>JBBGZY010000429.1:2500-125000 GCA_037952925.1 Lithobates clamitans
CCCCCCTCTCTCTCTCTCTCTCTCTCTCTCCCTCTCTCTCTCTCTCTCTCTCTCTCTCTCTCTCTCTTTCTCTCTCTTTTTTCTCTCCCCCTATCTCCTTTGAAGACAAGCATTTTTGATTTATCAAAACCATGCATTTTTTATGTATTATGTTTCATGTGTTATGTAAATTATCTCTTGTTCGCTCTCTCTTGTTCTCGCTCTCTTGCGCTATCATTCTCTCTCTCCTCTCCTCTTCCTTCCCTTCTCTCTCTCTCCCTTATTTCTCTCCCCTATCTCTTTTGAAGACAACTGTTTTTGATTTATTTAAAAACCATGCATTTTTTTATGTATAATGTTTCATGTGTTATGTAAATTATCTCTTGCTCGCTCTCTCTCTCTCTCTCTCTATTTCCCTTCTCTCTCGCTTCTCTTTTGTCTCTCTATCGCTACGCTTTCCTCTCTTTTCACTCTCTCTTTCACTTCTATTTTTTTTATTTCCCTTCTCTCTCTTTCTTTCCTTTTTCTCTCTTTCACTTCTCTCTCTTTCCCTTCTCTCTCTTTCCCTTCTCTCTGTCTCTTTCCCTTCTCTCTCTCTTCCCTTTTCTCTCTCTCTCCCTATTCTCTCTCTCTCTCTCTCTTTCTTTTCTCTCTTTTTCATTCCCTTCTCTCTCTTTCTTTCCCTTCTCTCTGTCTCTTCCCCCATCTCTCTCTCTTTCCCTTTTCTCTCTCTCTCTCTCTTCTCTTTTCTCTCTCTCTCCTCTTTCCTCTCTTTTCGCTCTCTCTCTCTTTCCCTTTTTTTATTTCCCTTCTCTCTCTTTCCCTTCCCTCTCTTTCTCTCTCTGCCTTATTCCTCTCCCCCTATCTCTTTTGAAGACAAGTGTTTTTGATTTATTTTTTTGCTATATGTTTCATGTGTTATGTAAATTATTTCTCTCTCTCTCTCTCCCCGTTCTCTCTCTCTATCTCCCCTTCTCTCTCTCCCCCCTCTCTCTCTCTCTGTTTCCTTTCTCTCTTTCTCTTTCCATTCTCTCTGTCTCTTTCTCTTCTCTCTTTTTCTTTCCATTCTCTCTTTCTTTCCCTTCTCTCTCTCTTCCCCCCTATCTCTCTCTCTCTTTCCCTTTTCTGTCTCTCTCTTCTCTTTTCGCTCTCTCTCTCTCTTTCCATTTTCTCTCTTTACCTTCTTTTTTTTATTTCCCTTCTCTCTCTTTCTTTCCCTTCTCTCTCTTTCCCTTCTCTCGCTTTCCCTTCTCTCTCTTTCTCTTTCCCTTCTCTCTCTTTCCCTTCTCTCTCTTTCTCTCTCTGCCTATTTCTCTCCCCCTATCTCTTTTGAAGACAAGTGTTTTTGTTTTATTTCAAAACCATGCATTTTTTTCTGTATGTTTCATGTGTTATGTAAATTATTTCTCTCTATCTCTCTCTTTTTTTTCCCTTCTCTCTCTCTCCCTTTCTCTCTGGGAAAAAAAGAAAAATAAATGAAAAAAATGTAATTATAAATTGTTATATCTTTTAGTTTTCTTTTTTATCCTTTATCTATATGAAATTTATTTGATTGTAATTTAATTAATAACGATTTTCATTAAAATAATATTTTGTATTTGTTTTTTATTTTTAATATTTCAATGATGTTGTTACTAAAAAAATAAATAATATTTATAAGAATAGTCTCTTAAACTAAGTCTATAGATTACTTTATCAAAACAAAAAAATTATTTATAGTGTATGAATATAGCATTAACTGTTTTTGATAATCATATTTCAAAAAGTTTATTTAAAATATATATTTCAATATCTAACCATTTTTTTAATCTTATATGTTTTCTTAATTCTTATTTCCATACCTATTTTATACAGTGCAACCAAAGGTAACAAATAATGTATACACTAACTAAATCTTTTTATGTATTCAGTAGAAATGCCAGGCTGCTTTGCCAAATTTTGCACCAACTACAGTACTTCGAAAACAAAACAAGCCAACGTTAGTTATCATGCCTTTCCTAGGGATGATCAAATCAAATTAAAGTTTGGCTGGAAAATGCTGGAATGGAGCCAGGAATGATAGAAGAGTACATTCCGCTTATCAAAGCAGACATTTGGGCAGACTTGTATCGAATGTGTTCGGTTCACTTCGACAGTCATTGTTTCCAATTACAGGGAACACAAAGGAAGCTAAGACCTCAATCTATTCCAACAATTTTCAATGAATTACCACCCAAAAATCAACAGGAAATAAATGGATCAGCAGACTGGAAAAAATTTGAAATGCAACTTCCATGACGACGGGAACTTCGAAAACTTTGTTAGGCAGCAATAGATGTACATGCCAATGTCATCTAGTTACTCAATGTACAAATGTGACAATGAACGAAGCTGGAACTCAAACTGACCCATTTGATTTCCCATTGTAGGAATCTGAAGGCAGCTATTCAAATAAAGCCAGTCCACAATCTCTAAGTTTAGATCATTCGTATTCTATGGGTTCAATGACACCACCATATATGTCAACACCTGAAAGACATCAAAAAACATCTGAAGTGCAACCACTGACCCCTCTATCATCCTCATCTGTCTTGTCTATACCTTCACAAATACCTAAGAAAACAAAGGCAATTTTTATTTTGGATGTTGATAGTCCAAAGGTTGGTACTAAAAGAAGAAAATTGTCCTATGCTGATGACCCAAGTTTTCATGAGTCTGAATGTGAAACACCCCAAAAAAAATGAGCTCAGTATTTGTGAAAGTGTAGAGGAAAGACAAACTGAAGAAACACTTCCTCATTCATTAAATTTGGTTAAAGAAAAAAAATGTATTGTGTTTGAAAGCAGCCTTGATAAACTGCTATATGCAATGTGTTGTCCTGATCATGTTTTTCAAGCATTATAAAAATAGAGAAACACATTGTTGGAATGATGGTTCATGCCTATTCGACCTGTTCGTGTTTACAGTGCTTGAAGTTGTGGGAAAGTCAGCCCAAAATCAAGCATTATCCTGCAGGTAACATTTTGCTGTCTGGGGCCTTATGTGTAAGTGGAGGCAGCTATGCCAAAGTTCGCAAAATGTTCGATCTATGCGGCATAGAGATGTTTGGAAAATCTTCCTACAACAGAGCTCAAAATGTATACATCTTTAAAGCAATTGATCACAGTTGGCAAGAGAATATTTCAAATGTGATTGATGAATTGTCTGAAAAACCAATTTGTCTTGTAGGGGATGGTCAATGTGACAGCCCTGGTTTTTCAGCAAAGTACTCCACTTACACTTTCATGGATCTCTTTTCCAAAGCAATTGTGGACTTTGAATTAGTGCAGGTGTCACAGACAACTTCATGAGTTGCTATGGAGAAGTTTGGATTTACCAAAAGTTTAGATCGCATAATTGGCAAAAATTTGGATATTCAATTTGTGGGAACAGATCGACACACTGGCATTCGAAAATTACTATCAACAAATGAAAAATATAAAAATATTAATCATCAATTCAACATTTGGCATTACGTGAAAAATTTAAAAAGAAAATTGCTTCAAATTAAAAAAAATAAAAATTAATTGTGCACTTTTGTCGTGGGTTGCACCAGTACTGAATCATTTCCATTGGTGTAGTAGAGCTTGTCAAGGAAACAAGACCGTTTTTAAAGAACTTTGGCAATCTGTACTACATCATGTTGTAAATGTTCATGTATAGAAAATTGGAGATGTAGAGCACAAATGCTTGCACAATGAGATCAATGAGGATTCTCCGACTGTTCCCTAGTTAATCCAACAGACACCTGCATTTCATGCATTGTCCACAATTGTACTAGATCCCCAATTGGAAAAGGACATGAAACATTAAACTTTTTTTGTCAAACCGGGGTTATAGAAACATATCACAGTATTATTCTAAAATATCGCCCAAAACAAATTCATTACCGATTTGATTCAGTGGAAGGCAGAACTAAATTGGCAACATTATGCCACAATCATAATGTGATACGCAACCCCGCTCTGACAAAAAAAATAGATGAAAGAAGAGAAGAAATTTTGGTGGAACGAAAAAATTTGGAGTTTCCAAGAGGTAGAAAGAAGTGTATTGTGTGTAATGTATTCCAAAAAATGGACAATGAACATGCCATCCACATTCTTTCCAAGATGATTAGCATAGTTAAGGGAACCCTAATTACTTATTGGAAACCCAAAAATCCAGAAATGCCAAAAAACATAGCTCCTGTGGAAAGGCCAGAAACCAGTATTGCTGTGAAGAAACATATGACACGTTTTCCAACACTTGATAGATAAAAATGGTAACTGTCATATGTCCATATACTATATTTTTTGGTTTTTTCTGTATGATAGTTTGTATGATATAACGTGTAATATATTATTAGATATATTTATAATATTTTATTACATTCATAAAACTGTTATATTTGAAATTATTGATTCCAATTTAAAAAATAAAAATAAAAAATGTCAAATAATGTTTATTCACACAGCTAATGTATTAATTAATTATAGTGGATTAAAAAAAAAAACAATATTTATAATGAAATAATAATATTTATTTAAAACACAAAATACATTTATGAACATAAAACCAAAGTTAAAAAAATGTAAAAATTGACATATAAATCTAATCATCTATCTTTAATGAAATGCCATCTCTGATGCATTGTAATCATCGGTATATAGGAAACCCACGTAAGAACCGTTTGGATCTGGAAATACCTCTCTCACAACTTTTACGGCACAAGATGGAATGACTCTTCTGTTGCCCTTCCCTAAAAATTCATAGATCCACGCAATGAATGCTCGGTATGCCGTTTTCCTCAATCGCCTAAAAAAAAATTAAGTGAAATGCGTACTAAGACAGAGTTACATTTATTAAAAACATTTTTAATTAATTACAGTATAAGTAATCGATTAACCTATTGTTGTTGGCATCCACAACAGGTAGATTCTCCAGGTGCATGGTCATGAACATCAGCCGAACATGTTGCTCGGTAGCAATTTGGGAGATGAACATATCAGCATTTGTGATGCATTTGCTGCCCTCAGGGATACAGCCTTGAACCTCATCTATTTCTCTACAGCAAACAGATTCTATTTGTGTTGCCATTGTTATGCAACACTCACACAGACACCAGTGTCTATTGCCAATTCTGTCTTCTGCTGTCTCTCGCAATTGTAAAGTACTCGAATCATCATTTGTAATGGGCATGATTGGGTTGTTTGGAAACGCTCTATCATGTTCAGGGGCTGGATACCTGGCCAAATGTGCAATTAGCAGATTTCTCTTTTATATAAAAAAAAATATATAAAAATATTAAAGAATATTTATGTATGCAAACAAATTAAAAATATATATATTCTTAGTTTTATAATGTAACCCAAATACTGCATTTAAAACAAAATATAATTTTAATTTTTGCACAAGCTAAAACTTTAAACAACAACTAGAGAATGATATATGTATACATTAATGAATGCAAACATACACCTACAAGCTCTCTCACTTTATGTATATATTATTATTATTATACAAGATTTATATAGCGCCAACAGTTTGCGCAGCGCTTTACAACATGAGGGCAGACAGTACACTTACAATACAAATCAATACAGGAGGGATCAGAGGGCCCTGCTCGTTAGAGCTTACAATCTAGACGGGAGGGTCAAGTGGAAACAAAAGGTAATAACTGTGGGGTATGAGCTGATGGAAAAAATTAAAATACAGTTGTTAAGTGTGGGTAAGATAGGCTTCTCTGAAAAGAAGGGTTTACAGGGATCGTTTAAAAGAGAGTAGGAGATAAGCGGACAGATTGGGGTAGGGCATATATATACATATACACACACAAACACAAATATAAAAAAATAGTAATCTATATGTTTATACATATATAGTGATGTATACAGAGAGAACTGAGATGTGTGGATATTTATTTAAATTGAAGATATTACTTACTCTTTCCTCTTGTGTCATGGAACTATAACTCCTGGATACAGATCCTGTGGGCACTGCAGTATTTTCCTAATAAAATTTTTACCATAAAAAAACAAAATGTATTATATAAGAAAAATTTTACAATATAAAATAAATCATACAATGTAAATATAAAAAAATTACTTACTATTTCAAAGGTAATAAATATAATGTCAGTTATGAGTAAATCTTATTTTCTGAAATAAGAGAAACACATTTAAATAAAACATATAAAAAGACATTTGAACTTGGCCATTTAGTCATAAACGTGCTAATGTTTAATTGTTACACAGATTTTATTGAAAATGATATTTATATAAATGTAAATAATATTATATAAAAAAAAATAATAATTTTATATATCTATATATAAATATATAGATATATATAGATATATAGTATATATATCTATATATATATCTATATATGTTTTTGTTTTTTTACTCTTTTTCTTAATTTTTTTATGAATAATTGAATATATATGATCTATCTATCTATCTATCTATCTATCTATCTATCTATCTATCTATCTATCTATCTATCTATCTATCTATCTATCTATCTATCTATCTATCTATCTATCTATCTCTCTCTATATATCTATATCTATTTATATTTATTTATATATATATATATATATATATATATATATATATATATATATATATATATATATATATATATATATATAGATATATATATATATATATATATATATAGATATATATAGATATATATATAGATATATATAGATATATATATAGATATATATAAATATATATCTATATCTATCTATCTATCTATATATATAGACATAGCTTTAGGGCAGTATGTAGGAATACCATCTGGTTGCATCAAATGGTCAGGTATCGAAAGGAAGGGGCGTGGTTTCAATCTATTAACAGGCATTCTATGTGGTTTGTTAGCAAATTCGTAGAACTTTTGCCTGGCCCATAGCATAGATTTGGATATCCTATTCATGTCAAATGATTTGATGCAGTTTCGGATTGAGGTGACTACTTTCAGTCGTTCCACCATGGGGGATTCAAGTAGGTGCATCTCTGCGACTTTCAATTAAGCGAGGTGATCATTTTTTAATTTTTGTGGAGTCCCGCTTAAGGCGAGACCCCGCAGATATGCATTCACCCCTGAAAAAAGCCGTATGGGCTTCCCACAAGGTGGAAACTTCCGCAACCGAACCATCATTCAGTTGGAAAAATTCAGATAGTTTTTGTTGCAATTCGGTTTGGATCACTGGGTCTTTGATCAGGGATTCGTTAAGATGCCAGTGACAGGCTTTGGGGGTAGAAGCCGTCAAGATAATGTCAAGTTCAATGGGTGCGTGATCCCCAGCACTAGTAACCAAAAAAAGGTCAGAAAAAGGACCCATGAATTGAGATATTGAAAAACAACAACAAAAAATTAAAAAAAAAAATAAATAAATAAATAAAAAATATTTGAGAGGATTTTTGAGAACCCTGAAGATAAAAAAAAACTTCAGGGAACCCAGGCAACAGCCCAGGGTTTTGGTGAGGGGTATGGCAGCCTGCATGATCTGAGGGTAGGTTCCCGTCTCCTCAAAGAGAGCAGTCAACACCGTTTAGTGGTGGGCTAGCAGTATAACAGAAGGGATGTAATCCACTGTAATGCCGCGTACACACGGTCGGACTTTTGGCGGACTTGCGGCGGACTTGCGGCGGACTTGCGGCAGACTTTCTAATGAACGGACTTGCCTACACACAATCACACAAAAGTTCGACAGCCAAGTACACGGTGACGTACACCAAGTCCGACGAGACTATAAAACGGAAGTTCAATAGCCCGTACAACACCCTTTGGGCTCCTTCTGCTAATCATGTGTTTATCTCGTGTTAGTAGAAGTTTGGTGCGAGACGATTCGCGCTTGTGAGACTCATATTTTTCAGTTCGTTTTAACTGTTGTTCAGTCTGTGCTTGTGAGGTTTGTATCTGCTTTTCAGTGCATTTGGTCAGTTGGCATTGAGAAATCTTTGTTTTATTGTCTGCTCGTTCCTGATTTTCAGGTTGCTCTTCACAGGCCTTGCTGTTCTTCAGTGCGTTCTGTTAAGTGCGTTCTGACCAGCCGACCGTTTTGAAGCCATGTTACCTGTACGTACTCGTCGTCGAGCTCGTGCATTGTATGTGCTTGGTGCTGTAGTTCATTCTTCAGCCCAAGACCAGTCCATGAACAGGGCGAGGAGGAGTTCATGGACCAAGAATTGGTTGCTTCAGCGTGACCAGTTCTGTCACATGCCATTGCTCCGTGAGATCCGTGAGAATAATCCTAAGGATTTCAGGAGCTTTCTCCGGATGACGGACCCCGTTTTTGACCGTTTGTTGGCTTTGCTGACCCCCTATATCAGCAGGCAGGATACCTGCATGAGGCAAGCCATCACTCCGGAGCAGAGGCTAGTTGCCACGTTGCAGTACTTGGTGACAGGGAGAAGCCTGCAGGACCTCAAGTTCTCGACAGGCATCTCCCCCCAGGCTCTGGGGATCATTATCTGTTCTGCCATCATCCAGGTCTTGCAGAAGGACTATATTAAGGTAAGAATTTTTTTCTTTTATTAGCATCACATGGTCTTTTCTTTAATCTTTGATAATGTAATATATTTCTTAACTCAAACACTACTTATCATCATTGCAATATAGTGTGAATGTCCCCTTTTTCTCCTCACGCATGCTGGAATTTTTTCCTGTTCTTTTTTGTCATGCATGTATATTTGCCTTCACTAACCTCCCCAGCATACAATGCTGGGCACATATCCACCTAGTCTACTCAGTTTGAATGTATTTAGTTAGCTGCATTGTATTTTGTTTCCCCTAAACTCCATCCAAATAGTGTGCATGTCATAAACTAGATTTCCAATCCCCCCCCAAACTCAATCCAAATAGTGTGCGTGTCCTAAACTAGATTTCCAAACCCCTCCCCCCCACCTAAACTCAATCCAAATAGTGTGCATGTAATTAACTTGATTTCCAAACACCTCCCCCCACCTAAACTCAATCCAAATAGTGTGCATGTAATTAACTTGATTTCCAAACCCCTCCCCCCACCTAAACTCAATCCAAATAGTGTGCATGTAATTAACTTGATTTCCAAACCCCTCCCCCCACCTAAACTCGAACCAAATAGTGTGCATGTAATTAAATTGATTTCCAAACCCCTCCCCCCACCTAAACTCAATCCAAATAGTGTGCATGTAATTAACTTGATTTCCAACCCCCCCACCTAAACTCAATCCAAATAGTGTTCATGTAATTAAATTGATTTCCAAACCCCTCCCCCACCTAAACTCAATCCAAATAGTGTGCATGTAATTAACTTGATTTCCAAACCCCTCCCCCCACCTAAACTCAATCCAAATAGTGTTCATGTAATTAACTTGATTTCCAAACCCCTCCCCCCACCTAAACTCAATCCAAATAGTGTGCATATAATTAACTTGATTTCCAAACCCCTCCCCCCACCTAAACTCAATCCAAATAGTGTGCATATAATTAACTTGATTTCCAAACCCCTCCCCCCACCTAAACTCAATCCAAATAGTGTGCATGTAATTAACTTGATTTCCAAACCCCCCCTAATAATTTGCTATAATGTTCTGTGGTGTTGATTTTTACAAAGTAAATATATGTTGCACTTTGCAAAATGCATTTGCACTCTGCAAGTGCATTTGCTCCAGTGCTTTAGTAAATGAGCAGAAGCTCTGCTGATTTCCATCATCCAATCATGTGCAAGCCACAAAGTGTTTGGATGAATTGCCCTTGCATGTGATTGGGTACTCCTTGCAACATGAAAGCCTTTTTACCTTACCTCATTTACTAAGCTGTGGAGCAACTGCACAGTCTTGGAGCCTTTAGTCAGTAAAACCCTGCGTGTCCTTAAATTTAATTAATTTCTAATTTCACCACCCCCTAAAATGTAACAATGTGCCATCAGAGGGGGTGAGCAATCTGATAAGTGTGCCTTTCCATATTATTTATTCAAGAAGATTTCAATTATTTAATGTTATACTGATGCTGGGCAATAATGTTTTAAGTGTATAATGTTGTTGCAATGTTCTTTTATAAATTACTGAGTTTTGTTTTCTTGTTTGATTCCCCAGTTTCCTTCAACTCCAAAGGAATGGCAGACTGTGGCATCCCATTTTGCCACCCGTTGGGACTTTCCCAATTGTGGAGGGGCTATAGATGGGAAACATGTCCACATCGTGCCACCACCCCATTCGGGGTCATACTATTTTAATTATAAGGGGTTCCATAGTATTGTTTTAATGGCGGTGGTGTCGGCACACTATGAATTTCTCTATGTGGACGTGGGGAAGAATGGCCGGATGTCAGATGGAGGAGTATTTGCCCAGACGGAGTTCTGCCAGCGTCTCCAGAGTGGTGGCCTGGGATTGCCACCTGATGCGGATAACATGGAAGGACTCCCCTTTGTCTTCATAGCAGATGAAGCCTTCACTCTGAGCAAGCACCTCATGAGGTCATTCCCCCAAAGAACCCTCACCCCGGAGAGGAGGGTTTTTAATTTCCGGCTGGCCAGAGCTAGAAGAGTGGTTGAGAATGCGTTTGGGATTCTGGCCAGCCGGTTCCGCCTGTTTCAAACATCCATTAACTTGGCGGAATACAAACTTAATTTTATCATTTTATCGTGCTGCATCCTGCACAACTTTTTGCACAAACATTCCACAAATTATATTGTGCCAGTTGGGCCTGAGGCCGGACTTATCAGTGACAATCTTACGGGCCTGGATACTGTCCGTACTGGCTTGGCCCCCCAAAGTGCCCGTCAAGTTCGACAGCAATATGTAAATTATTTTATGGGTAGGGGGCCATTGCAATGGGCCAGGATATCTAAATTATCAAAATAAAAACATCTTGATGAAATGTTGAATTATATTTATTGCTTGCCTTTCTTTTTGACTTTCTCCTAGGTTATGGTAGAGCACTTGTAGTGCCAAGTGTATTTTCCTTGACTAAATAAGCTCCATTGTCACTGTAAACAACTATTTTAAATTTAAACAAACTGATACTGAGCATTGAAATAACAAACCACACATTTAGTTACCGTATTTATCGGCGTATAACACGCACTTTTTTCCCCTTAAAATCAGGGGAAAGTTGCAGGTGCGTGTTATACGCCGATCCCCTGCGATCCGAGCTGTCACTTCTTCAAAATCGCGGACCGCGATTTGAAAATGGCGCCGCCGGCGCCGAAGTACACAGAGCCGGTCCTCGGCTCTTTCCGGCGGCTCTCGTTTACTTTCGGTTTCACTCGTAGTCCGGAGCGGAGCTATCCGAGTAGGTTCGGATAGCTCCGCTCGGGACTACGAGTGGAGCCGAAAGTAAACGAGAGCCGCCGGAAAGAGCCGAGGACCGGCTCTGTGTACTTCGGCGCCGGCGGCGCCATTTTCAAATCGCGGTCCGCGATTTTGAAGATGTGACAGCAGGGACAGGGGATCCCAGGCTGCACTGGGGCAAGGCTGCACTGGGGAAGGCTCCACTGGGGAAGGCTCCACTGGGGAAGGCTGCACTGGAGAAGGCTGCACTGACAAGGCTGCACTGACAAGGCTGCACTGGGAAGGCTGCACTGACATGGCTGCACTGACAAGGCTCCACTGGGTAAAGCTGCACTGGGGAAGGCTGCACTGGGGAAGGCTGCACTGGGGAAGGCTGCACTGACAAGGCTGCACTGACAAGGCTGCACTGACAAGGCTGCACTGACATGGCTGCACTGACATGGCTGCACTGACAAGGCTGCACTGACAAGGCTGCACTGGGGAAGGCTGCACTGACAAGGCTGCACTGACATGGCTGCACTGACAAGGCTGCAATGAAGGACATTTAAATGTAAGTTTTTTTCCCTTCAACTTCCCTCCTAAAAGTTTTTTTCCCTTAAAATTCCCTCCTAAATTGGGGTGCGTGTTATACGCCGGTGCGTGTTATACGCCGATAAATACGGTAATTACTAAACCAATGTTTTAATATTCTGTAAACATTCACTTAAGCATTAGTATAAAATGTTCATAGTCAAAAATATATCAATATATTGACAAATTTGGAAAAATATAATTAGTTATATTTTTTTATAATTTAAAATATAATTATTTTTTTATTTTGATTTTAACAAACAGGCCTCTTTTTTATTTTTTTTATTTATTTATTTATTTTTTAAAAACAGGCCTTTTTTTCTGATTTTTTAAAAAACAGGCCTTTTTTTTTTTTTTGATTTTTTTAAAAAAAGGCCTTTTATTTATTTATTTATTTATTTTGTTTTTTTAAAAACAGGTTTTTTTTTTCCAAAACAGGCCTCCATTTTTTTGTAATTTTTGTTTTGGAAATGAAGGACATGATCAATGTTTTTGGGGTTGAAAAAGGGCATTTAGATTTGACCCAAAACATCAATCATGTCCTTCATTTCCTGCTGCATACGATCCAGCCGATTTCTCATTTGATCAATCTCCCCATTCCAGGCCATTATTTTAGAAATTAGTCGTTGGGCACTGTCTGTTGTGAAATAGTCACTTGGACCTAAAATAGAATGAAAAAAAGATGTGTTTAGAAATATGCAGACATACATAGTTTACCTTACCATAAGCTGGTGTCTCAGACACTGACCCTGTGGGGTGCCCATGTCGCATACTTCATCAACATCCTCGGGGGTGGCACTGTTGCTTGAGTCAAGCACAACCAGATCACCTAAAATAGAGTAAAAAAATTACATAAAATAAAAGGCAGCCATGCATAGATTACCGTAAGCTGGTGTGTCAGACACTCACCTGGTGGGGTGCCCATGTCGCCCACCTCTCCTTCCTCCACATCCTCAGTGGGGCTTGGGCTGATTTCCCAAGTATGTTCTTTTGGTTGGGGGGGACTGGGTTCTTCTTGGCTGAGTGTTTTTTCCCCTATGTCAACCAAAAAATAAATATACTTAGCACACAGATATTTTAGTACATAGTAATCTTCAAACATTGTAGTGAAGTGGTGTACAAATTGTCTGTTTGTGTATAGTTCCTAGTTTACTAAATGTATAATTTTAGAAAGACATATTGAGATAGATAGATATATCGATATCTATATATCAATATCTAAATATATCTAAAAATCTCTCTCTCTCTCTCTCTCTCTCTCTCTCTCTAATATAATATAATATAATATAATATAATATAATATATATATATATATATATATACAATATATTATATATATATATATATATATATATATATATATATATATATATATATATATATATATATATATATATATATATATATATATATATATATATATATATATATATATATATATATATATATATATATATATGTAACGAGGTTTATTAAAAGATCGTTTCAAACGATGCAAAAATCGTATAGTAAAGAAAACCACATGGAGCAGTATACAAGGTAATAAACAGAAGATGAAAACACGACAAGTACTTACTTTTTGCAGCACTTTACGGATCCGTCTGTACTGATCCGGCTCCCGGAGTTTCAGGACGCCCCATCTTTTTCGAATCTGATCCTTCGAGCGCTGTACCCCAAAAGAAACATGAAATTTCTTCACCACCTTCGCCATTATTTTGGCTTTTCTCAAATTTGGCCGGCGTACGGCCCATACTTCCCATCATAGTCCTTTTTTTTAAGAATTGCCAGAATTTCCACCATCTCTTTAAAGGACATATTAGAGGCCTTAAATCTCGGCTTCCCACATCGTGACGTTCCGGCCTCAGGGCTTTCTTCGCTACCTGAGGTAGTACACACCTGATGTGTCTCCGCCATTATTCACCCCACTACGCACCGTACAAAAAATGGGCGGAGAATATGAGTTAAATTCGAACGTCAGGGGCGGGCGACGCAGGCAGAGTTTCACACATGCGCAGTGTATAAAGAGGGGCCTTGCGCACGTGTCATACGTACGTTCTGTGCGTAGAGTTAAGGGGCGGAGAACATGAGTTAAAATTGAACATCAGGGGCGGGCGACGCAGGCGGAGTTTCACACAGGCGCAGTGTATAAAGAGGGGCCTTGCGCACGTGTCATACGTACGTTCTGTGCGTACAGTTAAGGGGCGGAGAACATGAGTTAAAATTGAACGTCAGGGGCGGGCGACGCAGACAGAGTTTCACACAGGCGCAGTGTATAAAGAGGGGCCTTGCACACGTGTCATACATACGTTCTGTGCGTACAGTTAAGGGGCGGAGAACATGAGTTAAAACTGAACATCAGGGGCGGGCGACACAGGCGGAGTTTCACACAGGCGCAGTGTATAAAGAGGGTTCTTGCGCACGTGTCGTACGTACGTACGTTCTGTGCGTAGAGTCAAGGGCGGGGTATATGCGGAAGCAAAAAGAACGTCAGGGGCGGGCCAAGCAGGCGGAGTATTATGCATGTGCAGTGTATAAAACGTTGTTACGTATTGTGTCGTACGTACGTTCTGTGCGTAGGTGATAGTGGACCGGGACGCTACTAAACGAAGGTAATTTTAAATTTATAAATTTGGTAAAAACTTTGTAGCAAGCAGCCTATATGGCTTGACAGATTGATGAGGCCTACATAGGGATAAGATGATGAGGGTTTAGCAGAAACATAATAAGTGTTTTTTGTCTTGTGTCTTTATCTTTTACAGACATTATGAATGACAAATTTAAGGAGCCTGAATTTTTGTCGGCTTTCATAGACAAATATAGAGAGATGAGGAATCTGTGGGAGGTGAAACACCCTCAATATTATTTAAAGCATGTCAGGAAGTCAACGCTGGAGAGACTTCTGACATTTGTCCAGACGACCATCCCGGAAGCAACAATGGAGACGTTGTTAAAGAAAATTGGGATCTTGAGGAACATGTATAAGAGGGAGCATAACAAGATCCAGGAATCCATGAGATCAGGAGCATCAGCAGATGATGTATATGTACCCAGGCTGTGGTACTACAATAAACTACGGTTTCTTGATGACCAGACTGAAGCCAGGGCATCACTTTCAACCCTTCCCTCCACCCTTCCCTCCACCCCAGCAGAGGCTGATGAGGACCAAGCTGGGTCTTCCATCCTGGATGAACCGGATGTGACTATCTGGAGTCAGGTAAATTAATTTCACAAATATTTACTGTCCTAATATTAATGAGGTTAACTGGATGTTATAATTGATTCAAATAATTTTCACCAAAAAATGATGTATACATATCAATTGACATTAGTGGCGAAATATGTTTGTCACCTGCTTCAAAAAATTAGGGTGTCTGATTTCTAGACTCTTTTATTAAGAGATGTATTCACATTGAATTTGCAAGTCATGAGAAGCAAATTGTGTGTCATTGATGAACCCCCCCAATAAAAAAACTAAAACTATGTCCCTTTTTTATACACAGGATGAGGGCAGCCAGGAGGAATGTGGGGAAAGTGGCAGGCAGGAGGAGACCGGGCCCATGGACAGCCTAGAGGAGGCCGGATACAGCATCATCCTGGAGGAGGCCCGACCCAGTGTCATCCTGGAGGAGGTTGGACCCAGTGTCATCCTGGAGGAGGCCGGACCCAGTGTCAGGCAGGAGGAGGCCGGACCCAGTGTCAGGCAGGAGGTGGCTGGGCCCAGTAGGAGCCTGACACAATCACAAGTGCCTCTCCTCCGCCTTCCAAAAAAAAGGGCCAGGAAGGGGACGGTGACACAGGAGGCATCCCTGCGCCTCATGCGAGAGGCCACCCATTTTTTAACGAGCCCCCCCGAAGCTGAAGAGGCCTATGGGTGCTACTTAGCCAGCAGGCTGTTTAAAATGGAGTGGGGCCAACGCCTCATTTGTGAGAGACTGTTTGGGGAAACAATACACAAGGGGCTGCAGGGTGCTAACCAGCAACACACAATTACATGAGGCAGCCCCCCTCCTCCTCCTCCTCCTCCTCCTTCTCCTCCTGCCACAACTCAAACACCAGAGCCACAGCCTCCAAAGAAGGCTGCAGGGAAGGCTGCAGGGAAAGGTGCAGGGCAGCGTGGAGGAAAGGCTGCAGGGAAGAGAAGAAAGTGATGACCTGGGTTCAGTCTGGTCTGACAGAAGACTCAGGCTGTTGTAGTACCACAGTCTGGGGACATCTATATCATCTGCTGCTGCTGTTGATCTCTGTGATTCCTGGACCAGATTGTGCTCCCTCTTATATGGACTCCTCAAGATCCCAATTTTCTTGTCCACAGACTTTTTTCAGCGTTGACTTCCTCTTTATTTTATTTAGACCATGAATAAATGGATATTTGAGTTTATGAAAAGACTTTATGTGTTTTATTTTGAATCATTGATTTAGACACAATGTCAAATTAACAAGGGACAACAATCTCCTTGAGGTTGCAAAAACACACAAAAAATACATTAATAATGTTCTAGTGCTAACTTTAAAAAAAAATGATACATAACCAAAAATGGTTCGTTGTGTTATATACAAAAGAAAAAAAACACAATAAACAAAAAAATGGTTCTTTGTGGTAAGTTAAAACAAACAACATTAAAAACAAACAAAAATGAAATCAAAATGTATTTGTGTTCAATTTAAGAAATAAAAAGCTAAAAAAAAAAAAAAAAAAGGTTCTTTGTGGTAACTTTACAAACACAAAAAAAATGGTTCTTTGTGGTAACTTTACAAACACAAACAAAAAAAAAGCTAGATAAAGATAAAATAAGTTCGACAACAATCATAAAATAAACATCTGGAGAAAATCTAAAATAAAAGATGACTCCACCAAAAAAAAAACAAGTGTAAAAATTCTTATTAGTATGGAGACATTGTTTTTAAAAATAATACTATATCATTCATGAGATCAAAGAGAAAAAGAATCCAGAAATCAGTTTGGGAGAACTCTGTTTGAATATGAACAGCAAAACATCTTCGTTCTTATAGCATTATTAACCACTTCAGCCCCGGAAGGATTTACCCCCTTCCTGACCAGAGCACTTTTTACAATTTGGCACTGCGTCGCTTTAACTGCTAATTGCGCAGTCATGCAATGGTGTACCCAAACGAAATTTGCGTCCTTTTCTTCCCACAAATAGAGCTTTCTTTTGATGGTATTTGATCACCTCTGCCATTTTTATTTTTTGCGCTATAAATGGAAAAAGACCGAAAATTTTGAAAAAAAATGATATTTTCTACTTTTTGTTATAAAAAAAATCCAATAAACCCAATTTTAGTCATACATTTAGGCCAAAATGTATTCGGCCACATGTCTTTGGTAAAAAAAAAGTCAATAAGCGTATATTTATTGGTTTGCGCAAAAGTTATAGCGCCTACAAACTAGGGTACATTTTCTGGAATTTACACAGCTTTTAGTTTATGACTGCCTATGTCATTTCTTGAGGTGCTAAAATGGCAGGGCAGTACAAAACCCCCCCAAATGACCCCATTTTGGAAAGTAGACACCCCAAGGAAATTGCTGAGAGGCATGTTGAACCCATTGAATATTTATTTTTTTTGTCCCAGGTGATTGAATAATGACAAAAAAAAAAAAAAATTAAAAAAAAAAAAAATTTACAAAAAGTTTCCACTAAATGATATATTGCTCACACAGGCCATGGGCATATGTAGAATTGCACCCCAAAATACATTCAGCTGCTTCTCCTGAGTACGGGGATACCACATGTGTGGGACTTTTTGGGAGCCTAGCCGCGTACAGGGCCCCGAAAACCAAGCACCGCCTTCAGGATTTCTAAGGGCATAGATTTTTGATTACACTCTTCACTACCTATCACAGTTTTGAAGGCCATAAAATGCCAAGATGGCACAAACCCCCCCCCCAAATGACCCCATTTTGGAAAGTAGACACCCCAAGCTATTTGCTGAGAGGCATGTTGAGTCCATGGAATATTTTATTTTTTGACACAAGTTGTGGGAATGTGACAATTTTTTTTTTTTGCACAAAGTTGTCACTAAATGATATATTGCTCACACAGGCCATGGGCATATGTGGAATTGTACCCCAAAATACATTTAGCTGCTTCTCCTGAGTATGGGGATACCACATGTGTGGGACTTTTTGGGAGCCTAGCCGCAGACGGGGCCCCAAAAACCAATCACCGCCTTTAGGATTTCTAAGGGCATACATTTTTTATTTCACTCCTCACTACCTATCAGAGTTTTGAAGGCCATAAAATGCCAAGATGGCACAAACCCCCCCCCCCAAATGACCCCATTTTGGAAAGTAGACACCCCAAGCTATTTGCTGAGAGGCATGTTGAGTCCATGGAATATTTTATATTTTGACACAAGTTGCGGGAAAGTGACAATTTTTTTTTTTTTTTTGCACAAAGTTGTCACTAAATGATATATTGCTCAAACATGCCATGGGCATATGTGGAATTACACCCCAAAATACATTCTGCTGCTTCTCCTGAGTACAGGGATACCACATGTGTGGGACTTTTTGGGAGCCTAGCCGCGTACGGGGCCCCGAAAACCAAGCACCGCCTTCAGGATTTCTAAGGGCATAAATTTTTGATTTCACTCCTCACTACCTATCACAGTTTTGAAGGCCATAAAATGCCAAGATGGCACAAAACCCCCCCAAATGACCCCATTTTGGAAAGTAGACACCCCAAGCTATTTGCTGAGAGGCATGTTGAGTCCATGGAATATTTTATTTTTTGACACAAGTTGCGGGAATGTGAGAATTTTTTTTTTTTTTGCACAAAGTTGTCACTAAATGATATATTGCTCACACAGGCCATGGGCATATGTGGAATTGCACCCCAAAATACATTCTGCTGATTCTCCTGAGTTATGGGGATACCACATGTGTGGGACTTTTTGGGAGCCTAGCTGCGTACGGGGCCCCGAAAACCCAGCACCGCCTTCAGGATTTCTAAGGGCGTAAAGTTGTAATTTCACTCCTCACTACCTATCACATTTTTGAAGGCCATAAAATGCCCAGATGGCACAAACCCCCCCCAATTGACCCCATTTTGGAAAGTAGACACCCCAAGCTATTTGCTGAGAGGTATGTTGAGTCCATGGAATATTTTATTTTTTGACACAAGTTGTGGGAATGTGACAATTTTTTTTTTTTTGCACAAAGTTGTCACTAAATGATATATTGCTCACACAGGCCATGGGCATATGTGGAATTGTACCCCAAAATACATTTAGCTGCTTCTCCTGAGTATGGGGATACCACATGTGTGGGACTTTTTGGGAGCCTAGCCGCGTACCGGCCCCCGAAAACCCTAGCACCGCCTTCAGGATTTCTAAGGGCATAAATTTTTGATTTCACTCCTCACTACCTATCACATTTTTGAAGGCCATAAAATGCCAAGATGGCACAAAACCCCCCCAAATGACCCCATTTTGGAAAGTAGACACCCCAAGCTATTTGCTGAGAGGCATGGTGAGTATTTTGCAGCTCACATTTGTTTTTGAAAATGAAGAAAGTCAAGAAAAACATTTTTTTTTTTCTTTTTTCAATTTTCAAAAGTTTGTGACAAAAAGTGAGGTCTGCAAAATACTCACTATACCTCTCAGCAAATAGCTTTGGGTGTCTATTTTCCAAAATGGGGTCATTTGGGGGGGTTTGTGCCATCTGGGCATTCCATGGCCTCCGAAACTGTGATAGGCAGTGAAGAGTGAAATCAAAAATTTACGCCCTTAGAAAGCCTAAAGGCGGGGCTTGGTTTTCGGGGTCCTGTACGCGGCTAGGCTCCCAAAAGGTCTCACACATGTGGTATCCCCGTACTCAGGAGAAGCAACAGAATGTATTTTGGGGTGTAATTTCACATATTCCCATGGCATGTTTGAGCAATATATCATTTAGTGACAACTTTGTGCAAAAAAAAAAAAAAAAAGAATTTGTCTTTTTCCCGCAACTTGTGTCACAATATAAAATATTCCATGGACTCGACATGCCTCTCAGCAAATAGCTTGGGGTGTCTACTTTCCAAAATGGGGTCATTTGGGGGGGTTTTGAACTGTCCTGGCATTTTATGCACAACATTTAGAAGCTTATGTCACACATCAACCACTCTTCTAACCACTTGAAGACAAAGCCCTTTCTGACACTTTTTGTTTACATGAAAAAATTATTTTTTTTTGCAAAAAAATTACTTTGAACCCCCAAACATTATATATTTTTTTAAAGCAAATGCCCTACAGATTAAAATGGTGGGTGTTTAATTTTTTTTTTCACACAGTATTTGCGCAGCGATTTTTCAAACACATTTTTTGGGGAAAAAACACACTTTTTTAAATTTTAATACACTAAAACACACAATTTTGTCAAAATGTTTGATGAAATAAAAAAGATGATCTTAGGCCGAGTACATGGATACCAAACATGACATGCTTTAAAATTGCGCACAAACGTGCAGTGGCGACAAACTAAATACATTTTTAAAAGCCTTTAAAAGCCTTTACAGGTTACCACTTTAGATTTACAGAGGAGGTCTACTGCTAAAATTACTGCCCTCAATTAGGGATGAGCTTCGTGTTCGAGTCGAACCCATGTTCGACTCGAACATCGGCTGTTCGACCGTCCGTCGAATTGCGAACGATATGGGCCGTTCGCGCCAAATTCGTGTGGCGCGTCACGGCCCATAATTCACTGCGGCATCGCAGTGCATTGCTGGCTGATGATTGGCCAAGCATGCACTATGACCCGCAGTAGAGAGAGCTGTAATTGGCCAAAGCCAGGGTGGCTTTGGCCAATTATGGCTCAGGGGATTTAGTACACGCCCCACACTATATAAGGCCGCCTGCACGGCGGCCCTGTGTAGTGTGTGTTCCGGTGTGCTGAGAGATAGAGAGAGAGAGAGACAGTGTCATTTGATTTGAGTTAGATAGATTAGGCAGAACAGTCAGTCAGTTAGCTGCACTTACAGTGTATTGTGTATAAATATGCATCCCAGGTGTTGCATATATATATATACACTGTATTCAGTTTAGCTAGATCCGTTCCTGTTATCTTCTATCTAGACTATTTACATTTAGTGCAGTGCGTCCTGCTCACAGTGTTCAGCTAGATCCGTTCCTGCTATTTACATTTAGTGCAGTGCGTCCTGCTCACAGTGTTCAGCTAGATCCGTTCCTGCTATTTACATTTAGTGCAGTGCGTCCTGCTCACAGTGTTCAGCTAGATCCGTTCCTGCTATTTACATTTAGTGCAGTGCGTCCTGCTCACAGTGTTCAGCTAGATCCGTTCCTGCTATTTACATTTAGTGCAGTGCGTCCTGCTCACAGTGTTCAGCTAGATCCGTTCCTGCTATTTACATTTAGTGCAGTGCGTCCTGCTCACAGTGTTCAGCTAGATCCGTTCCTGTTATTTACATTTAGTGCAGTGCGTCCTGCTCACAGTGTTCAGCTAGATCCGTTCCTGCTATTTACATTTAGTGCAGTGCGTCCTGCTCACAGTGTTCAGCTAGATGCATTCCTGCTATTTACATTTAGTGCAGTGCGTCCTGCTCACAGTGTTCAGCTAGATGCGTTCCTGCTATTTACATTTAGTGCAGTGCGTCCTGCTCACAGTGTTCAGCTAGATCCGTTCCTGCTATTTACATTTGGTGCAGTGCGTCCTGCTCACAGTGTTCAGCTAGATCCGTTCCTGTTATTTACATTTAGTGCAGTGCGTCCTGCTCACAGTGTTCAGCTAGATCCGTTCCTGCTATTTACATTTAGTGCAGTGCGTCCTGCTCACAGTGTTCAGATAGATCCGTTCCTGCTATTTACATTTAGTGCAGTGCGTCCTGCTCACAGTGTTAAGCTAGATCCGTTCCTGCTATTTACATTTAGTGTAGTGCGTCCTGCTCACAGTGTTCAGCTAGATCCGTTCCTGCTATTTACATTTAGTGTAGTGCGTCCTGCTCACAGTGTTCAGCTAGATCCGTTCCTGCTATTTACATTTAGTGCAGTGCGTCCTGCTCACAGTGTTCAGCTAGATCCGTTCCTGCTATTTACATTTAGTGCAGTGCGTCCTGCTCACAGTGTTCAGCTAGATCCGTTCCTGTTATCTTCTAGACTATTTACATTTAGTGCAGTGCGTCCTGCTCACAGTGTTCAGCTATATCCATTCCTGTTATTTACATTTAGTGCAGTGCGTCCTGCTCACAGTGTTCAGCTAGATCCGTTCCTGCTATTTACATTTAGTGCAGTGCGTCCTGCTCACAGTGTTCAGCTAGATCCGTTCCTGCTATTTACATTTAGTGCAGTGCGTCCTGCTCACAGTGTTCAGCTAGATCCGTTCCTGTTATCTTCCTACTGACAGGCAGGCTTGTCTGGTTACAGTATATAAAGCTACCTGAAGAAAATTACAGGTGTTCTATTCCAGCTTAGTGCAGCTACAGGCCATTAGTATGTCTGGAAGGCCAAGAAGGAGAGGCAGACAGTCACAAGCCATTAAGAGAGGGCAAGCAGGCTCTGTGTCTAGTGCTGGTCGTGGAGACGGTGCATCCTCATCAGCACGTGGCCATGGGACACGCTTGGCCTTTTTTTCGGCAGCTGGCCGTGTTGAGCCGCAACATGCGGAAGACTTGGTCGAGTGGATGACCAAGCCGTCCTCATCCTCCTCATCCTCTCTCACCCATGCCCAGGGTGCTTTGTCTGGCAAAGCAGCGGCCTCTTCCCTCAGCTCAATGTCATCAGTGACTCCTTCCCTAGCTCCACCATGTCCTCATGAGGATTCCCTCGAACTGTTTGACCACAGTGTTGGGTACATGCTCCAGGAGGATGCCCAGCGTTTGGAAGGCACTGATGATGATACTGAGCTCGATGAAGGCAGTAACATGAGCACGGACAGAGGGGGTGCCCAAGAAGGACAGCAATCTGGCAGTCATGCTCCCCCTGCTGCAGCATACTGCCAGGTTTGCTCCAGTGATGAGGAGGGAGGGGATGATGAGGTCACTGACTCAACGTGGGTGCCTGATAGGAGGGAGGAGGAGGAGGAGGAGGAGGCGGCACATCACCAACGAGGCAGGATGCCCTCCAGGGGCCAGCCTAAGGGCAGCACATTGACTGCATCACACCCCAAAGCTCCACATGTGCAGGGCGCTGCAGTCTCTGCGCGTTATTCAAAAAGTTCTTTGGTGTGGGCCTTTTTTGAGACGAGTGCATCAGATCGCACCGCTGCTATTTGCAACATATGTCTCAAGCGTATGTCGCGTGGCCAAAACATCTCCCGCTTGGGTACCACATGCTTGACCAGACATATGTTGACCTGCCATGCAGTTCGTTGGCAAGCGTATCTAAAAGACCCACACCAAAGAACAAAGAGGATCTCTCCTTGCTCCTCATCAGCTGAGATTTCCAACCCCACTAGACCTTCAGTCCTCTCTGAGACCTGCAGTGAGAGGAATGAAGGTGTAGAATTAGGTGTGTCACAGCCAAGTACTTGTGGGCAATCTGCTTTTGGTACACCGACGTCAGATTGTACCAGGCAAATTTCCCTGCCCCAGCTGCTGCACCGCCGAAAGAAGTTTGCTCCCAACCATCCACATGCCCAGCGGTTGAATGCTAGCTTGGCAAAATTGCTAGCACTTCAACTGCTGCCTTTTCAGTTGGTAGACTCTGCCCCCTTCCGTGAGTTTGTGGAATGTGCGGTTCCTCAGTGGCAGGTACCCAAACGCCACTTTTTCTCACGGAAGGCGATTCCGGCTCTCTACCGGCATGTGGAAGGCAATGTCCATGCCTCGCTGGACAGGGCGGTCAGCGGTAAGGTGCATATTACCGCTGACTCATGGTCCAGCAGGCATGGACAGGGACGTTACCTAAGTTTCACGGCGCATTGGGTGACTCTGCTGGCAGCTGGGAAGGATGCAGGACAAGATGCAGTAGTGTTGGAGGTTGTTCCGCCACCACGCCTCCAAAATGCTGATTGTGACACACCTCTCTCCTCCACCCCCTCCTCTTCTTCTTCCTCCATGGCCTCTTCCTCGGAACCAGCGGTGCTCCGTAGGCGTTCAAGGGGCTACCCAAGTACGCAGGCCAAAAGATGCCATGCGGTGCTTGAGCTGGTGTGCTTGGGGGACAGGAGCCACACTGGGGCAGAGGTTCTGTCAGCTCTGCAGGGGCAGGTTCAGAGGTGGTTGATGCCACGCCAACTTAAGGCAGGAATGGTGGTTTGTAGGGATGAGCTTCGAGTTCGAGTCGAACTCATGTTCGACTCGAACATTGGCTGTTCGCAAGTTCGCCGAACAGCGAACAATTTGGGGTGTTCGCGGCAAATTCGAATGCCGCGGAACACCCTTTAAAAGTCTATGGGAGAAATCAAAAGTGCTCATTTTAAAGGCTTATATGCAAGTTATTGTCATAAAAAGTGTTTGGGGACCTGGGTCCTGCCCCAGGGGACATGGATCAATGCAAAAAAAAGTTTTAAAAACGGACGTTTTTTCAGGAGCAGTGATTTTATTAATGCTTAAAGTCAAACAATAAAAGTGTAATATCCCTTTAAATTTCGTACCTGGAGGGTGTCTATAGTATGCCTGTAAAGGGGCGCATGTTTCCTGTGTTTAGAACAGTCTGACAGCAAAATGACATTTTGAAGAAAAAAACACATTTAAAACTACCCGCGGCTATTGCATTGCTGACAATACACATAGAAGTTCATTGATAAAAACGGCATGGGAATTCCCCACAGGGCAACCCCGAACCAAAAAAAAAAAAAAAAATGATGTGGGGGTCCCCCTAAATTCCATACAAGGCCCTTCAGGTCTGGTATGGATATTAAGGGGAACCCCAGCCAAAATTTTAAAAAAAAATTGACGTGGGGTTCCCCCTAAATTCCATACCAGACCCTTCAGGTCTGGTATGGATTTTAAGGGGAACCCCGCGCCAAAAAAAAAAAAAAAACGGCGTGGGGTCCCCCCAAAAATCCATACCAGACCCTTATCCGAGCACGCAACCTGGCAGGCCGCAGGAAAAGAGGGGGGGACGAGAGTGCGGCCCCCCCCCTCCTGAACCGTACCAGGCCACATGCCCTCAACATTGGGAGGGTGCTTTGGGGTAGCCCCCCAAAACACCTTGTCCCCATGTTGATGAAGACAAGGGCCTCATCCCACAACCCTGGCCGGTGGTTGTGGGGGTCTGCGGGCGGGGGGCTTATCGGAATCTGGAAGCCCTCTTTAACAAGGGGACCCCCAGATCCCGGCCCCCCCCTGTGTGAAATGGTAAGGGGGTACTTACCCCTACCATTTCACTAAAAAACTGTCAAAAATGTTAAAAATGACAAGAGACAGTTTTTGACAATTCCTTTATTTAAATACTTCTTCTTTCTTCTATCTTCCTTCATCTTCTGGTTCTTCTGGCCCTTCTGGTTCTTCCTCCGGCGTTCTCGTCCAGCATCTCCTCCGCGGCGTCTTCTATCTTCTTCTCCTCGGGCCGCTCCGCACCCATGGCATGAGGGGGGAGGCTCCCGCTCTTCTCTTCATCTTCTTCATCTTCTTCTTCTTCTTCATCTCTTCTTCCTTCTTCTCTTCTTCATTTCTTCTCCGGGCCGCTCCGCAGCCATGCTGGCATGGTGGGAGGCTCCCGCTGTGTGACGGCGTCTCTTCGTCTGACGGTTCTTAAATAACGGGGGGCGGGGCCATCCGGTGACCCCGCCCCCTCTGACGCACGGTGACTTGACGGGACTTCCCTGTGACGTCACAGGGAATGCCACAGGGAAGTCCCGTCATGTCCCGTGCGTCAGAGGGGGGCGGGGTCACCGGGTGGCCCCGCCCCCCGTTATTTAAGAACCGTCAGACGAAGAGACGCCGTCACACAGCGGGAGCCTCCCACCATGCCAGCATGGCTGCCGAGCGGCCCGGAGAAGAAATGAAGAAGAGAAGAAGGAAGAAGAGAAGAAGAAGAAGAAGAAGAAGATGAAGAAGAAGATGAAGAAGAGAAGAAGATGAAGAGAAGAGCGGGAGCCTCCCCCCTCATGCCATGGGTGCGGAGCGGCCCGAGGAGAAGAAGATAGAAGACGCCGCGGAGGAGATGCTGGACGAGAACGCCGGAGGAAGAACCAAAAGAGCCAGAAGAACCAGAAGAAGATGAAGGAAGAAAGAAGAAGCATTTAAATAAAGGAATTGTCAAAAACTGTCTCTTGTCATTTTTAACATTTTTGACAGTTTTTTAGTGAAATGGTAGGGGTAAGTACCCCCTTACCATTTCACACAGGGGGGGGGCCGGGATCTGGGGGTCCCCTTGTTAAAGGGGGCTTCCAGATTCCGATAAGCTACCCGCCCGCAGACCCCCACAACCACAGGCCAGGGTTGTGGGGATGAGGCCCTTGTCTTGTCTAAGGGTCTGGTATGGATTTTTGGGGGGACCCCACGCCGTTTTTTTTTTTTTTTTTGGCGCGGGGTTCCCCTTAAAATCCATACCAGACCTGAAGGGTCTGGTATGGAATTTAGGGGGAACCCCACGTCAATTTTTTTTTTTAATTTTGGCTGGGGTTCCCCTTAATACCCATACCAGAACTGAAGGGCCTTGTATGGAATTTAGGGGATTCCCACATCATTTTTTTTTTTTAATTTTGGTTCGGGGTTGCCCTGTGGGGAATTCCCATGCCGTTTTTATCAATGAACTTCTATGTGTATTGTCGGCAATGCAATAGCCGCGGTAGTTTTAAATGTGTTTTTTCCTTCAAAATGTCATTTTGCTGTCAGACTGTTCTAAACACGGGAAACATGCGCCCCTTTACAGGCATACTATAGACACCCCCCAGGTATGAAATTTAAAGGGATATTACACTTTTATTGTTTGACTTTAAGCATTATTAAAATCACTGCTCCTGAAAAAACGGACGTTTTTAAAACTTTTTTTTGCATTGATTCATGTCCCCTGGGGCAGGACCCAGGTCCCCAAACACTTTTAATGACAATAACTTGCATATTAGCCTTTAAAATTAGCACTTTTGATTATTCATGTTCGTGTCCCATAGACTTTAACGGTGTTCGCGTGTTCGAACGAATTTTTTTCCTGTTCGCATGTTCTGGTGCGAACCGAACAAGGGGGTGTTCGGCTCATCCCTGGTGGTTTGCGACAATGGCACCAACCTCCTCTCTGCCCTCCGACAGGGACAAATGACCCATGTGCCCTGTTTGGCTCACGTCCTTAACTTGGTGGTGCAGTGGTTCTTGGGCAGGTACCCGGGCTTACAGGATGTCCTGAGGCAGGCCAGGAAAGTCTGTGTGCATTTCTGCCAGTCATATAATGCCAGTGCTCGGCTGACGGACCTCCAAAAGGAGTTTAACCTGCCCAAGAACCGCCTAATCTGTGACATGCCCACCAGGTGGAACTCAACGTTGGCCATGCTGCAGCGGCTGCACACGCAGCAGAGGGCCATCAATGAGTACCTGTGCGACTATGGCACCAGGACAGGGTCAGGGGAGCTTGGTTTTTTTTTCCCCATGCCAGTGGGCCATGATCAGGGATGCATGCACTGTCCTGTCACCATTCGAGGAGGCCACGAGGATGGTGAGCACTGACAGTGCATGCATCAGTGACACTGTCCCCCTTGTCCACCTGTTGGAGCACACGCTGCGTGGAATAATGGACAGGGCACTTGAGGCAGAACAGAGGCAGGAAGAGGAGGAATTCCTTAGCTCTCAAGGCCCCCTTTATCCAGACAGTGTTCCTGCGTGCCTGCCGATCACACAGGAAGAGGAGGAGGAGGAGGAGGAGGAGGAAGATTGTGTCAGTATGGAGGTGGAGCCTGGCACTCAGCATCAGCAGTAGTCTTTAAGGGATCAGTCCCAAGGAACACATGGACTTGTACGTGGCTGGGAGGAGGTGGCTGCGGACGTTGTTGTCCTTAGTGACCCAGAGGACTCCAGACCGAATGCCTCAGCAAACCTACGCTGCATGGCCTCCCTGATCCTGCAAAGCCTGCGTAAGGATCCTCGTATTCGTGGTATCAAGGAGAAGGACCAATACTGGCTGGCAACCCTCCTTGATCCACGTTACAAGGGTAAGGTTGCGGACCTTATCTTGCCATCGCAGAGGGAGCAGAGGATGAAACATCTTCGGGAGGCCTTGCAGAAAGGTCTGTGCAACGCGTTCCCAGAGACTGGGAGGTTACAAACTCCTGTTTCTGGACAACGTGTTGCTGAGGCTTCGGTCAGTCAAAGAAGGAGCGGTGGAAAAGGTGGCCGTCTGACCGATGCGTTCAGACAATTTTTTGGTCCGCAGCCCCAAGGTATGATCGGTTCCAGCAACCATCGCCAGCGTCTGTTTTACATGGTGCAGGAATACCTAGGGGCAAGATCAGACTTGGACACCTTTCCCACCGAAAATCATCTGGGTTACTGGGTCTTGAGGATGGATCACTGGCCAGAGCTTGCACAGTATGCAATTGAGCTACTGGCCTGTCCTGCATCCAGCGTTCTTTCGGAACGCACATTCAGTGCTGCTGGAGGCGTGGTAACCGATCACAGGGTGCGTCTGTCCACCGACTCGGTCGATCGGCTGACCTTCATAAAAATGAATCAGTCTTGGATCACCACCAGCTACCAAGCACCTGATGCTGATGTAACCGAATAATTTTTTTTGAAATCTCAGATCCCTTCAAAGACTGCCTATGCTGATGCTGAGTGACTATCCCTGAGTAATTATCCTCTTCCTCCTCAATCATCACGCTGATAGCTTGTAAGAACATTTTTGGTTCTGGGCGCCACCACCAGTGCCTAAGGCACAATTTTTAAGCCCCTGTTTAACAGGGGCGTGTAATTACAATTTTTGATGTAATACTTTGCAGCAGGGCTCGTTCCTGCATTCCAACTAGAGTGTCTGTGAGGGGTTGCAGTGTTGTGGCACCAGCACCAGTGTCTAAGGCCCAATTTTTCTGCCCCTGTCTAACAGGGGCGTGTAATTACAATTTTTGAAGCAATACTTTGCAGCAGGGCTCGTTCCTGCGTTCCAACTAGAGTGTCTGTGAGGGGTTGCAGTGTTGTGGCACCAGCACCAGTGCCTAAGGCCTAATTTTTCAGCTCCTGTTCAACAGGGGCATGTAATTACAATTCTTGAAGCAATACTTTGCAGCAGGGCTCGTTCCTGCGTTCCAACTAGAGTGTCTGTGAGGGGTTGCAGTGTTGTGGCACCAGCACCAGTGCCTAAGGCCTAATTTTTCAGCTCCTGTTCAACAGGGGCATGTAATTACAATTCTTGATCTAATATTTCACAGCAGGGCCCTGTGAGGGCTTACAGTGTTGTGGCCACAGCAACACCTAAGGCCCAAATTTCTGCTGAGTATATAGGGCAGGACCCTACTTTCAAACATCTAACTCACAAACGACTCCTACTTGCAAACGGAAGGAGACAACAGGAAGTGAGATGAAATCTACCCCTAGGAAGGGAAATTCTCTCCTGTAAGAGTTAATATGGGAAAAACATTTCTCCTTTCCACTGATTCTTTCCAATCCATGTTCCACAAAAATCCCCAAATTTTCAAAAAACATTTTTCATTGGGACAAAAAAGTGAGGTGAAATCTTCTGAAGAGGAGGAAAGACAGCAAAACAAATGTCACAGGGGTGATAACCCTTCCCTATGTTTTCCAAAAAGCTTAAAAAAGATTTTTTGGCTGGAGCTAAACACGTTAAAAATGTACCCGTTCAAAATTACAAAGAGATTCTACTTAACAACAAACCTACAGTCCCTGTCTTGTTTGCACCGCCTGTATACTGCTGTTCGGAGTATATAGGGCCTGGTGGCCCCACACCTTTCCTTATTTTAATTTGGGTGCGGGGTTCCCCTTAATATCCATACAGGAACCAAAGGGCCTGGTAATGGACTGGGGGGTACCCATGCCGTTTGTCTCACTGATTTTCATCCATATTGCCATGACCCGACATGACATTAAACCCGCAAGCAGTTTTAAATGAGATTTTTTCCTTTAAAAATGACATTTGGTGCAGGGACTGTTCTAAACATGGGAAACACGTGTCACTTTACAGGCATACTATAGACACCCCCCAGGTACGATATTTAAAGGAATATTTCACTTTTTTTTTTTTACTTTAAGCATCATTAAAATCACTGCTCCCGAAAAAAACGGCCGTTTTTAAAAGTTTTTTTTGCATTGATACATGTCCCCTGGGGTAGGACCCGGGTCCCCAAACCCTTTTTAGGACAATACCATGCAAATTAGCCTTTAAAATGAGCACTTTTGATTTCGAACGTTCGAGTCCCATAGACGTCAATGGGGTTCTAACGTTCGTGCGAACTTTCGGTAAGTTCGCGGGTTCTGGTGCGAACCGAACCGGGGGGTGTTCGGCTCATCCCTACCCTCGATCTGACCTTCGCGGTGATACCTCACATGCATGGTGCAATTGCTGTTTACATTTGATGCCAGACCGACGCTTGCGTTCGCCTTTGTGCGAGAGCAGGGGGGGGGCAGGGGTGCTTTTTTTTTTTTTTTATTATTATTTTTTTTGCTTTTTTATCTTATTTTTAAACTGTTCCTTTCATTTTTATTTTTTTTAATCATTTTTATTGTTATCTCAGGGAATGTAAATATCCCCTATGATAGCATTAGGTAGTGACAGGTACTCTTTTTAGAAAAAATTGGGGTCTATTAGACCCTAGATCTCTCCTCTGCCCTCAAAGTATCTGACCACACCAAGATCGGTGTGATAAAATGCTTTCCCAATTTCCCAATGGCGCTGTTTACGTCCGGCGAAATCTAAGTCATGAAATGCTCGTAGCTTCCGGTTTCTTAGGCCATAGAGATGTTTGGAGCCATTCTGGTCTCTGATCAGCTCTATGGTCAGCTGGCTGAATCACCGGCTGCATTCGCAAGTTCCCTGTTGGGACAGGAGAGCCAGAGAAAAACATGGAAGACGGTGGGGGGGGCATTCCCTCCCACTGCTTGTAAAAGCAGTCTAGAGGCTAATTAGCCACTAGGATTGCTTTTACAAGAAATCCGACCACTGGCTGAAAAGAATGATACCAAGATGATACCTAAACCTGCAGGCATCATTCTGGTATAACCACTCAAAGTCCAGCAACATACCAGTACGTTGCTGGTCCTTGTTGGGCATACATTGTAAACTTTTTTTCATGCAGCCTGTGGGCTGAACGAAAAAAAGATATTGATCGGTGGGTATGCCCACCATTAGAATACCTCCCTTCATCCACCCACTTCTAATGATGGACATACATGCACCGTATATATATGCCGAAGCATTGGGGCATCCTCCCACAAAAGGCAGGAGCAAATCGTTCCTCCACCCACTGCTGCCCCCACGCTTCGGCATATATGCTGAAGTATGTAACTGTGGTGGTGAAATCACCTCCGACAGCGCTGGAGTCACGGCTTTATGTATCGTGGGAGCAAACGCTGTTGCTGTCAAGATAAATAAATCCGTGCTGCAACTGAATGGCGTACCTGCTAAGCAAATGATGGTTAACAAAAAAACAAAGTAACATTACAGTATAACAGTAATACTTACCATACCTGCAAAGCAAAATGCAAAAAAAACATAGTAAAAAATAAAACATTTAACGCAACCTGTGCCTACCTAAAAAATATATATGCCGAAGCATGGGGGCATCCTCCCGCAAAAGGCAGGAGCAAATCGCTCCTCCACCCACTGCTGCCCCCACGCTTCGGCATATATGCTGAAGTATGTAACTGTGGTGGTGAAATCACCTCCGACAGCGCTGGAGTCACGGCTTTATGTATCGTGGGAGCAGACGCTGTTGCTGTCAAGATAAATAAATCCGTGCTGCAACTGAATGGCGTACCTGCTAAGCAAATGATGGTTAACAAAAAAAACAAAGTAACATTACAGTATAACAGTAATACTTACCATACCTACAAAGCAAAATACAAAAAAAAACATAGTAAAAAAATAAAACATTTAACGCAACCTGTGCCTACCTAAAAAATATATATGCCGAAGCATGGGGGCATCCTCCCGCAAAAGGCAGGAGCAAATCGCTCCTCCACCCACTGCTGCCCCCCACGCTTCGGCATATATGCTGAAGTATGTAACTGTGGTGGTGAAATCACCTCCGACAGCGCTGGAGTCACGGCTTTATGTATCGTGGAAGCAAACGCTGTTGCTGTCAAGATAAATAAATCCGCTCTGCAGCTGAATGGCGTACCTGAAAACAAAAAAGTGGTTAACATTAAAAAAAACAAAGTATAAAAAAAATTGCATACCTATAAAGCAAACATGATAAAAACATAACAATAAAACATTGCAGTATAGAATGCAGAACAATAGAGAGAGAATAGAGAGAGAACAATAAAACAACAACTATTTTTGATAAAAAAAACAAAGTATAAAAAAAATTGCATACCTATAAAGCAAACATGATAAAAACATAACAATAAAACATTGCAGTATAGAATGCAGAACAATAGAGAGAGAATAGAGAGAGAACAATAAAACAACAACTATTTTTGGTTTTTTTATTTTATATATTTTTTGTGTTTTTTTCTTTTTTTTTACTTTTTTTTGTTTTTTTTTTACACTTTTTTTTGTAACTTTAACTTTTTTAACTGGTACCAGGTTTGGGTTTCTCAAAATGCGACAGCATCTTGGGAGACCCTGTGGAAGTGTGCCTAGTCTGTGCAGTGCTGTACCCTACGCTAATACTCCACTAGTGTATGGTAGCATTCAAAACATTCACCAATGCAAACACCAGGATTGCCAGGACAGAGGGGACAATAATACCGGGTGTCACGCCTAAATCCGCGCTTGCTGCAGACATGACATCTTTTTTTGGGGGGTTCGTTGGGTAGGGGTACTCGGGAGGGCATAAAGAAAATGCCTCTCATGCAGCCGGCTTACTGCATTTGGTTGGGGATGGTGAGGTGGAGCACCGTCTGGATACAGAAGGGCTCTGACGATCTCTTCCTGGAATTTAAGGAAGGATCCAGTCCGTCCTGAAGCTCTGTATAGCACATAAGCATTCAGGAAAGCCAATTAAAATAAATAAACAGACACTTTTTTGTACCAGCGTCTGGCCTTACGGGCAATTAGGTACGGCGCCAACAACTGGTCGTTGAGGTCCACCCCTCCCATATTAAGGTTATATTCGTGGACACAGAGGGGTTTCTCCACAACACCAGTCGCCGTAGGAATTTGGACCATCGTGTCTGCATGAAGGGAGGTGAGAACGAAAACATTCTTCTTATCCCTCCACTACATAGCGAGCAAATTATTATACTTCAAGCAGGCTCTCTCCCCCAGCCTAAGAAGGGAATCTACAAGCCGCTGGGGAAAGCCCCGGCAATTAGGTCGCATTGTGCCACATGCTCCAATCTGATGATCAAAAAGGTGGCTAAAAAGTGGCACGCTCGTATAATAATTGTCCACGTACAAGTGGTACCCCTTTCCGAATAAGGGTGACACCAAGTCCCACACTATCTTGCCAGCGCTTCCTATGTAGTCAGGGCAGTTTGTCGGCTCTACGTGACTATCTTTGCCCTCGTAAACCATAAAACTATATGTATAGCCTGTGGCCCTGTCACAGAGCTTATACATCTTGACCCCGTATCTGGCACGCTTGCTGGGAAGGTACTGTTTGAATGACAAGCGGCCAGAAAATGTAACCAGGGACTCATCAAGGCAGACAACTTGATGGGGAGTAAACAAGTCTGCAAAACGTTGGTTGAAGTGGTTTACGAGGGGCCGAATTTTGTAGAGCCGATCGTATGCAGGGTCTCCACGAGGACGACAGAGTTCATTGTCGTTGAAGTGCATGAACTGCAAAATCTGCTCGTATCGTGCCCTGGCCATGGAGGCAGAGAACAAGGGTGAATAGTAAATTGGGTCAGTGGACCAATATGACCGCAACTCACTCTTTTTATTCAACCCCATGAGGAGGGAAAGGCCCAGAAAGATCTTAAATTCGGAGACCGTAATTGATCTCCAATCTCTGGCAAGGGAGGACTGGGGATTAGCGGCGATGTATTGACCAGCGTATAAATTGCTTTGGTCCACAATAGATCTATAGAGATCTTCGGTGAAAAACAGCGAATAAAAATCCAGTGGCGTAAAGTCAACTGTTTCCACCTGAATTCCGGGTTGGCCAGTGAAAGGGGGAAGTACGGGTGCTGCAGAAGTGGTGGGTACCCAATTCGGATTGGCGAATGCAGCAGGAAGGGCACTATGGGCACGACGGGCCTGTGTTCGTCTTCTTGGTGGCAGCGGGACACTACTTGTGCTTGCCACCTCGCCAGCTTGAACTGCACTTATGGGACTCGCCACGTCACCACGTGATACTGCAGTGCTGGATGTACGACCAGGGTGTACTAGGCCGCTGGTGCTTGCCAGTTCACCAGAAGGAATAGCGGCACTAGTACTTCTCTGCTCCATATGAGAGCCCTGCGGTTCTTGCACTTCAAGGACAGAATAAGTTCGGGGTCTGGTACGCCTGACCTTAGCAGGGACCACAACTCCGTCGCCAGAGCTATCTGTCATGGAGCCGCTGTGCTCTACAGGATCGTATTCTGAGCCTGAATTGACAGATGAGTGACTTCCTCTTCACTATCTGTCATGCTCAGAAACCTGTAGGCCTCTTCACTAGTGTACCTTCGATTTGCCATTTTGGCCTCTAAATTTAGGGGTACACTAGTGAGACTCACAGGCAAAAAAGCTCCTGACTGTCAGCGACTGATTCAAAACGCTACCAAAAAACTGTTAGCGATCGCAGGGATCAGGCCTGACTCTGCGAACGTTGCAGTTATGTGTGCTTAGTGTTTTGTAAGTGTCAGTTATCGATCGATACTGCACTTGGGTGGGCTGGGCTGGGCTGGGCCGAGGAGCAAAACGCAGGTGCTAGCAGGTATCTGGGCTGATCCCGCTAACAATGCGTTTCAGGGAACCCTAAACTGCTGGGGAGTATAGATCTGATCGGATCAGATATCGATCCGTTCAGATACTATAGCACTAAGGGAGGTGTATGCTGCGTGCGTGGGTTTTAGCGGTACTGGCACTAACCTGACACTGCCTGGGGCGACGCAGACCTTATCTGATCCTAAAAACTTAACTTCTATCACTGCCGGGCAATTAGGGGGTTAAACCTTTATAAGGTAATAAACGGCGGGTGCCCTAAAACTATAATAAACTATAATAAACTGTAATAAACTACAAAAAACAAACTATCTAACCAGCGTCACCCGTAACACTTATACGGTGATCGCTGGTGAAAGGGTTAACTAGGGGGCATTCAGGGGGTTAAAACCTTTAGCAAGTAGTATATGGGGGTCCCTGTTGCTATAAAACACTGACAGCGAACCTATATACTTACCTCCCTAAACTAGCGTCACCTGTGTCACTAATACAGCGATCAGAAAAATGATCGCTTAGCGACACTGGTGACGGGGGGTGATCACGGGGTTAACCTTTATTAGGGGGGGGTAGGGGGGTACCCTGGACCTAAAGGGGGGTACCCTAGACCTAAAGGGGGCTAACCCAACTGCCCTAACACTTGTAACTGACACAAACTGACACCAATGCAAAAAAAAACCACTGCTATTGGTGTCAGAGTGACAGGGGGTACAGGGGGGTGATCGGGGGGTGACAGGGGGGTGAAAAGTGTGCCTGCATGTTCTACTGGAAGTGTAGTGTTGGTGCACTTACTTGGATGTCTTCTCTCCTCGGCGCCGGATCAAAAAGACCGGCTCCAGGAGGGATGACATCACTTCCTCTCCCTCTGTTTACATTACAGAGGGAGAGGAAGCATTTGATTCGCTGGGAGCGATCGGGAGGGTGTGGCCATCAATGGATGGCCTCCCACTGACCCCTCATAGCCCGCGAACAAGAGCTGACCGCCTACGGCTATCAGGTACGTGATTTTGCCTGCCCGTGCCGCTCTGATCACGTATATAGGCGTGAGGCGGTCGGCAAGTGGTTAAAGAAGACATTAATGCGCTGCATTCAACGATCACAGATTTTGCATTGTGAGGAATGTGCTACCTACAATACGAACACTAGTTTTACTTGACCGAGTGCTTCCGTTTAGTTTTTGCTTATGAGCATGCTTCGTTTTTTTGTCCGTTGGACTAGCATACAGACGAGCGGATTTCTGGGTCCGGCATAGTTACGACGTAAAGATTTGAAGCATGTTTCAAATCTAAAGTCCGTCAGATTTGAGGCTGCAAAAGTCCGCTGAAAGTCCGCTGAAGGTCCGGGGAAGCCCACACACGATCGGATTGTCAGCCAGCTTTAGTCCGTCGGCGTCCGTCGGACTTTTGTAGACGGAAAGTCCGACCGTGTGTACGCGGCATAAGATTAGCAAGATTGGTAAATGCTTTAAAACAGGATTTAGAAAAGAAACCCTATTGAAAATAGAATGACCCAGTTTCATAGGGTCACTCGCACAACCAGATGAAACATCGTCCAGCCGTGGTAAAGAAGAAGGAGAACATTGAGGAGAGAGCCATTTAAAGTAGGAAATCTGGTGGGGTTAGCCCGCTGAGGAGTAGAGAAGATCTTCTGCGATCTTCGTTGAACGGGAGTCCAGATCTTGGCTGGTGTCGTGAGAGGGTTGGGGTTCTGAACAGGAAGCTGAAGATCCTCCTCAGGGATGGGTTGCGGATAAAGGCTTCACTTTCATAAAGGTCTCGTACCGAGAATTGGACGCCATCTTTAGATACAGACAGACGAAAGGGGAATCCCCAGCGATAAGGCACTTGGTGGTTTTGTAAATGGGTGGTTACCGGGCAAAAACTCAGTCTTTTCGCCAAGGTAATAGGGGAAAGAGCATTGAAAATTTGGAATTTGGCTTGTTTAAAGTCAATGCGAGATTTATTGCGAGTTGCGATGGTGAGGGCTTCCTTACTATCGTAATAATGAAAACGGACAATAATGTCCCTGGGGTCAGAGCCAGGTGGAAGTTTAGGAGCCAACGATCTGTGAGCCCAGTCAAGGCGCCAATCAATGTCTGGGATGTGGGGAGCTAGAGTGACAAATAAGCCTAGGAGCTCCTTGTCACTGATAGATTCGGGTACCCCTCGGATTCTTAGGTTCTGGCATCTTTCTCTGTTTTCCAAATCTTCCTGTTGCAACTGGAGTTGGGAAACTGTGTGCTTCATAGCAGCATTATCTTCCTCTAGAGCGTGTACATATTAGGTCAACTCGTCAAATTTGTTCTCTAAGGTGTCTGTACATTCCCCAAGGTGATCTATTTCCCCTCTGAGTTCATGTGCTATTTTCTCCAGCTCTCTAGCTATATTGTGGATAGGGATGAGCTTCGAGTTCGAGTCGAACATTGGCTGTTCGCAAGTTCGCTGAACAGCGAACAATTTGGGGTGTTCGTGGCAAATTCGAATGCCGCGGAACACCCTTTAAAAGTCTATGGGAGAAATCAAAAGTGCTAATTTTAAAGGCTTATATGCAAGTTATTGTCATAAAAAGTGTTTGGGGACCTGGGTCCTGCCCCAGGGGACATGGATCAATGCAAAAAAAAGTTTTAAAAATGGCCGTTTTTTCAGGAGCAGTGATTTTAATAATGCTTAAAGTCAAACAATAAAAGTGTAATATCCCTTTAACTTTCATAGCTGGGGGTGTCTATAGTATGCCTGTAAAGGGGCGCATGTTTCCTGTGTTTAGAACAGTCTGACAGCAAAATGACATTTCGAAGGAAAAAACCCATTTAAAACTACTCGCGGCTATTGCATTGCCGCCTGACAATACACATAGAAGTTCATTGAAAAAAACGGCATGAGAATTCCCCACAGGGGAACCCCGAACCAAAATTTCTGGTTCTTCCTACGGCGTTCTCGTCCAGCATCTCCTCCACGGCGTCTTCTATCTTCTTCTTCTCGGGCCGCTCCGCACCCATGGCATGGGGGGAGGCTCTCGCTCTTCTTTTTTTATTTTTTTTTGGCGCGGGGTTTCCCTTAAAATCCATACCAGACCTGAAGGGTCTGGTATGGAATTTAGGGGGACCCCATATCATTTTTTTTTTAAACTTTGGCCGGGGTTCCCCTTAATATCCATACCAGACCTGAAGGGCCTGGTATGAAATTTAGGGGGACCCCACGTCATTTTTTTTTATAATTTTGGTTCAGCATTCCCCTGTGGGGAATTCCCATGCTGTTTTTATCAATGAACTTCTATGCGTATTGTCGGGCGGCAATGTAATAGCCGCGAGTAGTTTTAAATGGGTTTTTTCTTTGAAATGTCATTTTGCTGTCAGACTGTTCTAAACACAGGAAACATGCGCCCCTTTACAGGCATACTATAGACACCCCCCAGCTACGAAATTTAAAGGGATATTACACTTTTATTGTTTGACTTTAAGCATTATTAAAATCACTGCTCCTGAAAAAACGGCCATTTTTAAAACTTTTTTTTGCATTGATCTATGTCCCCTGGGGCAGGACCCAGGTCCCCAAACACTTTTTATGACAATAACTTGCATATAAGCCTTTAAAATTAGCACTTTTGATTATTCATGTTCGTGTCCCATAACGGTGTTCGCGTGTTCGAACAAACTTTTTTCCTGTTCGCATGTTCTGGTGCGAACCGAACAGGGGGGTGTTCGGCTCATCCCTAATTGTGGGTAAGGTCTTGGAGCAGTGATTGCAGTTTAAGGTCCAACACAGCTACTGTTACCACATCTGTAGTATCTGATTGCTGGGACCCATGGTCCAGCGGAGGTGCTTTTTTGGCCATTAGGAGGGAGTCAACGGGGTCCGGTGGGCTGGCCGCAGTATTCGAGGACGGGGATTGTGATCTGTACAGATAATGCTCCATGGCTTGGTTAGATGGCGGCGGGACAAATTCGTGATAAATTGCTTTCTGGAGGCCAATCTTTCCCATAAGATACCCAGGACTAGCTGGTAGACTATAATGTCACTCCTGGATCTAATGAAGCTGCGGATGCTGTGCAGGAGCCACGAATAGGGAGATGGAGACCGGAGCTCTACATGATCTCCATCTTACATGCTGCACATGAGCCCCTCAGTTCTGGAATCTTCGCAGGGGGCGATCCAAGCTCAGGGGTGTTAGAGAGGTCCTAATTATCGTGCTGCCGGGTGGAGCAAGATGGCCGCTGCATATGCTATGGGGCTAGGCCTCAACCTCCATTTATGCTAATGAAGGTGTAGGCACCTCTGTAATCCCGGACCAGTGTCTGGCTTTGTATGGTCAGGATGTTCTGGCTGTGTGGTGCAGCATGGTTTAGGCCAAGGAGAGAGAAAGAGGAGGTTGCTGGCCTGTGTCAGGGTGTAATAAGATGGCTGCTCCTCACCTGCATCTCTGGTGAACCGTCCGGCGGGCTCAGGAGCGGATTCTGTGGATTCCAACGACCGCGGGTGTAAGGCTGAGCCACTCCGGTCCACCCCTGGGGAGGGACACAGGCATTGAAGAGTCCAGGATGTCTGGATGCGGTGGTGATGTAGCTGCCGGGTGGACCAAGATGGCCGCCGTTCCCCGCAAGTAGGCCGCAGCCGCGGACCTCCCTACAGATGGCTGGGGCAAGAACGCGATTTGCGCTCTCGGGACCCGGCGGTCCCCCGACTGGCTGAGGGACACAGGGGTCTGAGCCGAGGTTCAGGTAATGCTGCTGGGAGGTCGCTACCCCTTCTCAAAGGCCTCTGGAAGGCTGGAGCTCCACACACACACCAGTATTTTTTTAAACAATACTCGCCTATGTGTTTTCCTTCAAAAAGGACAGTTTGTTTGTGAGTAGGCAGGTACATTTCAAAAATACAATGTCAAAAATACAATGTGAAATTAACAAGAGACACCAACATCAAGCAACCTCCTTGAGATTAAATAATACAAGATAATAATCGTGTTGTGGTAACTTGACACACAAAACACACCCAAAACAATTCTGAAGATCAAAAAAAAAATGTAAAAAATAACAGGCGATCAGGATTTCAAAAAATAAAAACAAATAATACAAAATATAAAAACATTAAAAAAAATCAAATTTTCGGGAGATGTGACAAATAAAAATATTATATTCATGAAATAACGAGAAATAATAAAGAAAGAAGTTTGTGAGAAGTTTGTGTGAATATGAGCAGCAAAACAACTTCATTCTTCTAGCATTATAAAGAAGAAGAGAGTGTGCTGCATTAAACAATTGAAAACATTGCAGCGTGATGAAAGTGCGATATCCATTACGAACGCTAATTTTACCAGACCAAGCAGTTCCGTCTCGAAAATGTATTCTGAGCATACGTGGCACTTTGTGCGTCGGAATTGGCCACATACGGTTGGAATTTACGCAAATGGATTTTGTTGTCGGAAAATTTTATAGCCAGCTCTCAAACTTTGTGTGTCGGAAATTCCAATGGAAAAAGTCCGATGGAGCCCACACACGGTCAGAATTTCTGACAACAAGCTCCGATCGCACATTTTCCATCGGAAATTCTGACCGTGTGTACAGGGCATAAAACTAAATTATTATTTTCAGAGCAACAAAGCCAGCAAACTACTGGCTAACCAATTGCATCAGCACAAGCACAAAAACAAAACAAACAAATGAATCCATCATCTATCGTGCAAAGTAATATATAACCCTCAAGGGATAGCAGACACCTTTTCAGAATACTACGAATCCCTATATAATCTTAAAGAAGACAAAAATACACCTCAGCCCACAACCGAAAAACATCTAAAACTTTTTAAACTCTGTGAACCTACCGGAGATTAACCCCAAAGATTTAGAATACCTTAATGACCTAACCTCATTCGACAAAACCCTCAAAGTTATTAAATCCCTATCTAACAACAAAGTGCCATGGAACGATGGGTTTTCAAGTGAATATCATCAAACCTTTAATGACATCTTAGCTCCATATCTGACTAATATGTTTAACCAAGTTGCTTCATCTAGCCAATTCTCCAATGAAATGTTGGAAGCTATAATAATCACTCTACCAAAATCAGGTAAAGACCCAACTGCAGACCCATATCATTATTAAATTCTGACCACAAAATCTGTGCAAAATTTTTGGCTAACCGTTTACTAAACATAACTTCTTATCTCATAGGCCCTGACCAAGTAGGATTTATTAGAGGAAGACCGGTCCCAGATGGCACCAGACAGATGATAAATATAATTAATCACATCACAGAAAACAATTGAATACCCTAGATGTTGAAAAAGCATTCGATAGAGCTAATTGTGAGCTATAAATATGTAATTACTTGATAAAAATTGTAAACTATAAATATCTCACCAATTGATAACAACAGTATTCTAATAACATGATCGGATATAGCATATAACACAGGTTTACCTCTTCTTTCTCCCTTACTGGTTATAAGATCTTGAGAGTTGATTTCCGCTTACAGTTAGGTCCCATTAGGGGTGGGTAGAAATTGATAGACACTACCTTGTACGTTTGTTGAATTATTGTTTCTTGTTCTTTTTTGTATGTTTAAATCTCAGACCTCTCAATGTTACAATGTGTTATTGAAATACCCTATGCTATAATTGTTGGAATGTATCAACATTAAAAAAAAAAAGAGTAGCTGTGTGCTCTGAAGTTTTTTAAGCTGTGTCCATTGAAAAACTTGTGGTCTGGGTGACAAGTATCAAGCGCTGAGGTACAGCTCTTGGGACTGAGGTGCAACACTGGGACTTGTTTGATGATCAGGAGGACCAAAAGTTACTAATGGTCGGGAGGACCAAGGGGTACTAATCAGAACAGTAAAACTGCCAAGAGAGCCAGGAGGCTGATTGTTATGCTTTGTTCCTATTGACGGCGAGAACCCCCTGCGTGGGAAGACATACCTGTATGAACTTTTGACATTCTTTATAATAAAATTGGGCAGGAGATCCTTGAAAACTATTTTGGTCATAGAGTAAACTCACTGTTTTAGCACTACCACTGAACTACAAAACCCCAACAGGTCACAGTTCCAGACCCTTGCATCCCAAAAACCAGTGAGTAGCCAGAGACTGTGTGTTCTGCTGTGTACAGCAGCTGATGTGATTGCAGTGAAGTCTGCATGGAGAAGTATTTTGTCTTGCATGCCTTACAGAGACAGTATTACATTTTTTTCCTGATTTTACAAAAGAACTGTGTTAAAAAATTGTGGTGTGCCTGACTGCAGAAATGGGGCACTCAAAGGGGCACTATGAAAAAGACTGTTATGGATGGAGGGGATTTGTCCTGAGCCAGTCATACAAAAGCCAGAGAGCCTGCCAGTGTGTGTCTACTATGGACTGGTGCAAAAGGCATCTGACTGCATTAGAGCAAGTGGAAAAGGAAAATGGGCCATCACTCAGTGCAAGGAGTGAGCAGATGGGTGTTGTTCCACGTAGCAACAAAGCTAAGGTCAATCATAAGAATCATGACAGATGGGTTTGAAAGGAGCCTGTGCTACCAGTTGGAGGGTTCTGTAAAAGTTCTGTTGAGAGAGTGGGGTCTCCCCTATCAACAAGAAGAAAGGTTTTGCCTAAAAGGAGGAGCTACAGCAGTGTACTCTGCTTTCCCATAGAGATGGGACTAAAAATGTACCATGCATGGAATGTGGTCATGGTATTTTTACCAGCCCAGATTCTGGAATACAGCTGAATATAATGGTTTTGTGGAAAAGACTGTACCTGTAAGCCCAGTTTTCAGTGCAAAGTGTTGTCTGTTACCGCTGTCAACAGGGAATCTGTTTTTCCTAACGAAGTTTAAGAAGGCTGCAGTGTTGCCCCGCAACCATGTGGGAGCACTAGTCTGTGAAAGTGCTGCAGAGGAATGGTTCCTGAAGCGACACACTCAAAGGAAGAGTAGAACACCTGCCAACGGGAGTGGTAAGTCTGTTGCTGATATAATTGTGAGAGAGACTGAGTATGTGTTTAATACCGGTGAAGTGGTGGCAAGTCCAGTGAGGAGATCCGCTTCCAAGAGAGACTTGCTGCTGTGTAGTACCCAGTGTAGTGGGGAAACACGGGTTAGTGCTGAGTCCACAGTGAGACTGGGGACTGATAGGGACTTGTCTTCAGGCAGTGTACTGTGTAGCAGGAAGACAAGTGGTAAATCTGAATATAATGTGTTGCTTACTACTGCGATTAAAAATGCTGAGGTAAATAATTGGTTAATGCAGCCTGCTTAGGCTTAAATAGCAGTCTTAAGAAGTTAATGAAGCACCATCAGTGCTCGATGGTGAACATGTGGTATTGCAATCAGCTATGTCAGGGGTGACCACTGAAAAGTGCTCACTGAGTGTGAGCACTGGGTATAGCTGGCAGTGCTGACCATTATATTCTGACAGTGGTTTTTCAGCCATTTTAAGCAATGGATTATTTCCAGCTACATTTTAACTGCTTTCCACTATGATATCACTGTGGTAGAGAAGGGGATTCCCTTTACATTTAAACATAATATTGTGTATCATTCAATGCTTATTGAACTTATTGATGTAAGATAATATAACAAAATTGATTATTTTTAATCAATACTGAAAACAGTTATTTCTTATGAGAAACATGCACATTGATTTATTTTTCTTACAGTGGTGTACATATTTGCCAACTATGGTACTTGGATTTACCATGATTGATAGGTTTGCCATATTCTACATCAGTTCTCATCCATTAACTGTGCTTTTTGCCTGTTAAAAATCAGAATTTGTCACACTAATATAATATAATCAGCATGTTCTTCAATGATCGAAAGCACATACCATGAGTACCCACTTAAAACTCTGAAAAATAAGTCAGAATGCATTTTATGTTGACATTGGCTATAATCTTTATTTCCCAGATATGCAGGTAAATGTGTGTGCTGTGTGATTAAATTGTCAGTTGTTCCCTTAATTACTAAAATCGTGCCTAGCTAATGTATCTTCATGATACTTCATGATATCATACTTAGGGTTATTTCTAATGTGACCTTGTTGTACTTCTTTTTTTTCATATAGTTTTACTCTACAATTAGTCAAAGAAACTAAAAATAAACTGCATAACTAATGCAGTAAATAGACTAAGCTAAAATACACTCATTTTCCTAAACTTACACTGGTTATCAAAACAGATTTATCCAGTCTGAATTTTTTTTTTTTTTTGAGGTACCAAAATGATATATGTTATTCCCACTTAACAAATTGGGGCATAACAAAAATATATAGTGGTGCCAAATATGCACTTGAAGTATTTTAATTTATAAGGGTTTTGTATATATTTTCTTGATGGTTAGTACAACAAAAATATAGATTTTTATTTAGTCAGGCAAATATGAAATAAAGGATATTAAAATCAATGTGTAGTACAGCAAAGCCTTCTTAGGTTTAGAAGGTATTCATATATGATCTCATTCAATAGCTCCACCCACTGTCCTGCAATAGAGAATATTTCTCTTATTGTTGGGATATGTGAGAATTGTCTTATTTTTGGGATTTTGGGAATGAAATATGTGAAAACCTTTTGTGCCTCTTTTCACCATAACCTGCATGTATATACTGTTTCACTGGGTCCCAAGCCCCACTCCATAGAAGTCATGATTTCCCTACACTACACTGTTGGATGGCCAAAAAAACTGAAATACCTGCAGGTAGTAAGGAATTTTTTGTGCCACTGTTTTTGGCTTAGAGTAACCAGATCTGACAGAGACTCTTTACCACATGATCAGCAGTGTCCAATCACAGCTGATCACAAAGTACACAGGAAGAGCCATTTATCAGCTTTTACTCACTCGTGCCTGACAGACGAGAGTAGAGGAGAGCCGATCGGCTGCTCCTCTGACAGGGGGATCCGATTGTTTATCAGCACAGCCCCCCTTGAATGCCCACCCAGGACCACCAGGGATGCCACCAGGACCACCAGGGATGGCCACCACAGATGACCACCAGGGATTACATCTCTGGTGGCCATGGGTGCCAATGTGTGCCCACACATGATGCCAATGTGTGCCTGCACATAATACCTGCCAGTGCCTTCTAATCAGTGATGCCAAGCAGTGCCATCTATCAGTGTCCATCAGTGCCACCTACCAGTGCCCATCCATGCCCATCAGTGCCACCTCATCAGTGCTACCTCATTGGTGCCACCTCATCCATACTCATCATTGCCACCTTATCAGTGCCCAGCAATGCAGCCCCATCAGTGCCCATCAGTAAAGGAGAAAACATACTTATTTACAAAATTTTATAACAGAAATGAAGAAAAACTTTTTTTTTCAACATTTTTGGTCTTTTTTCATTTGTTTAGCAAAAAATAAAAACCACAGAGGTGATCAAATACCACCAAAAGAAAGCTCTATTTATGGGAAGAAAATTATAAAAATGTTGTTTGGGTACAGTGAATACATGACAGCGCAATTGTCATTTAAACAGCTATAGCACTTAAAGCTGAAAATTGGCTTGGGCAGGAAGGGAGGAAGTGCCCAGTATTGAAGTGGTTAAGTTTGAGACAGAGATAGAGGGTAGTAAGCACCAGTCTATCTCAATTGTGTGGAATATCTTAAGCATTGCATGTTGTTACTGGGATAGATGCCTTTGAACCCTCAGAAGACTACTTGTCTCTCTTGGTTTTCCAAAGGAGGCTTAGGCAAAGATGAAGTGGTCCATGGGGGAGCGAGTTTTCCTGTCAGGGCTTTGTTGTACAATATTATACATGCATTAAAAGCAATTCATGTTGAACAAGGATTATGGACGCAAGAAGCCACACATTGCACCAAATGATACCATCAAACAAGAGGAATTAGTTATCATAGTGTAGTACTTTATTACCATGAATGCGGCAGCTAAAAAGAGTTCACCAGCGATAGTAAAGAACAGCCAGTATTACAGATAAACACACGGCTCATAAACTCACATTGAAGATGCCGTCATAAGTGACATCGATAGCGTGACTCACATTGAATACAAAGTGGAGGAATTCACTGACATAACGTGGCTCAAAAATGAATTTTTAGACCTGGAGGACCACTCTAGATGTAACAATGTGAAGATTAGAGGCCTATGACCTGCAGGAGTATTTCACAACTATTCTTAAGGAGGGCTTGCCAGATGCAATAAGTGAAGATCTCAGTATAGACCGCATCCATAGACTGTCTAAGTCCAAACACCTGCTTGATAATCTCCCTAGAGATACCATTGCATGCTTGTAATATTATCATATTAGGGAAAACTGCTGAAAATAACGATCCAGAGGCTACTCTGGCTATTTGTGGACTTTTCTGCCAGTACTTTACAGTGCAGACCCAATTTTGCTCCTGTCACCACGCCATCGCAAAACCATTCTATTCAATACTGCTGAAAATATCATGCCACACTGCTCATCACTAGAGCCTATCCTGTAAACACAGTTAATGTAGTGTCATGAAAAGGTTCACCCATTAGTGGCACTATCGGTCTCCTGGATTGCAGTACTGCCCCGTACACACGGTCGGATTTTCCGATGGACAATGTCCGATCGGAGCGTGTTGTCGGAAATTCCGACCGTGTGTGGGCTCCATCGGACATTTTCCATCGGATTTTCCGACATACAAAGTTGGACAGCAGGAGATAAAATTTTCCGACAACAGAATCCGATCGCGTCAATTCCGACCGTGTGTGGCCTGTTCCGACACACAAAGTGCCACGCATGCTCAGAAGAAATTCCGACACGGGACAGCTCGTTCTGGTAAACTTAGCGTTCGCAATGGATACAGCACTTTCGTCACGCTGCAATGTTCAAAATGGTTTAATACAGCGCACTCTCTTCTTCTTTATAATGTGACAAGAATTAAGTAGTTTTGATGCTCATATTCACACACACTTCTCACAAACTTCTTTCGTTACTATTTATCCGGATTCCCTCAATATATTCTGATTTCTCACATCTGACAACATATTTTTTTTTTAACTTTAATGTAGAATCTTTTTTTGTGTTTCTCTTTTTTAATTTTTTTTTTTTTTGGTGATTTTGATTTGTACTCCCGAAATTGTTTGTGTGTTTTTTGTGACAAGTTCCCACAACACCATTGATATGTTGTTCTATTTAATCTGTAGGAGATTGTTTGGTGTTGTTGTCCCTTGTTAATTTCACATTTTATGTTTTTAGAAATGTACCTGAATCGTCACCAACAAACGGTCCTTTTTGGATGAAAACACACACAGGAGAGTAGAATTTACCTAAAAAAATTTTATTAAGGGGTCACAACTATAAACAAAGAGGGAGGCAACGCTGGAGAAACTGCAGAAGTGGGCGAAGCCTTGGACCCCCAGGGCAGACATCAATTATTTAAAAGCAAAATTGGTGGCCTGAGGAGTCCATATCTAAGGGAGGGCAGTCTGGTCCAGAAGTCCCAGAGATCCGGAAAGCAGCAGATGACATCTGTGTCCCCAGGCTGTGGTCATACGAGAGACTGCAGATTCTGTCAGACCAGACTGAACCCAGGGTCATCACTCTCAAGTCTTCCTTCCATGCTTCCTTCCAGCCTTTGGCTGTGGTGGTCTAGTTGTGGCAGCAGGAGGAGGAGGAGGAGGAGGATCGTCGATCTCAATGACATCCATCTTGTGTGTCAGTTCCCCACTCTCCCCCTTACCTAGGACTTTATAAATCAGGTCCTCAGAGATCTTGCGTTGGCCCTCCTGCATGCCCAGCAATTTGGTGGCAGCCATGCAGGCAAAGGCCTCTTCAGGACTGGGAAAGGCTCTCAGGGACGCCGAAGCCTCCTGGATCCTGCACAGGACTGGGAGTGGCCTTACTGGCTCGTTTATGTGGCAGGCGGAGGGGAGGAACCTGAGACTCAGTCAGGCTGCGACTTGTCCCAGGCTTCTCTTGGCTGACACTTAGCCCCGCCTCCTCCTGGCTGCCACTAATCCCCGCCTCCTCCTGGCTGACACTAATAATCCCCGCCTCCTCCTGACTGCCACATTCCACAGCCTCCTCCTGGCTGAGGTCTTCCTGTGTATGAAAAAGGGACATAGTTTTAGTATTTTTTACATCAATAACACACAATTTTCACCTCCTGACTGCTGCAAATTGAATGTTAACAAATATAACAGACTATCCTTCTGAGCCCAGCATTTTGCATTCTTGTCCCAATTTTGGGTGCCCACTACTGTCTATTGATATGTAAAACACTTTTTTTAATCAGCAATTAGTGATCAATAATAACATCTATTAAACATCATTTATTTATTGCCCAGAAATCTGTAGAAGAATGCTATACCTGACTCCAGCTGGGCTCCTCCACTTCTTCCTGGCTGGAAGGCCCAGGTTGGACATCAGAAGCCTCAGCTGGGATGGAAGGAAGGGTGGAAGGAAGAGTAGAGAGGGATTCCCAGACTTCAGTGTGGTCTGACAGAAATCGTAGTCTCTCATAGTACCACAGCCTGGGGACATAAACGTCATCTGCTGCAGCTCCGGACCTCTGGGAATCTGTGACCTTCTTGCGCTCCCTAAAATAAGTGCTCCTCAGGCCACCAATTTTAGCTTTTAAATAGGGGATGGTTGCTGTGGGGACCACCGGCTTCACCAACTCCAGCAGTTTCTCCAGCGCTGCCTGCCTCTTCTGTTTATGGTTATAGTGGGGGTGTCTCACTTGCCACAGACAGGGCAGCTCCCTGTACTTGTCTATGAACAGGGGCAGGAAATTGTGGTCGTTGAACCCATCCATTTTCTCTGCAAGACACAACACAAGACAAACCCTAATGTCAGGCCAAACTCCCCTAATCTTGTTACAATATAGGCTTCCATTTCAAAGCAGTATAGGCCCAAGTTTAGATCCTACCTTCGTTAGCACGATCGGCGTCTCCGATGCTCCTTCCTTCGCTCACAGATCGTACGTAAGACGCGGGCGTTACGATTTATACACACTGCGCATGCGTATAACTCCGCCCGCCCCTGACGTTCTTTCTATTCTATTCCCCGCCCCTTTTCATTCAGCGCAGTGGAGGAAGAGCACATGGCGGATAGACAGCAGGATCGTGCTAATTACAGCAACGAGGAGGAGGAGGAGAGGCCGGAGCCTGAAACGTCCCGATCCAGAAGGAGATTAAAGGACTCAAATATGTCCTTTGGGGAGATGTTGGAGATGGTGGTTATCCTGAAGAAGGCCGACTATGATGGAAAGTATGGGCCTTACCCCAACCACAATGTCCGAAAGGGCAAGATCATGGCGAAAGTGGTCAGGAGTCTGCACCGGAAATTCGGGGTGCGACGATCGAAAGATCAGCTCAGGAAGCGGTGGTTGGACCTGAAATTACGAGAACACGAGCAGTACAGAAAGATCCGGAGAGTGCTGCAAAAAAGTAAGTAGTTGTGCTGTGTTCCTATTGTTCTTGTGTTTATTACATTCGTGCTGCTCCATGTGCTTTTAGGAACTGTTGTACAGTTTAAAATGGCAACTTTCATGTTCATGGGCACATTATTCGTTCGGATCACACATTTTTATTTCGGACGATAAAATACCATTGTTTAGGCCATATGCATTTGGCCACCATTTTGACGCCCTATACTTGTCTTCAAAGAATTTGGTTGTGTAGATGGCTTTGTTACTAGAATGAAATGCAAACTAGATTGTGTGTAAGGAGAGGACACTGAGCAGCTGTTTTCACATCTGGACACTGGAGCACTAGTGTGGGACCCCAGAACACCATTTTTATTAGGGGGGCCACACAGGTGCTCCAGTGTATACTATAGGGGGGTCTCCATCTGTGAAGCTTGTACCAAACAGGTAAAGTATTGCAGGTTGACAAAGGGCATTAAAAAAGCTTGGAACTCTGCTAAAATAGATCATTGTACCCCACTTCCAAGCAATGTTTCATCTTTATAGTTCTGCCATCAAATATCTGTGTGCTAATTATACCATTTTTGTTTTACATAGGGGAGAAAAGACTCGGAGGACACCCCTCATCCGAGGAGACCAGAGCCCCCCCCCTGGAAGAAGGGGAAATCCCCCCAACACAAGATGAGCAGGAGGAAGAAGACGTGGTGGAACTAGTCACCACAACAGGTGAGTGTCTGCGACCACAGGCTCAGATAAGAGATGGATGGCGGCATATTTTTTAGACCTAATTTATTTTGGGTTCCTCTCTTTTTAGGTGATCGTGAGGTTGTGGATGAAGATCCTTTCACATCCGAAAGTGCCCAGATCCTGATTGGGCAGATCATGGGGTGTAATTTACAATTGGAAAACATCAAGCAAAACATCAATGATGTTATTCCAAAATATAAAAACATGATTGATGTTTTGGAGAAAGTTTAAAACCCCTCCAAATCACTTTCTTCTTTTGTGTGCTACAATGTGCGAAATGTTTTTGTGATTTTTCCCAAAGCCAAATTTGGAGGATGCACACAGCGTGCCAACATGTGCTATCTGCCATCACGGGAGATCAATGGACGTGTTTTGGGGGTGCAACCCCTTCCTCAATAATAAAGTAGTGGTGAGGAAGGGCTTTCTCCCCCAAAACACGTCCCTTGATCCCCCGTGATGGCAGATAGCACATGTTGACATTGTGAAATTTGTGTGCATCTTCCAAATTTGGCTTTTCCTGGGGTGATTTCCCCCCATCTGAACGCAATATCCAACACAGTTCCTAAATACTCATGTCTGATATTGCCTTCAAGTTCTACCAAATGTGAACTTTGTAAGATCAAGATTTGTGTCCTTCTTGTTGGTTTTACACAGGCCTGTTTTCTATAAAATGGACATTTTGATTTTGGATAATTACACCACAAAAATTCTTATACAACAAACATGTCGGTTTGTCAGAAAAACCTTTGGTAAATGCACATGTGATTGTGCAGGTATTAAAAAGATTGTTAATCAAGAATGTGTGGATTATTGTCTCAACGCTACAACACTTTTGGGGTGATGTAATTGTTATTTTATGAGAAAATGGGGGTAATTTCCTAAGGGCAAATCCTCTTTGCACTACAAGTGCTGTTTCAGTGCAGTTGCAAGTGCACTTGTAGTGAAAAGTGTCTTTGCATTTAGTAAATAACAGCCAACAGTGCTTTGTATAAGGTTACACAATCACGACATTTTCTGCACTCCACACATTTCTGTCAGGGTCAGCTCAAACAAACACAAGCAGTAAATGTCCACAAAGAAGAGCCTGGGGAGAGATGCCTGTTGAGAACTTGAGGTCCTGCAGGCTTCTCCCTGTGGCCAAATACCGCAGGGTAGCGACCAACCTCTGCTCCGCAGTGATGGCTTGCCTCATGCAGGTATCCTGCCTGCTGATATAAGGGGTCAGCGAAGCCAAAAGATGGTGAAACACGGGGTCCGTCATCCTGAGAAAGTTCCTGAAATCATCAGGATATTTCTCACGGATCTCACGGAGCAAAGGCATATGACAGAACTGGTCACGCTGAAGCAACCAATTCTTGGTCCATGAACTCCTCCCCACCCTGTTCATGGACTGGACTTGTGTCAAGGTCAGGAACTCAACACCAAGCCCCCGCACAGCACGAACTGTACGAGGAGTACGCATACGAAACATGGCTAGAAAACGGTCGGCTGCTCAGAACGAAGTAACAGAACGCACTGAAGAACAGCAAGGCCTGTGAAGAGCGACCTGAAAACCAGTAACGAACGAACAAGAATACAATGACTACTTAAAGTCAAGCGGAACTTGCTTGCACGCACTGAAGAGCAGATACAAACCCACAAGCACAAACTGAACGGCAGAAAACGATCTGAAAGCCACGAGTCTGAAAAAGCGCGAATCGTCTCTCACCAAACTTTTACTAACATGAGATTAGCAAAAGGAGCACAAAGGGTGCCGCGCTTGGTTCTGAACCGGCCTTTTCTAGTCTCGTCATACGTGGTGTACGTGACCGCGTGGTTGGCGATCGGAAATTCCGACAACTTTGCGCGACCGTGTGTAGGCAAAACAAGTTTGAGCCAACATCCGTCGGAAAAAATCCTAGGATTTTGTTGTCGGAATGTCCGAACAAAGTCCGACCGTGTGTACGGGGCATACCAGTGTCCACCAGTGGGTGTCTTCCAACACCTAAGACCTGTAATAAGAGTACTCACCAGCTGGTGGCACTATTGCATACTTGGGCCGTAGTACTGGTGTCCACCAGCAGGTGTATTCCGGCAGTGTGGAGCAGACAGCACCCTCTGCGCTCAGGTGTAACGTGAGGTCAATCACTGCAATCTGATAAATACCCGGCAAGCCCTCACATCCTTGCCTTGGTGTCTCTCTCTCTGTGCCCTGATCTTGCTGCCTGTTATCTGGACCTTGAGCCTGCATCTGTCCTGACCTGATCCGGTCCCTATCCTGAGCCCATTCTGGACCTGTCCCTTCGGTTTCCTGATTTCCCTGATCCCTGCCCTGCAGCCTATCCATCCATCCTCTCTCTGTCCTGTTGGTTCCCCGTCCTTTCCCATCTGACTGACCTCCTTGTGTATGATCTCAGCCTGGCTTTTGTTACGATTACGGTATTTCCCATCCATTTGTATATATCATTTGTTTGTGGGTCTATGGTTGGTTTGCACTGTTTTTATTTCACTTATTTGTCACCCATTTAATAAACACCATTATTTTTCACTTACCTGTGTGTCTGGTTCCTTCTGTGCAGTCCACACAGTCTGGTCTATTAAATTCCTGTGACAGTACACCAAGGCCATCCCTGACCAGACATGGCTGCATTGAGGAACCATCCGGGTTGTTAGTTTTGCTAATATGGATTTCAATGAAATCAGTTATTATTCTCTGCTGGCAGAAGGTGATGGTGAATATTGTCGCCAGATTTTGAAAGGGTGGACTAGTGATCAGCTGATGGAAACTGTCCGATCAGCTCATTTCCTAGTGGATCAGGGGTATATGTCATTTGAAGATGTTCAGCCCCTGATCCAGTTATGTGCAAAACCAGCCCTGTCATGCATTCCCGAAGGGAGCAATGATTTTTCTCCCCCCTTCAATTATGGCCATGTGGAATCCCTGGTATGGTTATTAGAAGATGACCCAGCCTTTTTTATGGAACATTATTCTGCTTGTTCACAGCAGGTGTTTTCTGATTGCATCCATTCAGTGCAATCCCTGGTTAGTCAGGCCGGGTGTGAATCAGCATTTGTTCAACCTGTGCTACGGACATGGTTAGATCTCCTGCACTTAGCTAAGCCTCAACATTCCAGCCCTGCTATAAAACACCTGCCTTCCCAAAAATCTATCTCCCCATCACCTATGGCAACCTCAGCTACAACCCAGTTTACTCAGCTCCCTACCAAATACTACTACCCATTCTCCAAGTGCTGCACCTATCCTGCCTTTAATCCACCTGTCTCTTCTCCTCCACCTGTAGCACCCCCACAGAACCCTCCTCCAGCCACTGTTCCTTGGTCTTCCTTTTGCCCAGCTACATACTTTTCTTATGACCCTTCACCTACGTACAAAGCTGCAGTGGCTAAACCAAAAAAGAAACAAAAGTTCTTCCCGACCCACACCATCCTGCCAGTAACCCAACCTGCCTCCACACCAACCAACCTGTTCCAGCCTGCGTTCATGCCAGTTGCACTTGATGACCCACCTAAACCTGCCAACCCTGTGCCTGCTATTCAGCCTTTTGTGCCTGCCTTCCATCCTGATGTACCTACCTTCCAGCCTGATGTGCCTGCCTTCCAGTCTGATGTGTCCGCTTTCCAGTCTGATGTGCCCGCTTCCCAGTTTGATGTCTTGATGTCTGCCTTCCAGCCCAATGTCTTGGTGCCTGCCTTCCAGCCTGTGTGCCTTATTTCCAGTCTTATGTGTCCGCTTCCCAGTCTGATGTGCCAGCTTCCCATTCTGATGTCTTGATGTCTGCCTTCCAGCCCAAAGTCTTGGTGCCTGTCTTCCAGCCTGATGTGCCTGCCTTCCAGCCTGATGTGCCTACCTTTCAGTCTGATGTGTCCACTTTCCAGTCTGATGTGCCCGCTTCCCAGTTTGATGTCTTGATGCCTGCCTTCCAGCCTGATGTGCCTACCTTCCAGTCAGATGTGTCCGCTTTCCAGTCTGATGTCTTGATGTCTGCCTTCCAGCTTAAAGTCTCGGTGCCTGCCTTCCATCCTGATCCTGATGTCTCGGTGCCTGCCTTCCAGCCTGATGTCTCGAAGCCTGCCTTCCAGTCTGATGTGCCCGTTTTCCAGTCTGTGCCCGCTTTCCAGTCTGATGTGTCTGCCTTCCAGCCTGATGTCTCGATGCTTGCCTTCCAGCCTAATGTCTCGATGCTTGCCTTCCAGCCTGATGTCTCGATGCTTGCCTTCCAGCCTGATATCTCGGTGCCTGCCTTCCAGCCAGATGTCTCTGTGCCTGCCTTCCAGCTTGATGTGCCCGCTTCCCAGTCTGATGTGCCTGCTTCCCAGTCTGATGTGCCCACTTCCCAGTCTGATGTGTCCGCTTTCCAGTCTGATGTGCCCACCTTCCAGCCTGATGTCTCGTTGCCTGCCTTCCAGCTTGATGTCTCCACTTCCTCGTCTGATGTGCCCGCTTCTAGGTCTGATGTCTTGGTACTTGCCTTCCAGCCTGGTCTCTCGTTGCCTGCCTTCCAGCCTGATGTCTCGATGCTTGCCTTCCAGCCTGATGTCTCGGTGCCTGCCTTCCAGCTTGAAGTCTCGGTGCCTGCCTTCCAGCCTGATCCTGATGTCTCGGTGCCTGCCTTCCAGCCGGATGTCTTGGTGCCTGCCTTCCAGCTTTATGTCTCCACTTTCCATTCTGATGTGCCCGCTTGCCAGTCTGTGCCCGCTTTCCAGTCTGATGTGCCCACCTTCCAGCCTGATGTCTCGATGCCTGCCTTCCAGTCTGATGTGCCCGCTTTCCAGTCTGTGCCCGCTTTCCAGTCTGATGTGCCTGCCTTCCAGCCTGATGTCTCTATGCTTGCCTTCCAGCCTAATGTCTCGATGCTTGCCTTCCAGCCTGATGTCTCGATGCTTGCCTTCCAGCCTGATATCTCGGTGCCTGCCTTCCAGCCTGATGTCTCTATGCTTGCCTTCCAGCCTAATGTCTCGATGCTTGCCTTCCAGCCTGATGTCTCGGTCCCTGCCTTCCAGCCAGATGTCTCGGTGCCTGCCTTCCAGCTTGATGTGCCCACTTCCCAGTCTGATGTGCCCACTTCCCAGTCTGATGTGCCCACTTCCCAGTGTGATGTGCCCACTTCCCAGTGTGATGTGCCCACTTCCCAGTGTGATGTGTCTGCTTCCCAGTCTGATGTGCCCGCTTTCCAGTCTGATGTGCCCACCTTCCAACCTGATGTCTCGGTGCCTGCCTTCCAGATTGATGTCTCCACTTCCCCATCTGATGTGCCTGCTTCTCAGTCTGATGTCTTGGAACCTGCCTTCCAGCCTGGTGTCTCGTTGCCTGCCTTCCAGCCTGATGTCTTGGTGCCTGCCTTCCAGCCTGATGTCTCGGTGCCTGCCTTCCAGCCTGATGTCTCGGTGCCTACCTTCCAGCCAGATGTCTCGGGGCCTGCCTTCCAGCTTGATGTCTCCACTTTCCAGTCTGATGTGCCTGCTTCCCAGTCTGTGACCGCTTTATAGTCTGATGTGCCCACCTTCCAGCCTGATGTCTTGATGCCTGCCTTCCAGTCTGATGTGCCCGCCTTCCAGCCTGATGTCTTGATGCTTGCCTTCCAGCCTGATGGCTCGGTGCCTGCAATCCAGCCAGGTGTCTTGATATTGGTGTGTCAGCCTGAAGTTTCGGTGCCCGTGTGTCAGCCTGAAGTTTCGGTGCCCGTGTGTCAGCCTGAAGTTTCAGTGCCCGTGTGCCAGCCTGAAGTTTCAGTGCCCATGTGTCAGCCTGGAGTTTCGGTGCCCGTGTGTCAGCCTGAAGTTTTGGTGCCCCTTACCCAGTCTGCTGAACTGGTGGCTGTTACCCAGTCTGCTGAACCGGTGGCCATTACCCAGTCTGCTGAACCGGTGGCCGTTACCCAGTCTGCTGAACAGGTGGCCGTTACCCAGTCTTCTGAACCGGAGTCCGTTAAGCCAGTGCCCGTTATTCGGCTTGCCGGACCAGTGCCCGGTGTCCAGCTCACTGAACCGGGGCCCGTTACCCAGCCCACTGGGCCGGGGCCCGTTACCCAGTTTGTTGAGCCGGTGCCTGTGATCCAGCCTGCCCTTACGGTGCTCACTGTTTGGCCTGACGACCCAAAGCTTGCTGCCCAGCTCGACGACCCGGAGCCCGCTGTCTGCTCGGATGTGCCTGCTGTCTTCTCGGATGTGCCTGCTGTCTGCTCGGATGTGCCCGCTGTCTTCTCGGATGTGCCCGCTGTACGGTTTAATGTATCCGCTGCCCAGTCTAAGGTGCCTGATGCCCAGCCTGAAGTACCCGATGCCCAGCCTGACGTGCCCTCATCTGTTGTTCGATTTGAGACCATGAACTTTGGACAATTTCATCTAGTTGGAGTGTCCGGAGGCCGCTCCTTTGAGAGGGGGTACTGTCATGAAAAGGTTCACCCATTGGTGGCGCTATCGGTCTCCTGGATCGCAGTACCAGTGTCCACCAGCGGGTGTCTTCCAACACCTAAGACCTGTAATAAGAGGACTCACCTGCTGGTGGCACTATTGCTTCCTTGGGCTGTAGTACCGGTGTCCACCGGCGGGTGTATTCCGGCAGTGTGGAGCAGACAGCACCCTCTGCGCTCAGGTGTAATGTGAGGTCAATCACTGCAGTCTGATAAATACCCGGTAAGCCCTCACATCCTTGCCTTGGTGTCTCTCTCCCTGTGCCCTGATCTTGCTGCCTGTTATCTTGACCTTGAGCCTGCATCTGTCCTGACCTGATCCGATCCCTATCCTGAGCCCATCCTGGACCTGTCCCTCCAGTTTCCTGATTTTCCTGATCCCTGCCCTGCAGCCTATCCATCCATCCTCTCCCTGTCCTGTTGGTTCCCCATCCTTTCCCATCTGACTGACCTCCTTGTGTATGATCTCGGCCTGGCTTTTGTTACGATTACGGTATTTCCCATCCATTTGTATATATCATTTGTTTGTGGGTCTATGGTTGGTTTGCACTGTTTTTATTTCACTTATTTGTCACCCATTTAATAAACACCATTATTTTTCACTTACCTGTTTTTCTGGTTCCTTCTGTGCAGTCCACACAGTCTGGTTTAATAAATTCCTGTGACATGTAGGCTTGTGGCTTCTAAGAGAATGGAAGATTTTGCACAGTATGCCTGCTGATCGCCATGATGCACCATCCCCTCCTAGGGAACCTCCTGACCTGCAGAATATGGCAGCTGATTTATGTCCTGTATGAGTGTTATGCAAGTTCACTATTTCAGCTCTGGTGAGCTTCAGAAGTGCATGTTCTTTCTGCTCTTCATTCCTCAATACAGTGGCAGTGTTAAACTCGCACAGATTCTCTTAAGGAATCGTTTTTATGTTGTGCTTTGGTGTCTACTCCTTCTATTATTAATGGAGTAATTCTGAGGCTAATATCTTTCTGGGTTTTTTCCTGTTACAAGTTTCTACTTTATCAAGGTACGATCAAGGTTCCATCTGTTTATTTACTGATACATTGCAGTCTAGTGCTCTGAGGGATCAGCTTCTTCTTCTCCACTCCAGCTCATTCCCAAGGTACTTCAGATAGTGTGCCTCCTTCGATATGATTCATTAAATTCAAATATCCTACATCTCTGCTTCTCTGTGAAATGATACTGCTACATCACCATAATGATGATCACTGTTTCTTCATTTTAGATCAAAGGTCTTAATAGGCAAGTGAAGATGCAAAGATATGGAAGGAAACACGTATCCTTAACCGTGATGTTTTGTGTCTACAAGAGACCCATTTCAGTGCTGAGAAAAATCCAAATTTATTACATCCTCAGTTCCCGCATACATACTTTGCCAATGTGCCAGATAAAAAAAGGGGACACACATTTAGGCATTTTAGAGGTTTTTGCTTTTGATTTGTGAAATTAATAATTCTACCTATACGTCGATGAAAGTCTTTCTCCCCTTTTCTAAAAAAGGTCTGAAAAAAAGTGCGTTCACTACAACCAGGACATGTCATTTTATGCGATGACTTAAACACAATTCCAAATAGAGATTCAGACATGTCTTGCCTTTCTTGTAGCTGGTCTTGCAGAGCCAATCTAGCCTCCTTAGTACCTCTTCTGACTTATATAATGTCAGGCGATGCCAACTTTCAAATCAGTGCGTTTACACCTTTTTTTTCTCATGTCCACCTGACTTACTCTAGAATCACTTGTTTTTTTTTTTTTTAACAGAAAAGTTTTTATTGATCTCTAGTAAAGATGATTTGCATTATACAATATAATCAGTGAACATAAAAATAATAGAATCGAACAGATGATAGATCAAAAGATATTACAGTACTGTATAAGACATGTTAATCACCACAGTATTTACACATACTTCTTTATGCATAGAATCTGATATACATTTTTAGTGCAAGAGGTGTCATAGTTGACTTTTTTTGTCTATCTTCCCCAAAGGATATACTATCGTAGGTACAGACTTTCCTATCCTTTATCAACCATGGTAACAATCGTGGTATTTCTAAAGGGGGGCACCCCAGGGGGGTGAGAGGAGTGGGGGAAGACACTGAAGGGGGGGGTCTCTCACATCCTTAATAGGGCCTTAACTGTCAGCCCAGGGACCCCAGATCTTTTCAAATTTTTTGGGGCATTTACGACTCATATATGTAAGTTTATAGAGTGGTAGTGTCGTGTCAATAGGTTTTCTCCACTGCCCAACTGTCGGGGGCTCCGGCTGCTTCCATTTAATTAGGATGGCCTTTCTGGCATAGTATGAGGTATAGAAAATTAGCAACCGTTTGTGAGTATTTGTGGTGATGGTGTCACAGACTCCTGATAAGAGGATACGCGGGTCAAGACCTATGGTTAAATTCCCAATCGAGTTTATATACTGCACCACCTCCCTCCAAAATTGTTGAATAAGGGGACAAGACCACACCACATGAAAGAACATTCCAACTGCATTATTGCATTTTGGGCATTTGTCAGAATGAGTGGGATATATTCTGGCAAGTTTGTGAGGGGTATAGTAGGCCCTGTGGAGGAATTTCAGCTGAATGTACCTATCCCTGGTGGATATCATTAAAGGTATGTATTGTTGAACTCCTTCTTCCCAATCATCATCCATCAGGGAGGGCACATCCACCTTCCATTTATTAAAAAGCTTAGTTCCCTGACCGTCTGTCCCACAGGTACAAGGAGGAAGGGATACGGTCCGCGCTGGCTGAGATAACACCATGTGTGACTCCAAGCGAACATCAGTGAGAAATTGGGCTTGTATGGCATGTCATAATTGTAGATAACGAAAAAACATCTTCGCTATAAGTTGGAAGGTGCTCTTTAGTTCGTCGTATGATAGGAGTCTGCCTGCTGGCATAATATGCTGTATAATTTTAATTTTGCATCTTCCCAGATAGCCGGGTCAGGGATAGACAAGAGATGTGGTAGCCTAGGGTTGCCCCACAGTGGTGTATAGGGGGAGATAACATTAGGTGGATTAAGTTTAGCTGTCAGTTGTTCCCAAACCTTAATCGTGGTGCGCATAGGGACAGTCATCCCAACCTGTGCCCTCTGGCCCCTAAACACCAGGTTACTCAGTGCCGAATATGACCCCAGGATGGCTGCCTCTAGGTTGACTGATGTGTTAGTGCGTGATTGGGTGAACCACCAGCGTGCTGTAACCAGCACTGCTGCCCAGTAGTATTGTTTGAAGCACGGCAGTGCCAGTCCACCTGCAGAGAGGGGAAGCTGTAAAAAGTTTTAGCCACCCTAGGGGTCAGTCAAGCCCAAATGAATGAGTTGATCACCTGGTCTAATTTTTGGAAAAAGGAGTTGGGGGTGGGGACTGGGGTATTCCTAAAAACATAGAGAAATTTGGGGAGGAACGTCATTTTAAGAACGTTAATCCTCCCTACTGGAGTCAAAGGAAGCGACTTCCAAGTCAAGCATCGCCGTGTGAGTTCTTGTAGAATAGGGTAAACATTATCTGTTAGGTAGCAGGAAGGTTCCTTCTGTACTTCAATGCCCAAATATCTGAATTTAGTGACTGGTTGTAATGGTATATGGGAAGGAGGGACAGGAGGTGGCGAGGTTAGTGGGAATAATATGGATTTAGTCCAATTAATACATATCCCGGAGAAGGAACCCGAACCGGTCAATAATCTGCAGGGCCTCCTCCAGGGAATCCGAAGCATCAGGGAGATAGAGGAGGGTATTGTCTGCATAAAGGGAGATCTGTTCCCTCAGTGGGCCCACCTCTATTCCCTTTGTGGTCGTGGCCAACCTAAGGGGAATGGCCAGGGGTTTGATTGCTAGGGCAAACAATCCTGGAGACAGTGGGCAGCCTTGCCTAGTTCCTCTGTGGAGATTAAAGGGGGATGAGAGTCTGTTATTAGTTCTGACTCTAGCTGTGGGGTTGGCATACATTAGTTTCACCGATGAGATGAATTTGGGTCCAAAATTAAACCTCTCTAATACCTGCCAGAGGAACTCCCACTCGACCGAGTCGAAAGCCTTCTTGGCATCGAGGGAGGCCACCACCCCAGGGGATTTTGTGACCGTCGCGTGAGATATGTTCGTGTATAATCTACGCGTATTGATGTCTGTACCTTTCCCTGGCATGAAGCCCATCTGATCTCCATGAACCAGGGAAAGAATAACAGAATAGAATTGAGGCGATTTGCCAAGATTTTAGTAACTATTTTTGCATCTACATTAAGGAGCGAAATGGGTCGGTACGACTCAAACAACTCCGGGTCCTTGCGTGGCTTAGGGATTACTACAATCACAGCCTCCGACATAGATGGGGGAAGACTCTGAGCCTCCAACATGGGTAAGAGAAGCTCGTGAAGCTGTGGGGCCAGGGCTTCACTATTAGTCTTGTAGAATTCGGCCCGGTAGACGATCTGGGCCCGGAGTTTTTGCAGGTTGGAGCGATGAAATCGCCAGTTGTACTTCTTTAAGGGTAATTGGTGCATCTAGCTTAGCACTGTTAGCCTCTGATAAAGTAGGGAACTCTACCTGAGCCAAGAAATCCTGCAACGAGTCTGATGTGTAGTCCGCCCTAGACGTGTATAAACCTTCGTAATATTATGCAAATCTAGCATTTATCTGGATAGGGTCTGTCTGTATTTGTCCCCGGTCATCTCTGATGTTCGCAATGTGTGCCACAGGGGAGCGCTCCCTGGCCAACCACGCCAACAGTCTACCAGATCTCTCCCCCTGTTCAAATATCCTCTGTGACTGTGATAACAGAATTTTCTGAGTCGCATTAGCCCTCAACACCGAAATTTCTCGGTGCAGTTTCTGGAGTGTAGCATATGTCACGGCATCTCTGTTAGCCACATAGCTGGACTCCAAACTCTGAGCTTGACTCTCCGCCTCCTCCAGAGCAAGTCTGTTATTTTTCCTGACCTTATTAATTATTGTGGAGTATTGTCCGCGGGAATATGCTTTAAAGGCATCCCAAAGCATTGGAGGAGGGACCGTTGCCTTGTTTACCACCCAGTAGGTATCCATCTCCCCTGCAACCTCAGGAGCGACCCGGTCGTCAGTGATCCAAAAACCTGAGAGTCGCCAGAGGCTGTTGCCTACCGGCGAGTCTGTGCTAAGCTGTAGTAGGAGTGGAGTGTGATCAGAGATACCACGCATGAGAATTTCAACCTCCTGGATGTGTGTAAGGAGCCACTAACATAGAATAGGTCTATCCTAGAAAAGGAGGCGTAGGTAGACGAGTGGCAGGTGTATTGCCTGTCCCTGGGATACCGCCACCTCCACACATCACTGAAGCCATATTTATCTGCCCATCTAGATAGTGGGAATTCAGAGGCCACATCCATGCCAAGTTTATCCATACTGGGGTTGGGGGTTATATTAAAATCACCCGCCATCAACACTGCCGCAGCAGGATATTGGGCCAGTATAGGGGTCAATTTATGAAGGACAGCAAGGGAGGCTGGGGGCGGGTTGTATAGTCCAACTATAACCAATTCCATCCTGTCACACATAGCATGTATAGCAACGTATTTCCCCTCGGGATCCAAATGGAGATCTAGGAGGGTGAAGGGTAATGATTTGTGGATCAGAACGCTAACACCTCTGGAATAGGTGGAATAGGTGGAGTGATAATAGGATCCTACCCAGGTCTTTTTAAGAGCCAGCGTTCTGCTCCCAATTAGATGTGTCTCCTGCAATATGCAGATATGAGGGTTGTATTTCTTAATATAATTAAATACTAAGGAACGTTTTATTTTGGAATTGAGGCCCTGTAAATTCCAGGACAAGATATTAAGTGGAGTCATTTAGACCGCATATGAATGTCTGCAGGATTGGAATAGCCCCCTTGCCACATAGAACTTGCATAATACAGCAGTATGTCTGATAGGTGCAAATATCTGTGCATCAGTTATTGAATAGACTACTCCCTCCAGTGGCAAGAGAGCAATCTTACATGTCTTACAATTATCAATCAAATCATCATCAAAATTTGAAAAGAAAAAAAAAACAAAAGAAAAACCCAAACCAGAACATGGAGCAGAACCAGTCACTCCAAAACCTCCCCCCACCCGCACTACCACCCAAACTATGGAGTGTCTGATCCCCGCATCAAATCGTGACAACTGCCCAGGGGGGACGTGAACAGTGGAGCACCAGAGTGACACAGTCTGTGCTTAGAGAGTTTAGGTGTGGAGACAAAAATTCAGCATACACAGTCCCTGCAGATCAATAGTTCACCCAGAATGTTCTGGGGGTTATACTTCTTGAACTTAAACATGTTACTAAGCCAAAACTTCAGGCCTAAAAACTTCTTGTGTCCATGTCAGAGGTGGTGACAGGATCAAATGGCTCACTCCATCACAGCAAACATATAATTCCTGAACCGTCACTGTGTATATTCACAACACAAATTCTTGTGAAGAATCCTGAGCAGTGTAGTCACAGGTGGATGGAGAAGTCAGCGACAAGCCTGAAGACTCAAAAAGGTAATGGAAGTCAGAAGGCCGGCAACAGAAAAAGGCCTGCATAGAGAGTAAAATTTAAGGTGAGTTGAGAAGTGAGATCCCAGCAGCAGCATGGTCATCCTCTTGGTAGTGTATCCAACCATCTGGACGCATCTTCAGGGGAGGTAAAGAACTGCACTGACGCTCCATCTTTGACTCTAAGTCGAGCAGGGAACAACATGCTGTACTTAATCTTGCAATTGCGTAAGTCCAATTTAATTTGGTCAAAGGATCTCCGCATTTTTTGTGTGTCGACTGAATAGTCCGGGAATATCATAATCTTTGCTCCCTCATGGCGGAGTATTTCAATCTGCCGCGCTTCTCGTAGGACTAGGTCACGATCCCTGAAGTTCAGGAGTTTTAAGATAAAAGTGCGTGGAGGAGCTCCCGGGGGCCCACGGGTAGCAGGCATTCTGTGTGCCCTCTCCACTACAAAGAAATCAGAAAACCGGGCATTAGGAAGAAGGGTGCACAGGAACTACTCGGTAAATGTTGTGGGGTCCTTCCCTTCTGCTCCCTCAGGCAGCCCCACTATCCGAAGGTTGTTTCTGCGATTTCGGTTTTCAGAGTCCTCTGCACGCGCTTCCAGGATTTTCATCTTCGTCTGCAGCGTGCGAAGTGAGACTTCATGTGATTGCAGCATGTCCTCTGCCTCTCCCACTCTCCTCTCAGATTCAGTCAATCTGGAACGAAAGCTGTTCATATCCCTGCGGATCATTCTTATATCAAGCTGCATGGTTACAATTTTCCCTGCCAGGGTGGACTGGCAGGTGGTTATAGCTTGCATAAGTGCAAAGTGTAAAGTTGTCCTGCTCCCCCATCCCTGTGTCAGCCCCTTCTGTTTGGGACGCCATGCTGATAGCTGTGGCGGGAGACGGCCATGCTGCGGACGACAAGGTTTTGGCTGTATTGCGGGTGGTACGAGACACCGAAGTGTGTTTCCCGCTGGGCATACCTCTCCGTAGGGGTTCCTGCACTGTTTGTTCTTCTGCAGGGAAATGGATGATAAGGCGGCCAGGTCTCGGAGCTCTCCTAAAGCATGTCTGCTCCTGTGGCCATCTTGGACACGCCCCTCAGAATCACTTGGTTTTAGTTGGGAAAGTTACAAAGCATGTGCAGGTCTGAAGTATACAGTATCACCCGGTCAAATCATGAGTCAGTGTCGATTTCAGTGGGAAGAGCCTGCACAGAAACCAGGGCAAACAGCTGTTCAAATTATGTGTTTCTTATGTTTTAACCAGAAAATACAGCTTTGCTCTTTAAATTAATTCCAACATTTTTTTTTAAATCAATGGCCCTTCTGTTGTGGACCCTTTCACACTTTGAAACTCACACAAGGCCTATTTTTAGAGGAATTCTCCTTAAAATGGGTAGTGGTGCGAAAAAGCTTAAGGCACAGCAGCTGAACGATCTGCTAACCGCAATAAGAATGCTGGAATAATCCAATAAAAAGTGCCCCTCCCAATCCGTTAGCTCACAGCTAGCCATGGCCAAGCATGAGCTATGCTCATTTCTTATATCCCACCAAGACCGATTGATTTGAAAAAGAAAAAACATTTGTTACTAAAATGAGAATACGGCTGGCAAATTATTAGCGAGTCAGGGTAAAGATAACATTTCCAAACAAAAGAAACCGTATTTACTGCATCCTAAATTGCAGATGCGTTTAGTACATATTATATATACGGTGTATATACATATATACTCTCTATAATTTCCAGGAGGAACAAACTATGCCCCAACTTACCCTGAAAAGTAATTTAGAGTTTCCTGACTCCATTTCCCTGCCCACATCTCAAGCTAAAGATTTTCAGTTTCTTAATTCACCATTTACTACCAAGGAAATGATGGATGTCACCTGGGAACTTCCACAAAATAAATCTCCAGGCCCAGATGACTTTTCTTCAGAATATTACAAACTTTTGTCTACGATCATAGCTCCTCATTTAGAAAATGTCTACAATGCTGCTGTGTAGCAGGAGGTAGATGAGAGCTTGCTGGACTAAAGAGCTGTTGCGGGCTAGATGAGCAGAATATAGGGTCAGGTGAGCTGGATCGATAACAGTTGGGGGCAGCTCAGGCATAGACGGTAGACAGCAGGATAGTCAGGTCACAAGCCAAGTCAGCAATGGGAGGTAGATCAGGCAAAAACAGGAGGCAGAAGCAGAATCCAGAGACAAGCCGAGGTCAGGGCAGGTAGCATACAAATGCAGATCAGAAGCAAGTCGGATTAGGATCAGAGGTCAAACACAGGAATCAGGAATCAAACACACAGAAACTTTAGACCAAACAGCAATGAGCCAATAATGTAGCCTGTTTGAATAGCCTGTTTGATACCAGCATTAGTGACAGCCGTGCCAGCATTAGTGACAGGCATGACTGGATGCGCGAGCATGCATGCACTCACGCATTTACATGTGCATTTGTGTGTGCCTATTCCCACGTTCATGCACATCTGCCTGGATAGTTGCCGGTCTGCAAATGTGCATATGTATGCACTGGAACACTTTATCTGACCTATTGGCATGCGTTCCCTGACAGTTAGTCTTTTAATGAGATATCATATTATAAAATCAACAAAACCAAACTAAGTATCTTGGGCATAAGTATAGATCCCAATGCACAATCTACTTTGAAATGTATGCTTCCATACCCGTAGACAAAGAATTGTTTGCAATATTTGGGAATTACACTAACTACCCCATTTTCTAATTTATATAAGGTTAACTTTGAACCTCTTATTGTAAATGTGCAGTAGGAACTAGACAAACTAAAAAAAAAACTACCTTTCATAGTCTGGCAAAATTGTGGTAATTAAGATGATGATTTTACCAAAAATTCTTTACTATTTTAGAAATTTGCCAATTGCTATTCCTCCTTGATTTTTTTGCAATAAATCGTTTCAAAATTCATATGGTCTGACGACAGAGCCAAATGCTTGTATCCTACTATGATACAACACAGAATGATAGAATGATTTGGCCTGCCTTATCTTTAAGAATATTATGTGTTGTTAGACCAGGTTAAGTTCTGGTTCCCTTATTCAGAGAGAAAGCACCTGAGTAATATAGAACAATCTTTTGAATTTAGTTCTTTGATCCTAATTGGTAACTTTATCCCTAAACAATGCCCTAAACAGTGCCTAGGTACTCACCCAATCATAACAACAGTCCTAAAAGCCTGGGGTTACTATTGTAAATGGGAGATAAGGGGGGTAGTCAGGGTACCAATAGCAGAAGGGCTCTAGGACCCAGCACCTCCGCCAGCACATCCCATGGGCCTTTATAAGGAAGTAAGCCCCTGGCTGAAGTGCTGTTTCCTCTGCAGCTGTTACCTACATTCCTGTGTTTCTGGTTATCTGTGATTCTTAATTACTAACCCGGCTTGTTCCAGACCCGTCTCCTGACCTTGATCTTGGCTTGTTTAATGGATCTCCTCAGCCTGCTACCTGTCTTGACCTCGGTTCCCACCTGACCTTGTTTCCTGTGCTGTCCACCTGGCACCGAACCTTGACTTGTACCAACTACCCTCTGTATTAGTGACCCTGGTTACCTGCTACATTCACAGGTGCCACCTGTCTGCAGCAGCCCCACAGCACATCAGCCATGTTCCTGAGCCTCTCTGCAGGCGACCTGTGCTACTTTGGGCCTGACTCCTCCTGTCTCACCTCCAGGGGAGTCTGGAACTGAGCTGCATAGGAAGCCCTCTCTCCATTGGCCTCCAGCACTTTGGTACCTGATAGTATCAAACAGCCAGGATGCCTGAGGCCAAGAGAGGTGCTTCTACACCTGAAAGCCTTTGTCAGCAGATGATGGCGCTGATGCAAGCAGTCAAGAATCTGCAGGACGGTTATTTCCAGCTTGATGGACATTTCCATGCCCTCATGGCTTCTATGACTTTTGCTGAATCTAACCAAGCCACAAGTCCTGCCTCTACACCAGCGTCCTCCAATTCCACTGCTACCACTCCACCCTCTGTGGTACTGCCTCCTCCAGAGCCCAGAGTTCCCACTCCTGAGTGTTTTTCAGGGGACCAACGGAGGTTCAGAGCATTCAGGAATGCCTGAAAACTTTATTTTGCCCTGCAGCCCAGGATCTTTGCTATAGTGACTGTCCGAGTAGGGTTCATCATCTCCCTCTTGTCTGATGAACCACAATCCTGGGCCCATAACCTTCTAGAATGAAAGGATGAGGTGCTAAACTCAGTTACCATGTTTTTTGAAGCCTTGACCACTTTATTTGATGACCCGCAGAAAACTACCACCGCAGAGTTTGCCCTTCACTCCCTGGTGCAGGGAAGATGACTCGTAGAGGATTACATTGGGGAGTTTCTTAGATGGGCGGCCAATACCGGATGGAATGACACAGCTTTGCATTATCAATTCTGTTTAGGCCTCTCCAAAACATTCAAGGATGAGCTAGCCAGTTCTGCAGCTCCTGCCATGCCAGAGGCTCTTATCTATGCTTCCATCCAGCTGGATAGGCACCTACGGTAGCAATGCTCTGAGCGCTATCAGGCCTTTTGGCCAATCTGGGTACTGCCCAAGCTCCCGGCTCCAACAGTTGCTGTACTCCGAGTCTCCGACCCCCTTTAACCCCAGAAGAAAGAGAATGCAGGTGACAGAACAATCTCTGTATTTACTGTGGAGTGTCAGGCCACTTCCTACGCAACTGCCGGGTTCGGCCAAGTAAGTCCAGGCACTTGTACCTTTCATACCTTCAGCTATCTGGGACTCCATCTGCTCACATTATTCTCCCCGTCTCTCTGCAGGTGGCTGGAAGGGACATCAAACTGTGGGCAATCATTGACTCTGGAGCTTGCAGCTGCTTCCTGGACATTAACCTCGCTAATGACCTGCACATTCCTCTGACTCTCAAAGACTAAAAACTAGATATACACCTAGCTGATGGCACTCCACCCAGTTCAGGACCTATAACATAAGAAACTGTCCCTATTCTCACAACCACAGACACAGGGCACCAGGAACTTCTCCGTTTTGATTTGATCAGATCTCCCATTTTCCCAGTTATTCTTAGAATACTGTGGCTACAAGCCCACAACCCTTCAGTAGACTGGTCCAGAGGTGTGGTAACCTTCTCATCCAACTACTGCCAGCATTGTGGCATTCCCATGCAAACCAACCCCCATACTTGCCTGACCATACAACCAGCAACAGACATCAGTCAAGTAGTCCCTTCTGTCTACAACGGCTACCTTGATGTCTTTGACAAAAAGAAAGTCGATACCCTGCTTCCACACCGGTCATATGACTGCCCTATTGAGCTACTCTCTGAAGCAGAAATTCCCTTTCGGCGCATCTTCCCTTTGTCTGAGGTGAAATTGGAGGTCCTCAGACAGTACATCAATGAGAACCTAGCCAAAGGCTTAGATCGTCCCTCCTCCTCACCTGCCAGAGCAGGCCACTCCCTCAGGCAATGCATTGACTACATGGAGGTCAACAAGGTCACCATCAAGAATAGGCACCCTCTTTCCCTCGTCCCGAGTTGTTCCAAAGGTTCCGGGCATTACAGGTATTTACAAAACTGGACTTAAGAGGGGCATATAATCTGGTCCGCATTAGAGAGGGGGATGAGTGGAAAATGATCTTCAGAACACACTTTGGCGACTTTGAATCCCTTGTGATGCCCTTTGGGCTATGCAATGCCCCCGGAACATTTCAACACCTGGTCAATGATATCTTCTGAGAGTACCTTGACTTATTCCTGATTGTCTACCTGGATGATATCCTGATCTTCTCTGCCTCTCTCAAACTCCTCCAAGACCATGTCAAGAAGGTACTGAATACCCTCCGCAGGCACAGTTTGTACGCCAAAGCAGAAAACTGGTATTTTGAGAATAAATTCATTCAATTTTTGGGGCTCATAATCTCCATTGAAGGGATTTCCATGGATCCCCAGAAGGTCTCAGCAATCCTAGACTGGCTTGCACCAGTCTAGGATTGCTGACCATTATCGCTCCAACTACTCAACTCACACGACTCCATACTCATTTCCTCTGGAATCAGAAAGCCCAAGTAGCCTTTGAACAACTCAAAACCTTGTTTACCTCTGCTCCAGTGTTGCAACACCCAGACCCAGCACTCCCTTTCGTTCTCGAAGTAGATGCTTCCGAAGTGGCAACAGGAGCCATACTCTCTCAGAGTCTGGGCCCAAAAGCTCTACTGCACCCATTAGCTTTCTGCACAAAGAAATTAAACCAGGCCAAAATACACTACGACGTAGGTGACCGAGAGCTTCTGGTTAGTTAGGTGGCCTTCGAAGAGTGGAGGTATCTATTGGAGGGCACCAATCACCCAATCATGATCTTCACCGACCACAAAAAATTGGAGTATCTGAGGTCTGCTAAACATCTAAGACCCTGGCAGGCTAGATGGGCGCTATTCTTCTCAGGATTCAAATTTCATTTAACATATTGACCAGGATCGAAGAAGGGAAAGGTGGACACCTTTTCCGGATTGTTCCCTGAATCTACAGAATCTGCTTCCCCGAGCACCATTCTTTCAGCCCAGAACTTTTTATTGATTCAACCCAGCTTGAAATTGGTCATTGAATGAGCCTCTGCTTCATGACCTGAATTTGAATAGGTTTTGTTAAGGAAACAAGATGGACTGCTACGGCATCAGGATAATGTCTTTATACCTCAGGAGGCAAGGCTTCAGATCTTCAAGACGTACAACGACCACCAGTTATCCGGCCACTTTGGAGCTAAAACAAGTACGCTCACCCAACGGTCCTTCTGGTGGCCCAACCTTAGTTGGGACTGTAGAGCCTATGTCAGATTCTTCTCAGTGTGCCTATGTAGCAAGGCTGACAAGACACAGCCCTGGAGACTGTTAAGATCCTTACCCATTCCCAACCATCCATGAGAAATTATCTCCATGGACTTTATTGTGGAGCTTCTGCCCTCAGAAGGGTTTACCGCCATCCTAGTGGTGGTGGACTGCCTGTTGAAGAAAGCCAATTTTCTACCCTTGGTAGGCACACCTTCAACAACGGAGACTGCCTACGTTTTATGTTCATAAAGTACAAGAGAATATGAAAACACTGCGCTCTAATAGCAAAAATAAAATATATGTGAGCCAGCAGCTGCATACATTGTGACAAACAATAACTGGTAAATGGGAAAAAAAATGCAGCGCTAAGAAGTAATAGGAAGTTAGGGTGTAGTGAAACAATTAAGTAAGAGATGCTGTACTGAACAGTAAAGCATATGTGCAAAAACCATAAGTGAAATGAAATGAACAAACACAGTATAAAGTGTCCACATATGGTAAATGGATGATTCCAAACTCAAATTATTAAGAGGAACTGGTATGGACCAAAAAATGATGTGAAACTAGAAAATAAAGTCAATGGTGCACGGTGTGGATCTGTGACTGTGAGTCAACAACGGGGTACAGAACTTCCGTAGCTGTAAACCAACATCTCGATATGGGGCATCAGAATGAAAACATCAGGAAGTAAGATAAGATGGGTACTCTTACCAGATGACGTGGACTCCACTGTCATATGACATGGAGTCAATGGTGCATGGAGCCAAACCTAGGCTGGAAAACGATATCCGGAATGGTGGAACCTCTGTCTCACTTCTCGACTTCTCTGGTGGGGTGAAGAAACATCAGGAAGGGCCGCCAACTGGATATCAGCCAATAGACCTCAAGGATGTGTTCCAAGGATATATATATATATATAATATATAATAATAATATTATATAAATAATAATATATAATATTATTTATTATTTATTCAATTCAATATATTGATTATTTGTAATAGATTACCTAACAGCCATGTTAATATTTTTATAATTTTTTCTTTCATTGCTATGTATATTTTGTATGTACTGGTATAGATCTATCTGGGATATCTTGTGTCCGATTTAGGTAATGCTGCTTAGTATTGTTCAGTAATGTTTATTTTCTGTTTTGGTTTATCACCACTTGCCAGCACTATTTCACTTTAGTGCTGCCATCTAGTGTTTGCCATTATTATTGTTGATTTTCACATTCATGTTTTTAGCCATGTGACAGCACCAGATCCGATCATGTGATCGGGACTTGAGCTGAGGAGATTCGGTTTCCGTGACTACCCTCTCCCATCCTGTGCACCTTTTGGTGGTTGTTGATTGGGTCAGGGAGCCGGGACACCGCCCCTTCACACCACATCACATGACCAGGGAGTGATGCATTACCAGGAAGTGATGTCCACTATTGTTTGATGAGGAAGTGATGCATTACCAGGAAGTGATGTCTACTATTGTTTGCCATGCGGTGGGGAGGTCTCCAGGCATCAGTCTCACTATTAGACTGCGCTATTGGGTCCTACACTCACCGACTGTTTTATTCATGATTCTGATTGGTCTAGCGATCAACAGGATCCAGTTCCTGATTACTTGACCTTTGTAGCTCCACTGTGATTGGCTATAGGGGTTATCTTACTGGATTAGATATTTATATATAGGAGCAGCGTGAAGGGAGAAGCTCATGCCCCTGTTGAAGACCCCCTTGGTCGAAACGCGTCGGGCGATCTCCCCTTCCTTACGCTGCTTAGATTTTATTTTAATTGTGATCACTTTTATCCATTTTTGTACGGTATTTTTAGAAATAAAAATCCCTGGCTTACCTGCACTATGCAGAAGCCTTTTATTTTTTATTTGCATATTATCCCGATGCAAGAAACTGCCTTCCAGTAGCCCTACTTCCATCACGGGGTCTGGATCAAATCTGTCCCCGGCTTCTCCTTGGAACACATCCTTGAGGTTTATTAGCTGATATCCAGTTGGCGGCCCTTCCTGATGTTTCTTCACCCCACCAGAGAAGTCGAGAAGTGAGACAGAGGTTCCACCGTTCCGGATATCGTTTTCCAGCCTAGGTTTGGCTCCATGCACCATTGACTCCATGTCATATGACAGTGGAGTCCACATCATCTGGTAAGAGTACCCATCTTATCTTACTTCCTGATGTTTTCATTCTGATGCCCCATATCGAGATGTTGGTTTACAGCTACAGAAGTTCTGTACCCCGTTGTTGACTCACAGTCACAGATCCACACCGTGCACCATTGACTTTATTTTCTAGTTTCACATCATTTTTTGGTCCATACCAGTTCCTCTTAATAATTTGAGTTTGGAATCATCCATTTACCATATGTGGACACTTTATACTGTGTTTGTTCATTTCATTTCACTTATGGTTTTTGCACATATGCTTTACTGTTCAGTACAGCATCTCTTACTTAATTGTTTCACTACACCCTAACTTCCTATTACTTCTTAGAGCTGCATTTTTTTCCCATTTATGTTCATAAAGTAAATTGTGAGTAGGGATGAGCTTCGAGTTCAAGTCGAACCCATGTTCGGCTCGAACATCATCTGTTCAGTCGTTCGCCGAATTGCGAACGATATGGGCCGTTCACGCCAAATTTGAGTGGCGCGTCACGGACCATAATTCACTGAAGCATCGCAGTGCATTGCTGAATGATTGGCCAAGCATGCACTATGACCCGCATGCTTGGCCAATCACAGTGCCGTCTGTACAGAGAGCTGTAATTGGCCAAAGCCAGGGTGGCTTTGGCCAATTATGGCTAAGGGGGTTTAGTACATGCCCCACACTATATAAGGCTGCCTGCACGGAGGCCCCGTGTAGTGTGTTCCGTTGTTGAGAGACAGTGTCATTTGATTTAAGTTAGATAGATTAGGCAGGACAGTCAGTCAGATAGCTGCACTTACAGTGTATTGTGTATATATATGCATCCCAGGTGTTGTGTATATATATATATATATATATATATATATATATATATATATATATACACTGTGTTCAGTTTAGCTAGATCTGTTATTGTTATTCTCTTCCTACTGACAGGCAGGCATGTATTGTTACAGTATTTACAGCTACCTGAAGAAAATTTCTGCTGTTCTTCTGATCATATTAGCACCACAGTCAGGCAGCTACAGTATTTACATTTAGTGTAGTGTGTCCTCTGCACAGTGTTCAGCTAAAGCTACCTGTAGAAGATTGGGGGTGTTTTTCTGATCCTATCACTACCGCAGGAAGCTACAATATTTACAAGTTAGTGTAGTGCAACCTCTGCACAGTGTTCAGCTAAAGCTACAAGTTAGTGTAGTGCGACCTCTGCACAGTGTTCAGCTAAAACTACAAGTTAGTGTAGTGTGACCACTGCACAGTGTTCAGCTAACGCAACAAGTTAGTGTAGTGCGACCTCTGCACAGTGTTCAGCTAAAGATACACGTTAGTGTAGTGTGACCTCTGCACAGTGTTCAGCTAAAGATACACGTTAGTGTAGTGCGACCTCTGCACAGTGTTCAGCTAAAGCTACAAGTTAGTGTAGTGTGACCTCTGCACAGTGTTCAACTAAAGCTACAAGTTAGTGTAGAGCGACTCAGCACAGGGTTCAGCTAAAGCTACACGTTAGTGTAGTGTGACCTCTGCACAGTGTTCAGCTAAAACTACAAGTTAGTGTAGTGCGACCTCTGCACAGTGTTCAGCTAAAGCTACAAGTTAGTGTAGTGCGACCTCTGCACAGTGTTCAACTAAAGCTACAAGTTAGTGTAGAGCGACCTCAGCACAGGGTTCAGCTAAAGCTACACGTTAGTGTAGTGTGACCTCTGCACAGTGTTCACCTAAAGCTACGAGTTAGTGTAGTGCAACCTCTGAACAGTGTTCAGCTAAGGCTACAAGTTAGTGTAGTGTGACCTCTGCACAGTGTTCAGCTAAAGCAACAAGTTAGTGTAGTGCGACCTCTGCACAGTGTTCAGCTAAAGATACACGTTAGTGTAGTGTGACCTCTGCACAGTGTTCAGATAAAGCTACAAGTTAGAGTAGTGCGACCTCTGCACAGTGTTCAGCTAAAACTACAAGTTAGTGTAGTGTGACCTCTGCACAGTGTTCAGCTAAAGCTACCTGTAGAAGATTGGTGGTGTTTTTCTGATCTTATCACTACCGCAGGCAGCTACATAATTTAAACGTTAGTGTAGTGTGTCCTCTGCACAGTGTTCAGCTAAAGCTACCTGTACAAGGTTGGTGGTGTTTTCCCGATCCTATCACTACCGCAGTCAGCAACATTATTTAAACGTTAGTGTTGTGTATCCTCTGCACAGTGTTCAGCTAAAGCTACCTGTAGAAGGTTGGTGGTGTTTTCCTGATCTTATCACTACCGCAGGTAGCTACATTATCTAAACGTTAGTGTAGTGCGACCTCTGCACAGTGTTCAGCTAAAACTACAAGTTAGTGTAGTGCGACCTCTGCACAGAGTTCAGCTAAAGCTACGAGTTAGTGTAGTGCGACCTCTGCACAGTGTTCAGCTAAAGCTACAAGTTAGTGTAGTGCGACCTCTGCACAGTGTTCAGCTAAAGCTACAAGTTAGTGTAGTGCGACCTCTGCACAATGTTCAGCTAAAGCTACCTCTAGAAGGTTGCAAGTGTTTTCCTGATCCTATCACTACCGCAGGCAGCTACATTATTTAAACGTTAGTGTAGTGCATCCTCTGCACAGTGTTCAGCTAAAGCTACCTGTAGAAGGTTGGTGGTGTTTTCCTGATCCTATCACTACCGCAGGCAGCTACATTATTTAAACGTTAGTGTAGTGCGTCCTCTGCACAGTCTTCAGCTAAAGCTACGATTTAGTGTAGTGCGACCTCTGCACAGTGTTCAGCTAAAGCTACTAGTTAGTGTAGTGCGATCTCTGCACAGTGTTCAGCTAAAGCTACAAGTTAGTGCAGTGTGACCTCTGCACAGTGTTCAGCTAAAGATACCTGTAGAAGATTGGTGGAGTTTTTCAGATCCTATCTCTACCGCAGGCAGCTACATTATGTTCAAGTTAGTGTAGTGCGTCCTCTGCACAGTGTTCAGCTAAAGCTACAAGTTAGTGTAGTGCGATCTCTGCAAAGTGTTCAGCTAAAGCTACAAGTTAGTGTAGTGCGACCTCTGCACAGTGTTCAGCTAAAGCTAAAAGTTAGTTTAGTGCTTCCTCTGCACACTGTTCAGCTAAAGCTACAAGGTAGAGTAGTGCGACCTCTACACAGTGTTCAGCTAAAGATACAAGTTAGTGTAGTGCATCCTCTGCACAGTGTTCTGCTAAAGCTACAAGTTAGTGTAGTGTGACCTCTGCACAGTGTTCAGCTAAAGCTACAAGTTAGCGTAGTGCGACCTCTGCACAGTGTTCATATCACGGGTACTCACCGAGGCCGAGATGCTGGGAGTGGCTTCCCTTGCGGCTAAGCGCACTACACCCCTGGTAGTGGTACAGAGGGTGTAGGGCACAGAGAGGCAGGGGTCGCCTGCAGGCAGGAAGCTTCTTGAGAGGAGGACTTCAGTCACGCAGAGATGAGAGCAACGGTGGCTCTGACCCAGAGCTGGAGAAGAAGACCCGGCCGGGGTTCTAACCCGCAAACACAATGGGAGCTGGGATAAGTGCAGGAGATCAGGCACTGAGAACCCAGAAGTGGAGAGTCTATGATGCAGACCGATAACTTAATACTGGAGACTGGTAGATGAGGAAGTCCTTGAAACAGGCCGAGGGTCAAACACAGCAGATGGTAAGTAGAGGAATCCTGAAGGCAAGCCAGAGGTAGGGGATTGGAGATGTCAGCAGAGAAGTCCGTTTAAACAAGCCGGGGTCATACACGAGAAGACAGGAGAATCCGGAGACAGGCAGAGGGTCAAACACTGGAAGCAGATCGTGGGAAAGTCCTTTAAACAAGCCGAGGTCAAATGCTGGAGAGAGACAAGGTAGGTCAGGCAAATCCGGGTCAAACAGGTAAACACAAGAAGCAGGAATCAGGAACGGAACACTGGAAGCTGAAAGACAAACCAGCAATTAAACAGGGCACAAGTCAGTCCTTATATAGGCCAGAAAGGGGGCGTGATGCTGACGAGCGAACGTTCGTACGCCCTTACGCCGTTACGGCGTTACGCCGTGTAGTGAACCCGTGTGTGCCGCTACTTTGCTAACGCGCATGCGCCGAAGCGCGGCTCCGCCGCGCAAACGCACAGGAACCTTCCGATGTTGACAGGCTCTTTTCTGACAGTGCCCCCCCCCAAAGGGCAACCTCCGGGTGCCCAATCTGGCCAGTACTCCCGGATATTTCTTGTGGAATGTTTGTATTAACCGTGGGGCGTGTATATTGGAGGAGGGTTCCCAAGAATTATCTTCTGGGGGGTACCCCTTCCACTTGACCAGGTACTGGATATGACCCCCCCTCCTTCTACAGTCCATTATAGCCTCAACCTCGAATTCATCTTCGCCTTCAATATTGGAGGAGGTGGCAACTCCTCCCTTCCTGGAAAAGAACTGGGAGTTACTGGTTTTCAAAAGGGAAGTATGAAAGACAGGATGAATTCTGTAAGAGCTGGGTAAAGAGAGTTCAAAGGCCACGGGGTTCACTACTCTCTTTATCTTGAAGGGACCAATAAACCTTGGGCCTAATTTGCGTGAAGGACAAGAAAGTTTGAGGTTTGTTGCAGATAGCCAGACTTCATCCCCAATCTTAAAAATTGGGTTGCTCCTCCTCCCCCTGTCATAGTATTTCTTGTAGCTGTCCTGAGCCTTCTTCATAGTTTCCTGAATTATTTGAAAATTGGCTTGAATGGAATTTATTCGGTCTTGCACCGCGGGAACTGATACTTCTGAAAAAGAATTAGGCAAAAAAGAGGGGTGAAATCCATAATTAGCCCAGAAAGGAGTTTGATTGGTTGCTGTATGTATGAAATTATTATAGGCAAATTCTGCACAGGGGAGGAGTGAAACCCAGTTGTCTTGAGAGCATGAGCAGAAACAGCGCAGATATTGTTCCAGCGTTTGGTTCGTCCTCTCTGTTTGGCCATTACTTTGAGGTTGATATGCTGAGGATAGGTATACCTTGATTTCCAGGGATTTACAAAGGTCTCTCCAAAATTTTGAGGTGAACTGGACTCCTCTGTCAGACACAATGCTAACGGGTACTCCATGTAGCCTAACCACTTCCTTGATGAATATATCCACGGTATCTGAGGCAGAGGGTGTGCCCTTCATGGGTAAGAAGTGGGCCATTTTTGAAAGGCGGTCGACTACTACCAGAATGGTGGAAAATCCTTCAGCAGGTGGTAGGTCAACGATAAAGTCCATAGCCACTTCCTTCCAGGGTTGCTCTGGAATGGGTAATGGTCTTAATAGACCCCAGGCTTTTGCATTGGATCCCTTGCTGCGCTGGCAAATAATACAAGAGTTTACGTAGTTCTTACAGTCCTGACTCCACCCTGGCCACCAGAAGGAACGATGTATTAGTTCCGAGGTCTTTTGTACCCCGAAATGTCCTGCAAATTTGTTATCATGAAATGTTTTTAGTACCAAGGGTCTTACTTGCGCTGGAACAAATATTTTGTTTTGGGCCCATAGTAAACCATCCTGTTTCCTCAGTGTGGGTACTTCAGGGTTTAAGCATTGGCTGGAGGCCTGTTCAATGGCAGTTCTTAGATCTGGCTGGATTGAACAAAGAAAATTCTGTGAGGATAGAATAGTACCAGGTTCTGCTGTTTGAGAGGTTTCTGGGAACATTCGAGATAGGGCGTCCGCTTTCCCATTCTTGGAACCAGGCCGATAGGAAATGTGAAAGTTGAACCTGGAGAAGAACAAAGCCCAGCGGGCTTGCCGGGGTCTGAGGCGTCTTGCTGTTCTAAGGTACTCCAGGTTCTTGTGATCTGTGAAGATCATAATGGGGTGAGAAGCGCCCTCCAAAAGATATCTCCACTCCTCAAGAGCAAATTTGATGGCCAGTAGTTCACGCTCCCCCACGTCATAGTTCCTTTCCGGCGGGGACAGTTTCCGGGAGGCAAATGCCACAGGATGAAGAAGGGCCTTCTGGCCTCGTCTTTGGGATAGAATTGCTCCTAAAGCGGATTCTGAGGCGTCTACTTCCAACACATAGGGAAAAGCGGGGTCTGGATGCAGTAGTACCGGGGCAGAAGTAAATAGATTCTTCAGTTTATCAAATGGTTCCTGAGTTTCTGAGGACCACTGGAATCGACTTTGCTGGCGAGTCAGTTGGGTTATGGGAGAAATGATCGATGAAAATCCTTTTATGAACCTGCGATAAAAGTTGGCAAAGCCCACAAATCGTTGGACCCCCTTTTTGTCTGTAGGGGCTGGCCATTCTTGGATAGACTTCACTTTCTGAGGATCCATTGAGACCCCTTCAGTGGAGATAATGAACCCTAGGAATTGGACTACTGTTTTTTCAAATTCGCATTTCTCTCCCTTTAGGTAAAGTCCATGCTTCCTGAGGATCGTGAGTACCTTCTTCACATGAACCTGGTGTTGCTCAATGGTTGTAGAGAAAATCAGAATATCGTCAAGGTAAACAATCACAAAGTCATCTAAGTATTCACGAAAAATATCATTTACTAGGTGTTGGAATGTAGCTGGGGCATTGCACAGACCAAATGGCATCACTAGATATTCAAAATGTCCGAACCTAGACCTAAAAGCCGTTTTCCACTCATCCCCTGGGCGTATCCGCACCAAGTTGTAGACGCCCCTTAGGTCAAGTTTAGAGAAAACTCGTGCGGTTCGAAACCGTTGGAACAGTTCTGGGATGAGGGGAAGTGGATAACGGTTCTTGATGGTGATCTTGTTGATCTCCCTGTAGTCCACACAAGGCCTTAAAGTACCATCTTTTTTTTCAACGAAGAAAATCCCTGCTCCAGCCGGAGAAGAGGAAGGACGAATGAATCCCTTTTCAAGGTTTTCGTTGATGTAGGACCGCAGAGCCTCCAACTCCTTTTCTGATAGAGGGAATATACGACCAAAAGGAATCTCGGAGCCAGGTAAGAGATCAATGGGACAGTCGTATGGTCGGTGAGGAGGCAAACTGTCAGCTCTCCTTTTGTCAAAAATGTCCATGAATTCATGGTAGGCTGCAGGGACGTGCTGAAGGTGATCAGGAACTGGCTGGACAGTTAGACAGGAAGCTGTGCAGACAGGACCAGAGATGAAGCAGTGCTGGGAGCAGTAAGCCGAAGAGAAGGAGATCTTCTTCTCACTCCAATTGATATGGGGGTCGTGAGCTTGCAGCCATGGAAGTCCCAGGATGATAGGGAACATGGGGGAGCAGATGATGTCAAAGCACAGAAATTCTTGATGTCCTGAATCTGTGATGGTGAGAATGGGTTTAGTTTCTTGGGTAACAGGCCCAGAACAGGGGGATGATCCATCGGCCAGGTGGATTTGGAGCCTTTGTCTTTTATTTTGCAGAGGGATGCGTAAACTTCGAGATAGGGATGTATCCAGGAAGCAGCTGCAGGCGCCAGAATCAATAATGGCTGGTAGCCGGATCTCCTCGCTTGCCACTTGTAGGGAGACAGGAAGGACAAGATGAGTTGTACTTGAACCATTGACTTGAAAGTTCATAGCTGTTTGTAATTGGGACTTACTGGGTCTTATAGGACAGTTGCGCAAAAAGTGGCCTGACCCTCCACAGTATAGGCAGAGATTGGCCTCCCACCGGCGTTGTTTCTCATCAGGTGTAAGTGGAGCCCGGATCAGTCCCAGTTGCATTGGCTCTCTCTCCAAGGTAGAGGAGGAAGGGACTGCAGGAAGAGGATGACCTGTGGGGACCCTGGGTAGCATCCATGTAGGCCGAGGAGATTGAAGACGTTCAGAACGTCGTTCACCTTGGACGTCGGTCTAGTTTTATGGCTAGCTGGATCAACTCCTCCAGGGTGGAAGGAGAATCAACACGTGCCAATTCGTCTTTGAGAGTCTCTGAGAGTCCCTGGCGGTACTGGTATTTGAGAGCCGCCTCATTCCATCCAGTGTCCCCTGACCATTTCCGAAATTCGACCGTATAGTCCTCCACCGGTCTTTTTCCCTGGACTAAGGTATGTAAGATGGACTCGGCCGTGGCTATGCGTTGGGGATCATCATATAATCTTCCCATAGATTCAAAGAAGGTTTCCACGGAGTTTAGTAAGGGACTTTTCTGCTCCAGGAGGTTGTGAGCCCAAGCTTGGGGTTCTTCGGACAACAAGGAAATGATGAACCCTACTTTTACTGTCTCACAGCTGAAAGTCTTAGGTTGGAGAGCCAGGTATAACAAGCAGGCGTTTTTAAATGCTCTAAACCTCTTCCGATTTCCGGAAAATCGTTCGGGTGTGGGCACCCTAGGTTCTGGGAGAGTCATAACAACTGCAGGAGCTGTGCTGGAGTGATCTTGTGAAGAGCTGGCCCCACTGGGGGATGTGGAAGTTGCATCCCCGGGAGATAAGATTAGGTGCTGGAGACGACCTTCTAGTTGGAAATAGCCATCTTGTAGCCTCTGGACTGCTTGCGTAAGGGTCGTTACCTGCTGGCATAGAGCTTCGAGAGGGGAACCCACTCTGTCGGCCTCAGACATCTGGCTGGTTTGTACTATCACGGGTACTCACCGAGGCCGAGATGCTGGGAGTGGCTTCCCTTGCGGCTAAGCGCACTACACCCCTGGTAGTGGTACAGAGGGTGTAGGGCACAGAGAGGCACGGGTCGCCTGCAGGCAGGAAGCTTCTTGAGAGGAGGACTTCAGTCACGCAGAGATGAGAGCAACGGTGGCTCTGACCCAGAGCTGGAGAAGAAGACCCGGCCGGGGTTCTAACCCGCAAACACAATGGGAGCTGGGATAAGTGCAGGAGATCAGGCACTGAGAACCCAGTAGTGGAGAGTCTATGATGCAGACCGATAACTTAATACTGGAGACTGGTAGATGAGGAAGTCCTTGAAACAGGCCGAGGGTCAAACACAGCAGATGGTAAGTAGAGGAATCCTGAAGGCAAGCCAGAGGTAGGGGATTGGAGATGTCAGCAGAGAAGTCCGTTTAAACAAGCCGGAGTCATACACGAGAAGGCAGGAGAATCCGGAGACAGGCAGAGGGTCAAACACTGGAAGCAGATCGTGGGAAAGTCCTTTAAACAAGCCGAGGTCAAATGCTGGAGAGAGACAAGGTAGGTCAGGCAAATCCGGGTCAAACAGGTAAACACAAGAAGCAGGAATCAGGAACGGAACACTGGAAGCTGAAAGACAAACCAGCAATTAAACAGGGCACAAGTCAGTCCTTATATAGGCCAGAAAGGGGGCGTGACGCTGACGAGCGAACGTTCGTACGCCCTTACGCCGTTACGCCGTGTAGTGAACCCGTGTGTGCCGCTACTTTGCTAACGCGCATGCGCCGAAGCGCGGCTCCGCCGCGCAAACGCACAGGAACCTTCTGATGTTGACAGGCTCTTTTCTGACAGTTCAGCTAAAGCTAAAAATTGGTGTAGTACGACCTCTGCACAGTGTTCAGCTAAAGCTACTTGCAGAACGTTGGTGGTGTTTTCCTGATCCTATCACTTCTGTAGGCAGGTACATTATTTAAACGTTAGTGTAGTGCTTCCTCTGCACAGTGTTCAGCTAAAGCTGCCTGTAGAAGGTTGGTGGCGTTTTCCTGATCCTATCACTACCGCAGGCAGCTACATTATTCAAACGTTAGTGTAGTGCATCCTCTGCACAGTGTTCAGCTAAAGCTACAAGTTAGTGCAGTGCGACATCTGCACAGTGTTCAGCTATAGCTACAAGTTAGTGTAGTGCGACCTCTGCACAGTGTTCAGCTAAAGCTACCTGTAGAAGATTAGTGGTGTTTTTCTGATCCTATCACTACTGCAGGCAGCTACATTTTTACATGTTAGTGTAGTGCATCCTCTGCACAGTGTTCAGCTAAAGCTACCTGTAGAAGGTTGGTGGTGTTTTCCTGATCCTATTACTACCACAGGCAGCTACATTATATAAACGTTAGTGTAGTTCTTCCTCTGCACAGTGTTTAGCTAAAGCTACAAGTTAGTGTAGTGCGACCTCTGCACAGTGCTCAGCTAAAGCTACAAATTAGTGTAGTGTGACCTCTGCACAGTGTTCAGCTAAAGCTACAAGTTAGTGTAGTGTAACCTCTGCACAGTGTTCAGCTAAAGCTACCTGTAGAAGATTGGTGGTGTTTTTCTGATCCTATCACTACCGCAGGCAGCTACTTTATTTACAAGTTAGTGTAGTGCATCCTCTGCACAGTGTTCAGCTAAAGCTACAAGTTAGTGTAGTGCGACCTCTGCACAGTGTTCAGCTAAAGCTACAAGGCAGTGTAGTGCAACCTCTGCACAGTGTTCAGCTAAAGCTACAAGTTAGTGTAGTGCAACCTCTGCACAGTGTTCAGCTAAAGATACAAGTTAGTGTAGTGCGACCTCTGCACAGTGTTCAGCTAAAGCTACCTGTAGAATATTGATGGTGTTTTTTGATACTATCACTACCTCAGGCAGCTTCATTATTTAAACGTTAGTGTAGTGCATCCTCTGCACAGTGTTCAGCTAAAGCTACCTGTAGAAGGTTGGTGGTGTTTTCCTGATCCTATCACTACCGCAGGCAGCTACATTATTTAAACGTTAGTGTAGTGCGTCCTCTGCACAGTGTTCAGCTAAAGCTACGATTTAGTGTAGTGCGACCTCTGCACAGTGTTCAGCTAAAGCTACTAGTTAGTGTAGTGCGATCTCTGCACAGTGTTCAGCTAAAGCTACAAGTTAGTGCAGTGTGACCTCTGCATAGTGTTCAGCTAAAGATACCTGTAGAAGATTGGTGGTGTTTTTCTGATCCTATCTCTACCGCAGGCAGCTACATTATGTTCAAGTTAGTGTAGTGCGTCCTCTGCACAGTGTTCAGCTAAAGCTACAAGCTAGTGTAGTGCGACCTCTGCACAGTGTTCAGCTAAAGCTACAAGTTAGTGTAGTGCGATCTCTGCAAAGTGTTCAGCTAAAGCTACAAGTTAGTGTAGTGCGACCTCTGCACAGTGTTCAGCTAAAACTAAAAGTTAGTGTAGTGCTACCTCTGCACACTGTTCAGCTAAAGCTACAAGATAGTGTAGTGCTACCCCTACACAGTGTTCAGCTAAAGATACAAGTTAGTGTAGTGCATCCTCTGCACAGTGTTCTGCTAAAGCTACGAGTTAGTGTAGTGTGACCTCTGCACAGTGTTCAGCTAAAGCTACAAGTTAGCGTACTGCGACCTCTGCACAGTGTTCAGCTAAAGCTAAAAATTAGTGTAGTACGACCTCTGCACAGTGTTCAGCTAAAGCTACCTGCAGAAGGTTGGTGGTGTTTTCCTGATCCTATCACTACTGTAGGCAGGTACATTATTTAAACGTTAGTGTAGTGCTTCCTCTGCACAGTGTTCAGCTAAAGCTACCTGTAGAAGGTTGGTGGCATTTTCCTGATCCTATCACTACCGCAGGCAGCTACATTATTCAAAGGTTAGTGTAGTGCATCCTCTGCACAGTGTTCAGCTAAAGCTACAAGTTAGTGCAGTGCGACCTCTGCACAGTTTTCAGCTATAGCTACAAATTAATGTAGTGCGACCTCTGCACAGTGTTCAGCTAAAGCTACCTGTAGAAGATTGGTGGTGTTTTTCTGATCCTATCACTACCGCAGGCAGCTATATTATTTACAAGTTAGTGTAGTGCGTCCTCTGCACAGTGTTCAGCTAAAGCTACAAGTTAGTGTGTGCGACATCTGCACAATGTTCAGCTAAAGCTAAAAGTTAGTGTAGTCCGTCCTCTGCACAGTGTTCAGCTAAAGCTACAAGTTAGTGCAGTGTGACCTCTGCATAGTGTTCAGCTAAAGATACCTGTAGAAGATTGGTGGTGTTTTTCTGATCCTATCTCTACCGCAGGCAGCTACATTATGTTCAAGTTAGTGTAGTGCGTCCTCTGCACAGTGTTCAGCTAAAGCTACAAGCTAGTGTAGTGCGACCTCTGCACAGTGTTCAGCTAAAGCTACAAGTTAGTGTAGTGCGATCTCTGCAAAGTGTTCAGCTAAAGCTACAAGTTAGTGTAGTGCGACCTCTGCACAGTGTTCAGCTAAAACTAAAAGTTAGTGTAGTGCTACCTCTGCACACTGTTCAGCTAAAGCTACAAGATAGTGTAGTGCTACCCCTACACAGTGTTCAGCTAAAGATACAAGTTAGTGTAGTGCATCCTCTGCACAGTGTTCTGCTAAAGCTACGAGTTAGTGTAGTGTGACCTCTGCACAGTGTTCAGCTAAAGCTACAAGTTAGCGTACTGCGACCTCTGCACAGTGTTCAGCTAAAGCTAAAAATTAGTGTAGTACGACCTCTGCACAGTGTTCAGCTAAAGCTACCTGCAGAAGGTTGGTGGTGTTTTCCTGATCCTATCACTACTGTAGGCAGGTACATTATTTAAACGTTAGTGTAGTGCTTCCTCTGCACAGTGTTCAGCTAAAGCTACCTGTAGAAGGTTGGTGGCATTTTCCTGATCCTATCACTACCGCAGGCAGCTACATTATTCAAAGGTTAGTGTAGTGCATCCTCTGCACAGTGTTCAGCTAAAGCTACAAGTTAGTGCAGTGCGACCTCTGCACAGTTTTCAGCTATAGCTACAAATTAGTGTAGTGCGACCTCTGCACAGTGTTCAGCTAAAGCTACCTGTAGAAGATTGGTGGTGTTTTTCTGATCCTATCACTACCGCAGGCAGCTATATTATTTACAAGTTAGTGTAGTGCGTCCTCTGCACAGTGTTCAGCTAAAGCTACAAGTTAGTGTAGTGCGTCCTCTGCACAGTGTTCAGCTAAAGCTATGAGTTAGTGTAGTGCGACCTCTGCACAGTGTTCAGCTAAAGCTACAAGGCAGTGTAGTGCGACCTCTGCACAGTGTTCAGCTAAAGATACAAGTTAGTGTAGTGCGACCTCTGCACAGTGTTCAGCTAAAGCTACCTGTAGAATATTGGTGGTGTTTTTTGATCCTATCACTACCGCAGGCAGCTTCATTATTTAAACGTTGGTGTAGTGCGACCTCTGCTCAGTGTTTAGCTAAAGCTACCTGTAGAAGATTGGTGGTGTTTTTCTGATCCTATCACTACTGCAGGCAGTTACATTATTTAAATATTAGTGTAGTGCATCCTCTGTACAGTGTTCAGATAAAGCTACAACTTAGTGTAGTGTGACCTCTGCACAGTGTTCAGCTAAAGCTACAAGTTAGTGTAGTGCCACCTCTGCACAGTGTTCAGCTAAAGCTACAAGTTGGTGTAGTGCGTCCTCTACACAGTATTCAGCTAAAGCTACCTGTAGAAGGTTGGTGGTGTTTTCCTGATCCCATCACTACCGCAGGCAGTTACATTATTTAAACGTTAGTATAGTGCGTCCTCTGCACAGTGTTCAGCTAAAGCTACGAGTTAGTGTAGTGCGACCTCTGCACAGTGTTCAGCTAAAGCTACAAGTTAGTGTAGTGCGACCTCTGCACAGTGTTCAGCTAAAGCTACAAGTTAGTGTAGTGCGACCTCTGCACAATGTTCAGCTAAAGCTACCTGTAGAAGGTTGCTAGTTTTTTCCTGATCCTATCACTACCGCAGGCAGCTACATTATTTAAACGTTAGTGTAGTGCAACCTCATCACAGTGTTCAGCTAAAGCTACCTGTAGAAGATTAGTGGTGTTTTTCTGATCCTATCACTACCGCAGGCAGCTACATTATTTACAAGTTAGTGTAGTGCGTCCTCTACAAAGTGTTCAGCTAAAGCTACCTGTAGAAGATTGGTGGTGTTTTTTTGATCCTATCACTACCGCAGGCAGCTACATTATTTACAAGTTAGTGTAGTGCGTCCTCTGCACAGCGTTCTGCTAAAGCTACAAGTTAGTGTACTGCAACCTTTGCACAGTGTTCAGCTAAAGCTAAAAGTTAGTGTAGTGCGACCTCTGCACAGTGTTCAGATAAAGTTAAAAGTTAGTGTAGTGCGACCTCTGCACAGTGTTAAACTAAAGCTACAAATTAGTGTAATGCGACCTCTGCACAGTGTCCAGCTAAAGCTACCTGTAGAAGATTGCTGGTGTTTTTCTGATCCTATCACTACCGCAGGCAGCTACATTATTTAAACGTTAGTGTAGTGCAACCTCTGCACAGTGTTCAGCTAAAGCTATAAGTTAGTGTAGTGCGACCTCTGCACAGTGTTCAGCTAAAGCTACCTGTAGAAGGTTGGTGGTGTTTTCCTGATCCTATCACTAACGCAGGTAGCTACATTATTTAAACGTTAGTGTAGTGCAACCTCTGCACAGTGTTCAGCTAAAGCTATACGTTAGTGTAGTGCGACCTCTGCACAGTGTTCAGCTAAAGCTACCTGTAGAAGATTGGTGGTGTTTTTCTGATCCTATCACTACCACAGGCAGCAACATTATTTAAACATTAGCGTAGTGCGTCCTCTGCACAGTGTTCAGCTGAAGCTACAAGTTAGTGTAGTGCGACCTCTGCACATTGTTCAGCTAAAGCTACAAGTTAGTGTAGTTCGACCTCTGCACAGTGTTCAGCTAAAGCTACAACTTAGTGTAGTGCGACCTCTGCACAGTGTTCAGCTAAAGCTTCCTGTAGAACAATGGTGGTGTGTTTCTGATCCTATCACTACCGCAGGCAGCTACATTACTTAAACGTTAGTGTAGTGCGACCTTTGCAAAGTGTTCAGCTAAAGCTACCTGTAGAAGATTGGTGGTGTTTTTTTTTATCCTATCACTACCGCAGGCAGCTACATTATTTACAAGTTAGTGTAGTGCGTCCTCTGCACAGCGTTCTGCTAAAGCTACAAGTTAGTGTACTGCGACCTCTGCACCGTGTTCAGCTAAAGCTACAAGTTAGTGTAGTGCGACCTCTGCACAGTGTTAAGTAAAAGCTACAAGTTAGTGTACTGCGACCTCTGCACAGTGTTCAGTTAAAGCTACAATTTATTGTAGTGCAAACTCTGCACAGTGTTCAGCTAAAGCTACATGTAGAAGGTTGGTGGTGTTTTCCTGATCCTACCACTACCGCAGACAGCTGCATTATTTAAACGTTAGTGTAATGCGTCCTTTGCACAGTGTTCAGCTAAAGCTACGAGTTAGTGTAGTGCGACCTCTGCACAGTGTTCAGCTCTAGCTACAAGTTAGGGTAGTGCGACCTCTGCATAGTGTTCATTTAAAGCTACAAATTAGTGTAATGCGACCTCTGCACAGTGTTCAGCTAAAGCTACCTGTAGAAGATTGCTGGTGTTTTTCTGATCCTATCACTACCGCAGGCAGCTACATTATTTAAACGTTAGTGTAGTGCTTCCTCTGCACAGTGTTCAGCTAGTGCTACCTGTAGATGATTGGTGGTGTTTTTCTGATCCTATCACTACCGCAGGCAGCTACATTATTTACAAATTAGTGTAGTGTGACCTCTGCACAGTGTTCAGCTAAAGCTAAAAGTTAGTTTAGTTCGACCTCTGCACAGTGTTCAGCTAAAGCTACAATTTAGTGTAGAGCAACCTCTGCACAGTGTTCAGCTAAAGCTACATGTAGACGGTTGGTGGTGTTTTCCTGATCCTATCACTACCGCAGGCAGCTACATTATTACACGTTAGTGTAGTGCGACCTCTGCACAGTGTTCAGCTAAAGCTACCTGTAGAAAGTTGGTGGTGTTTTCCTGATCCTATCACTACCGCAGACAGCTACATTATTTAAACGTTAGTGTAGTGCGTCCTCTGCACAGTGTTCAGCTAAAGCTACAAGTTAGTGTAGTGCAAACTCTGCACATTGTTTAGCTAAAGCTACAAATTAGTGTAGTGCGACCTCTGCACAGTGTTCAGCTAAAAATACAAGTTAGTGTACTGCAACCTCTGCAAAGTGTTCAGCTAAGGCTACCTGCAGAAGATTGGTGGTGTTTTTCTGATCCTATCACTACCGCAGGCAGCTACATTATTTAAACATTAGCGTAGTGTGTCCTCTGCACAGTGTTCAGCTAAAGCTACAAGTTAGTGTAGTGCGACCTCTGCACAGTGTTCAGCTAAAGATACAAGTTAGTGTAGTGCGACCTCTGCAAAGTGTTCAGCTAAAGCTACCCGTAGAAGATAGGTGGCGTTTTTCTGATCCTATCACTACCGCAGGCAGCTACATTATTTACACATTAGTGTAGTGCGACCTCTGCACAGTGTTTAGCTAAAGCTACCTGTAGAAGGTTGGTGGTGTTTTCCTGATCCTATCACTAATGCAGGCAGCTACATTATTTAAACGTTAGTGTAGTGCAACCTCTGCACAGTGTTCAGCTAAAGCTACAAGTTAGTGTAGTGCTACCTCTGCACAGTGTTCAGCTAAAGCTACCTGTAGAAGATTGGTGGTGTTTTTCTGATCCTATCACTACCGCGGGCAGCTAAATTATTTACAAGTTAGTGTAGTGCGTCCTCTGCACAGTGTTCAGCTAAAGCTACAAGTTAGTGTGTGCGACATCTGCACAATGTTCAGCTAAAGCTAAAAGTTAGTGTAGTCCGTCCTCTGCACAGTGTTCAGCTAAAGCTACAAGTTAGTGTAGTGCGACCTCTGCACAGTGTTCAGCTAAAGCTACAAGTTAGTGTAGTGTGACCTCTGCACAGTGTTCAGCTAAAGCTACAAGTTAGTGTAGTGCGACCTCTGCACAGTGTTCAGCTAAAGCTACAAGTTGGTGTAGTGCGACCTGTGACGGGAGTCACTAATAGAGGCACGGGGTGAATGGGAACCCCACTGTGCTCATTGCTGGTCAGAGACGCAATGCTGTGTATGTGTGTGTATGTGGTGTGTGCTGTTTGCTGTGCTGGTTTGGGGTAGGGCTGTGTTCTAATGTTCTATTGTGTTTGTCTGCCTTGGATCACAGGATGTGTATTGCTGTGAGGAAAGAGGGAGGGGGGATTCCTCCAGCAGCCCCCCTATTAAGACTGTTTACTGATGAGAAGTTAAGCACACCTGACCTGTGTGTCCATTGTTATTGGACAGTTTAATCCGCCCTGTTTAGAAGGGTGGGGGGGAAATGTTTTGAAGTGGGACCTGTATAACATGTGTTTGAATAAAGATTCATTCCTGTTTGAAACCTGAAGATGGAGCCGTGCCTCGTTTTTGGGGTGGGTTATTTGTATGGGTTCCTTGTTCAGCTGATTGAAGTGTTCGGTAGCTGCCTTTGTGTTTGGGTATGAATTGTCCTAAACGACGTTAACCCCTTTCATACTCGGGGTGTCGTTACACGACCTCTGCACAGTGTTCAGATAAAACTACCTGCAGAAGATTGGTGGTGTTTTTCTGATCCTAGCACTACCGCAGGCAGCTACATTATTTAAACGTTAGTATAGTGCATTCTCTGCACAGTGTTCAGCTTAAGCTACCTGTAGAAGGTTGGTGGTGTTTTCCTGATCCTATCACTACCGCAGGCAGCTACATTATTTAAACGTTAGTGTAGTGCGACCTCTGCACTAAGTTCAGCTAAAGCTACCTGTAGAAGATTGGTGGTGTTTTTCTGATCCTATCACTACCGCGGGCAGCTACATTATTTACAAGTTATTGTAGTGCGTCCTCTGCACAGTGTTCAGCTAAAGCTACAAGTTAGTTTAGTGTGACCTCTGCACAGTGTTCAGCTAAAGATACAAATTAGTGTAATGCAACCTCTGCACAGTGTTCAGCTAAAGCTACCTGCAGAAGATTGGTGGTGTTTTTCTGATCCTATCACTACCGCAGGCAGCTACATTATTTACAAGTTAGTGTAGTGCGTCCTCTGCTAACTGTTCTGCTAAAGCTACAAGTTAGTGTAGTGCAACCTCTGCACAGTGTTCAGCTAAAGCTACACGTTAGTGTAGTGCGACCTCTGCACAGTGTTCAGCTAAAGCTACCTGTAGAAGATTGGTTGTGTTTCTCTGATCCTATCACTACCACAGGCAGCTACATTATTTAAATGTTAGTGTAGTGCGACCTCTGCACAGTGTTCAGCTAAAGCTACAATTTAGTGTAGTGCGACCACTGCACAGTGTTCAGCTAAAGCTACAAGTTAGTGTAGTGCGACCTCTGCACAGTTTTCAGCTAAAGCTACCTGTAGAAGATTGGTTGTGTTTCTCTGATCCTATCACTACCGCAGAAAGCTACATTATTTAAATGTTAGTGTAGTGCATTTTCTGCACAGTCTTCTGCCAAAGGTACAAGTTAGTGTAGTTCGACCACTGCACAGTGTTCAGCTAAAGCTACAAGTTAGTGTAGTGCGACCTCTGCAGAGTGTTCAGCTAAAGCTACCTATAGAAGATTGGTGGTGTTTTTTGATCCTATCACTACCGCAGGCAGCTATATTATTTAAACGTTAGTGTAGTGTGACCTCTGCACAGTGTTCAGCTAAAGCTACCTGTAGAAGATTGGTGGTGTTTTTCTAAAACTATCACTACCACAGGCAGCTACATTATTTACAAGTTATTGTAGTGCTTCCTCTGCACAGTGTTCAGCTAAAGCAAAAAGTTAGTGTAGTGTGACCTCTGCACAGTGTTCAGCTAAAACTACAATTTAGTGTAGTGCAACCTCTGCACAGTGTTCAGCTAAAGCTACCTGTAGAAGGTTGGTGGTGTTTTCCTGATTCTATCACTACCGCAGGCAGCTACATTATTTAAACGTTAGTGTAGTGCGTCCTCTGCACAGTGTTCAGCTAAAGCTATGAGTTAGTGTGGTGTGACCTCTGCACAGTGTTCAGCTAAAGATACAAGTTAGTGCAGTGCGACCTCTGCACAGTGTTCAGCTAAAGCTACCTGTAGAAGATTGGTGGTGTTTTTGATTCTATCACTACCGCAGGCAGCTTCATTATTTAAATGTTAGTGTAGTGCGACCTCTGCACAGTGTTCAGCTAAAGCTACCTGTAGAAGATTGGTGGTGTTTTTGATCCTATCACTACCGCAGGCAGCTTCATTATTTAAATGTTAGTGTAGTGCGACCTCTGCACAGTGTTCAGCTAAAGCAACCCGTAGAAGATTGGTGGTGTTTTTCTGATCCTATCACTACTGCAGGCAGCCACATTATTTACAAGTTAGTGTAGTGCGACCTCTGCAAAGTGTTCAGCTAAAGCTAAAAGGCAGGGTAGTGCGACCTCTGCACAGTGTTCAGCTAAAGCTAAAAGTTAGTGTAGTGCGACCTCTGCACAGTGTTCGGCTAAAGATATAATTAATTGTAGTGCAACCTCTGCACAGTGTTCAGCTAAAGCTACCTGTAGAAGGTTGGTGGTGTTTTCCTGATCCTATCACTACCGCAGGCAGCTACATTATTTAAACGTTAGTGTAGTGCATCCTTTGCACAGTGTTCAGCTAAAACTATGAGTTAGTGTAGTGCGACCTCTCCACAGTGTTCAGCTAAAGCTACATGTAGATGGTTGGTGGTGTTTTCCTGATCCTATCACTACCGCAGGCAGCTACATTATTTACACTTTAGTGTAGTGCGACCTCTGCACAGTGTTCAGCTAAAGCTACCTGTAGAAGGTTGGTGGTGTTTTCCTGATCCTATCACTACCGCAGGCAGCTACATTATTTAAACATTAGTGTAGTGCGTCCTCTGCACAGTGTTCAGCTAAAGCTACAAGTTAGTGTAGTGCAAACTCTGCACATTGTTTAGCTAAAGCTACAAATTAGTGTAGTGTGACCTCTGCACAGTGTTCAGCTAAAAATACAAGTTAGTGTAGTGCAACCTCTGCAAAGTGTTCAGCTAAAGCTACCTGTAGAAGATTGGTGGTGTTTTTCTGATCCTATCACTACCGCAGGCAGCTACATTATTTAAACATTAGTGTAGTGCGACCTCTGCACAGTGTTCAGCTAAAGATACAAGTTAGTGTAGTGCGACCTCTGCAAAGTGTTCAGCTAAAGCTACCCGCAGCAGATAGGTGGTGTTTTTCTGATCCTATAACTACCGCAGGCAGCTACATTATTTACACGTTAGTGTAGTGCGACCTCTGCACAGTGTTCAGCTAAAGCTAAAAGTTAGTGTAGTTCGACCTCTGCACAGTGTTCAGCTAAAGCTATAAGTTAGTGTAGTGCAACCTCTGCACAGTGTTCAGCTAAAGCTACCTGTAGAAGATTGGTGGTGTTTTTCTGATCCTATCACTACCGCAGGCAGCTACATTATTTAAACGTTAGTGTAGTGCGTCCTCTGCACAGTGTTCAGCTAAAGCTACAAGTTAGTGTAGTGCAAACTCTGCACATTGTTTAGCTAAATCTACAAATTAGTGTAGTGCGACCTCTGCACAGTGTTCAGCTAAAAATACAAGTTAGTGTAGTGCAACCTCTGCAAAGTGTTCAGCTAAAGCTACCTGTAGAAGATTGGTGTCCTTTTTCTGATCCTATCACTACCGCAGGCAGCTACATTATTTTTAACATTAGCGTAGTGTGTCCTCTGCACAGTGTTCAGCTAAAGCTACCTGTAGAAGATTGGTGGTGTTTTTCTGATCCTATCACTACCGCAGGCAGCTACATTATTTAAACGTTAGTGTAGTGCGTCCTCTGCACAGTGTTCATTTAAAGCTACGAGTTAGTGTAGTGCGACCTCTGCGCAGTGTTCAGCTAAAGCTACAAGTTAGTGTAGTGCAGCCTCTGCACAGTGTTCAGCTAAAGCTACATGTTAGTGTAGTGCGACCTCTGCACAGTGTTCAGCTTAAGCTACAAGTTAGTGTAGTGTGACCTCTGCACAGTGTTCAGCTAAAGCTACAATTTAGTGTAGTACAACGTCTGCACAGTGTTCAGCTAAAGCTACAAGTTAGTGTAGTGCGACCTCTACACAGTGTTCAGTTAAAGCTACAAGTTAGTGTAGTGCTACCTCTGCACAGTGTTCAGCTAAAGCTACCTGTAGAAGATTGGTGGTGATTTTCTAATCCTATAACTACCACAGGCAGCTACATTACTTACACATTAGTGTAGTGCGACCTCTGCACAGTGTTCAGCTAAAGCTACCTGTAGAAGGTTGGTGGTGTTTTCCTGATCCTATCACTAACGCAGGCAGCTACATTATTTAAACGTTAGTGTAGTGCAACCTCTGCACAGTGTTCAGCTAAAGCTACAAGTTAGTGTAGTGCTACCTCTGCACAGTGTTAAGCTAAAGCTACCTGTAGAAGATTGGTGGTGATTTTCTAATCCTATCACTACCACAGGCAGCTACATTACTTGCACATTAGTGTAGTGCGACCTCTGCACAGTGTTCAGCTAAAGCTACCTGTAGAAGGTTGGTGGTGTTTTCCTGATCCTATCACTAACGCAGGCAGCTACATTTTTTAAACGTTAGTGTAGTGCAACCTCTGCACAGTGTTCAGCTAAAGCTACAAGTTAGTGTAGTGCTACCTCTGCACAGTGTTCAGCTAAAGCTACCTGTAGAAGATTGGTGGTGTTTTTCTGATCCTATCACTACCGCGGGCAGCTAAATTATTTACAAGTTAGTGTAGTGCGTCCTCTGCACAGTGTTCAGCTAAAGCTACAAGTTAGTGTGTGCGACATCTGCACAATGTTCAGCTAAAGCTAAAAGTTAGTGTAGTCCGTCCTCTGCACAGTGTTCAGCTAAAGCTACAAGTTAGTGTAGTGCGACCTCTGCACAGTGTTCAGCTAAAGCTACAAGTTAGTGTAGTGTGACCTCTGCACAGTGTTCAGCTAAAGCTACAAGTTAGTGTAGTGCGACCTCTGCACAGTGTTCAGCTAAAGCTACAAGTTGGTGTAGTGCGACCTGTGACGGGAGTCACTAATAGAGGCACGGGGTGAATGGGAACCCCACTGTGCTCATTGCTGGTCAGAGACGCAATGCTGTGTATGTGTGTGTATGTGGTGTGTGCTGTTTGCTGTGCTGGTTTGGGGTAGGGCTGTGTTCTAATGTTCTATTGTGTTTGTCTGCCTTGGATCACAGGATGTGTATTGCTGTGAGGAAAGAGGGAGGGGGGATTCCTCCAGCAGCCCCCCTATTAAGACTGTTTACTGATGAGAAGTTAAGCACACCTGACCTGTGTGTCCATTGTTATTGGACAGTTTAATCCGCCCTGTTTAGAAGGGTGGGGGGGAAATGTTTTGAAGTGGGACCTGTATAACATGTGTTTGAATAAAGATTCATTCCTGTTTGAAACCTGAAGATGGAGCCGTGCCTCGTTTTTGGGGTGGATTATTTGTATGGGTTCCTTGTTCAGCTGATTGAAGTGTTCGGTAGCTGCCTTTGTGTTTGGGTATGAATTGTCCTAAACGACGTTAACCCCTTTCATACTCGGGGTGTCGTTACACGACCTCTGCACAGTGTTCAGATAAAACTACCTGCAGAAGATTGGTGGTGTTTTTCTGATCCTAGCACTACCGCAGGCAGCTACATTATTTAAACGTTAGTATAGTGCATTCTCTGCACAGTGTTCAGCTTAAGCTACCTGTAGAAGGTTGGTGGTGTTTTCCTGATCCTATCACTACCGCAGGCAGCTACATTATTTAAACGTTAGTGTAGTGCGACCTCTGCACTAAGTTCAGCTAAAGCTACCTGTAGAAGATTGGTGGTGTTTTTCTGATCCTATCACTACCGCGGGCAGCTACATTATTTACAAGTTATTGTAGTGCGTCCTCTGCACAGTGTTCAGCTAAAGCTACAAGTTAGTTTAGTGTGACCTCTGCACAGTGTTCAGCTAAAGATACAAATTAGTGTAATGCAACCTCTGCACAGTGTTCAGCTAAAGCTACCTGCAGAAGATTGGTGGTGTTTTTCTGATCCTATCACTACCGCAGGCAGCTACATTATTTACAAGTTAGTGTAGTGCGTCCTCTGCTAACTGTTCTGCTAAAGCTACAAGTTAGTGTAGTGCAACCTCTGCACAGTGTTCAGCTAAAGCTACACGTTAGTGTAGTGCGACCTCTGCACAGTGTTCAGCTAAAGCTACCTGTAGAAGATTGGTTGTGTTTCTCTGATCCTATCACTACCACAGGCAGCTACATTATTTAAATGTTAGTGTAGTGCGACCTCTGCACAGTGTTCAGCTAAAGCTACAATTTAGTGTAGTGCGACCACTGCACAGTGTTCAGCTAAAGCTACAAGTTAGTGTAGTGCGACCTCTGCACAGTTTTCAGCTAAAGCTACCTGTAGAAGATTGGTTGTGTTTCTCTGATCCTATCACTACCGCAGAAAGCTACATTATTTAAATGTTAGTGTAGTGCATTTTCTGCACAGTCTTCTGCCAAAGGTACAAGTTAGTGTAGTTCGACCACTGCACAGTGTTCAGCTAAAGCTACAAGTTAGTGTAGTGCGACCTCTGCAGAGTGTTCAGCTAAAGCTACCTATAGAAGATTGGTGGTGTTTTTTGATCCTATCACTACCGCAGGCAGCTATATTATTTAAACGTTAGTGTAGTGTGACCTCTGCACAGTGTTCAGCTAAAGCTACCTGTAGAAGATTGGTGGTGTTTTTCTAAAACTATCACTACCACAGGCAGCTACATTATTTACAAGTTATTGTAGTGCTTCCTCTGCACAGTGTTCAGCTAAAGCAAAAAGTTAGTGTAGTGTGACCTCTGCACAGTGTTCAGCTAAAACTACAATTTAGTGTAGTGCAACCTCTGCACAGTGTTCAGCTAAAGCTACCTGTAGAAGGTTGGTGGTGTTTTCCTGATTCTATCACTACCGCAGGCAGCTACATTATTTAAACGTTAGTGTAGTGCGTCCTCTGCACAGTGTTCAGCTAAAGCTATGAGTTAGTGTGGTGTGACCTCTGCACAGTGTTCAGCTAAAGATACAAGTTAGTGCAGTGCGACCTCTGCACAGTGTTCAGCTAAAGCTACCTGTAGAAGATTGGTGGTGTTTTTGATTCTATCACTACCGCAGGCAGCTTCATTATTTAAATGTTAGTGTAGTGCGACCTCTGCACAGTGTTCAGCTAAAGCTACCTGTAGAAGATTGGTGGTGTTTTTGATCCTATCACTACCGCAGGCAGCTTCATTATTTAAATGTTAGTGTAGTGCGACCTCTGCACAGTGTTCAGCTAAAGCAACCCGTAGAAGATTGGTGGTGTTTTTCTGATCCTATCACTACTGCAGGCAGCCACATTATTTACAAGTTAGTGTAGTGCGACCTCTGCAAAGTGTTCAGCTAAAGCTAAAAGGCAGGGTAGTGCGACCTCTGCACAGTGTTCAGCTAAAGCTAAAAGTTAGTGTAGTGCGACCTCTGCACAGTGTTCGGCTAAAGATATAATTAATTGTAGTGCAACCTCTGCACAGTGTTCAGCTAAAGCTACCTGTAGAAGGTTGGTGGTGTTTTCCTGATCCTATCACTACCGCAGGCAGCTACATTATTTAAACGTTAGTGTAGTGCATCCTTTGCACAGTGTTCAGCTAAAACTATGAGTTAGTGTAGTGCGACCTCTCCACAGTGTTCAGCTAAAGCTACATGTAGATGGTTGGTGGTGTTTTCCTGATCCTATCACTACCGCAGGCAGCTACATTATTTACACTTTAGTGTAGTGCGACCTCTGCACAGTGTTCAGCTAAAGCTACCTGTAGAAGGTTGGTGGTGTTTTCCTGATCCTATCACTACCGCAGGCAGCTACATTATTTAAACATTAGTGTAGTGCGTCCTCTGCACAGTGTTCAGCTAAAGCTACAAGTTAGTGTAGTGCAAACTCTGCACATTGTTTAGCTAAAGCTACAAATTAGTGTAGTGTGACCTCTGCACAGTGTTCAGCTAAAAATACAAGTTAGTGTAGTGCAACCTCTGCAAAGTGTTCAGCTAAAGCTACCTGTAGAAGATTGGTGGTGTTTTTCTGATCCTATCACTACCGCAGGCAGCTACATTATTTAAACATTAGTGTAGTGCGACCTCTGCACAGTGTTCAGCTAAAGATACAAGTTAGTGTAGTGCGACCTCTGCAAAGTGTTCAGCTAAAGCTACCCGCAGCAGATAGGTGGTGTTTTTCTGATCCTATAACTACCGCAGGCAGCTACATTATTTACACGTTAGTGTAGTGCGACCTCTGCACAGTGTTCAGCTAAAGCTAAAAGTTAGTGTAGTTCGACCTCTGCACAGTGTTCAGCTAAAGCTATAAGTTAGTGTAGTGCAACCTCTGCACAGTGTTCAGCTAAAGCTACCTGTAGAAGATTGGTGGTGTTTTTCTGATCCTATCACTACCGCAGGCAGCTACATTATTTAAACGTTAGTGTAGTGCGTCCTCTGCACAGTGTTCAGCTAAAGCTACAAGTTAGTGTAGTGCAAACTCTGCACATTGTTTAGCTAAATCTACAAATTAGTGTAGTGCGACCTCTGCACAGTGTTCAGCTAAAAATACAAGTTAGTGTAGTGCAACCTCTGCAAAGTGTTCAGCTAAAGCTACCTGTAGAAGATTGGTGGTCTTTTTCTGATCCTATCACTACCGCAGGCAGCTACATTATTTTTAACATTAGCGTAGTGTGTCCTCTGCACAGTGTTCAGCTAAAGCTACCTGTAGAAGATTGGTGGTGTTTTTCTGATCCTATCACTACCGCAGGCAGCTACATTATTTAAACGTTAGTGTAGTGCGTCCTCTGCACAGTGTTCATTTAAAGCTACGAGTTAGTGTAGTGCGACCTCTGCGCAGTGTTCAGCTAAAGCTACAAGTTAGTGTAGTGCAGCCTCTGCACAGTGTTCAGCTAAAGCTACATGTTAGTGTAGTGCGACCTCTGCACAGTGTTCAGCTTAAGCTACAAGTTAGTGTAGTGTGACCTCTGCACAGTGTTCAGCTAAAGCTACAATTTAGTGTAGTACAACGTCTGCACAGTGTTCAGCTAAAGCTACAAGTTAGTGTAGTGCGACCTCTACACAGTGTTCAGTTAAAGCTACAAGTTAGTGTAGTGCTACCTCTGCACAGTGTTCAGCTAAAGCTACCTGTAGAAGATTGGTGGTGATTTTCTAATCCTATAACTACCACAGGCAGCTACATTACTTACACATTAGTGTAGTGCGACCTCTGCACAGTGTTCAGCTAAAGCTACCTGTAGAAGGTTGGTGGTGTTTTCCTGATCCTATCACTAACGCAGGCAGCTACATTATTTAAACGTTAGTGTAGTGCAACCTCTGCACAGTGTTCAGCTAAAGCTACAAGTTAGTGTAGTGCTACCTCTGCACAGTGTTAAGCTAAAGCTACCTGTAGAAGATTGGTGGTGATTTTCTAATCCTATCACTACCACAGGCAGCTACATTACTTGCACATTAGTGTAGTGCGACCTCTGCACAGTGTTCAGCTAAAGCTACCTGTAGAAGGTTGGTGGTGTTTTCCTGATCCTATCACTAACGCAGGCAGCTACATTTTTTAAACGTTAGTGTAGTGCAACCTCTGCACAGTGTTCAGCTAAAGCTATAAGTTAGTGTAGTGTGACCTCTGCACAGTGTTCAGCTAAAGCTACCTGTAGAAGATTGGTGGTGTTTTTCTGATCCTATCACTACCGCAGGCAGCTACATTATTTAAACATTAATGTAGTGCGTCCTCTGCACAGTGTTCAGCTAAAGCTACAAGTTAGCGTAGTGCGACCTCTGCACATTGTTCAGCTAAAGCTACAAGTTAGTGTAGTGCGACCTCTGCACAGTGTTCAACTAAAGATACAAGTTAGTGTACTGCAACCTCTGCAAAGTGTTCAGCTAAGGCTACCTGCAGAAGATTGGTGGTGTTTTTCTGATCCTATCACTACCGCAGGCAGCTACATTATTTAAACATTAGCGTAGTGTGTCCTCTGCACAGTGTTCAGCTAAAGCTACAAGTTAGTGTAGTGCGACCTCTGCACAGTGTTCAGCTAAAGATACAAGTTAGTGTAGTGCGACCTCTGCAAAGTGTTCAGCTAAAGCTACCCGTAGAAGATAGGTGGCGTTTTTCTGATCCTATCACTACCGCAGGCAGCTACATTATTTACACATTAGTGTAGTGCGACCTCTGCACAGTGTTCAGCTAAAGCTACCTGTAGAAGGTTGGTGGTGTTTTCCTGATCCTATCACTAATGCAGGCAGCTACATTATTTAAACGTTAGGGTAGTGCAACCTCTGCACAGTGTTCAGCTAAAGCTACAAGTTAGTGTAGTGCTACCTCTGCACAGTGTTCAGCTAAAGCTACCTGTAGAAGATTGGTGGTGTTTTTCTGATCCTATCACTACCGCGGGCAGCTAAATTATTTACAAGTTAGTGTAGTGCATCCTCTGCACAGTGTTCAGCTAAAGCTACAAGTTAGTGTGTGCGACATCTGCACAATGTTCAGCTAAAGCTAAAAGTTAGTGTAGTCCGTCCTCTGCACAGTGTTCAGCTAAAGCTACAAGTTAGTGTAGTGCGACCTCTGCACAGTGTTCAGCTAAAGCTACAAGTTAGTGTAGTGTGACCTCTGCACAGTGTTCAGCTAAAGCTACAAGTTAGTGTAGTGCGACCTCTGCACAGTGTTCAGCTAAAGCTACAAGTTGGTGTAGTGCGACCTGTGACGGGAGTCACTAATAGAGGCACGGGGTGAATGGGAACCCCACTGTGCTCATTGCTGGTCAGAGACGCAATGCTGTGTATGTGTGTGTATGTGGTGTGTGCTGTTTGCTGTGCTGGTTTGGGGTAGGGCTGTGTTCTAATGTTCTATTGTGTTTGTCTGCCTTGGATCACAGGATGTGTATTGCTGTGAGGAAAGAGGGAGGGGGGATTCCTCCAGCAGCCCCCCTATTAAGACTGTTTACTGATGAGAAGTTAAGCACACCTGACCTGTGTGTCCATTGTTATTGGACAGTTTAATCCGCCCTGTTTAGAAGGGTGGGGGGGAAATGTTTTGAAGTGGGACCTGTATAACATGTGTTTGAATAAAGATTCATTCCTGTTTGAAACCTGAAGATGGAGCCGTGCCTCGTTTTTGGGGTGGGTTATTTGTATGGGTTCCTTGTTCAGCTGATTGAAGTGTTCGGTAGCTGCCTTTGTGTTTGGGTATGAATTGTCCTAAACGACGTTAACCCCTTTCATACTCGGGGTGTCGTTACACGACCTCTGCACAGTGTTCAGATAAAACTACCTGCAGAAGATTGGTGGTGTTTTTCTGATCCTAGCACTACCGCAGGCAGCTACATTATTTAAACGTTAGTATAGTGCATTCTCTGCACAGTGTTCAGCTTAAGCTACCTGTAGAAGGTTGGTGGTGTTTTCCTGATCCTATCACTACCGCAGGCAGCTACATTATTTAAACGTTAGTGTAGTGCGACCTCTGCACTAAGTTCAGCTAAAGCTACCTGTAGAAGATTGGTGGTGTTTTTCTGATCCTATCACTACTGCGGGCAGCTACATTATTTACAAGTTATTGTAGTGCGTCCTCTGCACAGTGTTCAGCTAAAGCTACAAGTTAGTTTAGTGTGACCTCTGCACAGTGTTCAGCTAAAGATACAAATTAGTGTAATGCAACCTCTGCACAGTGTTCAGCTAAAGCTACCTGCAGAAGATTGGTGGTGTTTTTCTGATCCTATCACTACCGCAGGCAGCTACATTATTTACAAGTTAGTGTAGTGCGTCCTCTGCTAACTGTTCTGCTAAAGCTACAAGTTAGTGTAGTGCAACCTCTGCACAGTGTTCAGCTAAAGCTACACGTTAGTGTAGTGCGACCTCTGCACAGTGTTCAGCTAAAGCTACCTGTAGAAGATTGGTTGTGTTTCTCTGATCCTATCACTACCACAGGCAGCTACATTATTTAAATGTTAGTGTAGTGCGACCTCTGCACAGTGTTCAGCTAAAGCTACAATTTAGTGTAGTGCGACCACTGCACAGTGTTCAGCTAAAGCTACAAGTTAGTGTAGTGCGACCTCTGCACAGTTTTCAGCTAAAGCTACCTGTAGAAGATTGGTTGTGTTTCTCTGATCCTATCACTACCGCAGAAAGCTACATTATTTAAATGTTAGTGTAGTGCATTTTCTGCACAGTCTTCTGCCAAAGGTACAAGTTAGTGTAGTTCGACCACTGCACAGTGTTCAGCTAAAGCTACAAGTTAGTGTAGTGCGACCTCTGCAGAGTGTTCAGCTAAAGCTACCTATAGAAGATTGGTGGTGTTTTTTGATCCTATCACTACCGCAGGCAGCTATATTATTTAAACGTTAGTGTAGTGTGACCTCTGCACAGTGTTCAGCTAAAGCTACCTGTAGAAGATTGGTGGTGTTTTTCTAAAACTATCACTACCACAGGCAGCTACATTATTTACAAGTTATTGTAGTGCTTCCTCTGCACAGTGTTCAGCTAAAGCAAAAAGTTAGTGTAGTGTGACCTCTGCACAGTGTTCAGCTAAAACTACAATTTAGTGTAGTGCAACCTCTGCACAGTGTTCAGCTAAAGCTACCTGTAGAAGGTTGGTGGTGTTTTCCTGATTCTATCACTACCGCAGGCAGCTACATTATTTAAACGTTAGTGTAGTGCGTCCTCTGCACAGTGTTCAGCTAAAGCTATGAGTTAGTGTGGTGTGACCTCTGCACAGTGTTCAGCTAAAGATACAAGTTAGTGCAGTGCGACCTCTGCACAGTGTTCAGCTAAAGCTACCTGTAGAAGATTGGTGGTGTTTTTGATTCTATCACTACCGCAGGCAGCTTCATTATTTAAATGTTAGTGTAGTGCGACCTCTGCACAGTGTTCAGCTAAAGCTACCTGTAGAAGATTGGTGGTGTTTTTGATCCTATCACTACCGCAGGCAGCTTCATTATTTAAATGTTAGTGTAGTGCGACCTCTGCACAGTGTTCAGCTAAAGCAACCCGTAGAAGATTGGTGGTGTTTTTCTGATCCTATCACTACTGCAGGCAGCCACATTATTTACAAGTTAGTGTAGTGCGACCTCTGCAAAGTGTTCAGCTAAAGCTAAAAGGCAGGGTAGTGCGACCTCTGCACAGTGTTCAGCTAAAGCTAAAAGTTAGTGTAGTGCGACCTCTGCACAGTGTTCGGCTAAAGATATAATTAATTGTAGTGCAACCTCTGCACAGTGTTCAGCTAAAGCTACCTGTAGAAGGTTGGTGGTGTTTTCCTGATCCTATCACTACCGCAGGCAGCTACATTATTTAAACGTTAGTGTAGTGCATCCTTTGCACAGTGTTCAGCTAAAACTACGAGTTAGTGTAGTGCGACCTCTCCACAGTGTTCAGCTAAAGCTACATGTAGATGGTTGGTGGTGTTTTCCTGATCCTATCACTACCGCAGGCAGCTACATTATTTACACTTTAGTGTAGTGCGACCTCTGCACAGTGTTCAGCTAAAGCTACCTGTAGAAGGTTGGTGGTGTTTTCCTGATCCTATCACTACCGCAGGCAGCTACATTATTTAAACATTAGTGTAGTGCGTCCTCTGCACAGTGTTCAGCTAAAGCTACAAGTTAGTGTAGTGCAAACTCTGCACATTGTTTAGCTAAAGCTACAAATTAGTGTAGTGTGACCTCTGCACAGTGTTCAGCTAAAAATACAAGTTAGTGTAGTGCAACCTCTGCAAAGTGTTCAGCTAAAGCTACCTGTAGAAGATTGGTGGTGTTTTTCTGATCCTATCACTACCGCAGGCAGCTACATTATTTAAACATTAGTGTAGTGCGACCTCTGCACAGTGTTCAGCTAAAGATACAAGTTAGTTTAGTGCGACCTCTGCAAAGTGTTCAGCTAAAGCTACCCGCAGCAGATAGGTGGTGTTTTTCTGATCCTATAACTACCGCAGGCAGCTACATTATTTACACGTTAGTGTAGTGCGACCTCTGCACAGTGTTCAGCTAAAGCTAAAAGTTAGTGTAGTTCGACCTCTGCACAGTGTTCAGCTAAAGCTATAAGTTAGTGTAGTGCAACCTCTGCACAGTGTTCAGCTAAAGCTACCTGTAGAAGATTGGTGGTGTTTTTCTGATCCTATCACTACCGCAGGCAGCTACATTATTTAAACGTTAGTGTAGTGCGTCCTCTGCACAGTGTTCAGCTAAAGCTACAAGTTAGTGTAGTGCAAACTCTGCACATTGTTTAGCTAAATCTACAAATTAGTGTAGTGCGACCTCTGCACAGTGTTCAGCTAAAAATACAAGTTAGTGTAGTGCAACCTCTGCAAAGTGTTCAGCTAAAGCTACCTGTAGAAGATTGGTGGTCTTTTTCTGATCCTATCACTACCGCAGGCAGCTACATTATTTTTAACATTAGCGTAGTGTGTCCTCTGCACAGTGTTCAGCTAAAGCTACCTGTAGAAGATTGGTGGTGTTTTTCTGATCCTATCACTACCGCAGGCGCTACATTATTTAAACGTTAGTGTAGTGCGTCCTCTGCACAGTGTTCATTTAAAGCTACGAGTTAGTGTAGTGCGACCTCTGCGCAGTGTTCAGCTAAAGCTACAAGTTAGTGTAGTGCAGCCTCTGCACAGTGTTCAGCTAAAGCTACATGTTAGTGTAGTGCGACCTCTGCACAGTGTTCAGCTTAAGCTACAAGTTAGTGTAGTGTGACCTCTGCACAGTGTTCAGCTAAAGCTACAATTTAGTGTAGTACAACGTCTGCACAGTGTTCAGCTAAAGCTACAAGTTAGTGTAGTGCGACCTCTACACAGTGTTCAGTTAAAGCTACAAGTTAGTGTAGTGCTACCTCTGCACAGTGTTCAGCTAAAGCTACCTGTAGAAGATTGGTGGTGATTTTCTAATCCTATAACTACCACAGGCAGCTACATTACTTACACATTAGTGTAGTGCGACCTCTGCACAGTGTTCAGCTAAAGCTACCTGTAGAAGGTTGGTGGTGTTTTCCTGATCCTATCACTAACGCAGGCAGCTACATTATTTAAACGTTAGTGTAGTGCAACCTCTGCACAGTGTTCAGCTAAAGCTACAAGTTAGTGTAGTGCTACCTCTGCACAGTGTTAAGCTAAAGCTACCTGTAGAAGATTGGTGGTGATTTTCTAATCCTATCACTACCACAGGCAGCTACATTACTTGCACATTAGTGTAGTGCGACCTCTGCACAGTGTTCAGCTAAAGCTACCTGTAGAAGGTTGGTGGTGTTTTCCTGATCCTATCACTAACGCAGGCAGCTACATTTTTTAAACGTTAGTGTAGTGCAACCTCTGCACAGTGTTCAGCTAAAGCTATAAGTTAGTGTAGTGTGACCTCTGCACAGTGTTCAGCTAAAGCTACCTGTAGAAGATTGGTGGTGTTTTTCTGATCCTATCACTACCGCAGGCAGCTACATTATTTAAACATTAATGTAGTGCGTCCTCTGCACAGTGTTCAGCTAAAGCTACAAGTTAGCGTAGTGCGACCTCTGCACATTGTTCAGCTAAAGCTACAAGTTAGTGTAGTGCGACCTCTGCACAGTGTTCAACTAAAGATACAAGTTAGTGTAGTGCGACCTCTGCAAAGTGTTCAGCTAAAGCTACCCGTAGAAGATTGGTGGTGTTTTTCTGATTCTATCACTACCGCGGGCAGCTACATTATTTACACGTTAGTGCAGTGCGACCTCTGCACAGTGTTCAGCTAAAGCTACCTGTAGAAGGTTGGTGGTGTTTTCCTGATCCTATCACTAACGCAGGCAGCTACATTATTTAAACGTTAGTGTAGTGCAACCTCTGCACAGTGTTCAGCTAAAGCTATAAGTTAGTGTAGTGCGACCTCTGCACAGTGTTCAGCTAAATCTACCTGTAGAAGATTGGTGGTGTTCTCATACTAATAATACTACAGGGAGGCAGTTGATTTTGCTAACTGCAGTATCATTTTATATACATATATATATATATGTGTTCAGCTAAAGCTACCTGTAGAAGATTGGTGGTGTTTTTATGATCCTATCACTACCGCAGGCAGCTACATTATTTAAACATTAATGTAGTGCGTCCTCTGCACAGTGTTCAGCTAAAGCTACAAGTTAGCGTAGTGCGACCTCTGCACATTGTTCAGCTAAAGCTACAAGTTAGTGTAGTGCGACCTCTGCACAGTGTTCAGCTAAAGATACAAGTTAGTGTAGTGCGACCTCTGCAAAGTGTTCAGCTAAAGCTACCCGTAGAAGATTGGTGGTGTTTTTCTGATTCTATCACTACCGCGGGCAGCTACATTATTTACACGTTAGTGCAGTGCGACCTCTGCACAGTATTCAGCTAAAGCTACCTGTAGAAGGTTGGTGGTGTTTTCCTGATCCTATCACTAACGCAGGCAGCTACATTATTTAAACGTTAGTGTAGTGCAACCTCTGCACAGTGTTCAGCTAAAGCTATAAGTTAGTGTAGTGCGACCTCTGCACAGTGTTCAGCTAAATCTACCTGTAGAAGATTGGTGGTGTTCTCATACTAATAATACTACAGGGAGGCAGTTGATTTTGCTAACTGCAGTATCATTTTATATACATATATATATATATATATATATATATATATATATATATATATATATATATATATATATATACATATATATCCTAGCTTAGTGCATCTACATTTCACTGCAGGCCATTAGTATGTCTGGAAGGCCAACAAGGATTGGCAGACAGTCACAAGCCAATAAAAGGGGTCAAGCAGGCTCTGTGTCTAGAGGCAACAGTGCTGGTCATGGACACGGTGCATCCTCATCAGCACGTGGCCGTGGGACACGCTTGGCCTTTTTGTTGGCAGCTGGCCGTGTTGAACCACAACATGTGGAAGACTTGGTCGAGTGGATGACCAAGCCATCCTCATCCTCTCTCACCCATGCTCAGGGTACTTTGTCTGGCAAAGCAGCTGCCAATCCGGCTTCTTCCCTCGGCTCAATAGTATCAGTCACTCCTTCCCTAGCCACACCATGTCCTTCTGAGCAGTCCTCCGAACTGTTTGACCAACAGTGTTTGGTACATGCTGCAGGAGGATGCCCAGCATTTTGAAGGCTCTGATGATGGTACTTAGCTAAAGGAAGGCAGTAACGTGAGCCCAGACAGAGGGGGTGCCCAAGAAGGACAGCAAACTGGCAGTCATGTAGCCCCTGCTGCAGCATACTGCCAGCTTTGCTCCAGTGATGAGGAGGGAGGGGATGATGAGGTCACTGACTCCATGTGGGTGCCTGATAGGAGAGAGGAGGAGGAGGAGGCAAATCACCAACGAGGCAGGATGCCCTCCAGGGGCCAGCTTAAGGGCAGCATACTGACTGCATCACACCGCAAATCTCTGCATGTGCAGGGCGCTGCTGTCTCTGCACATTATTTTAAAAGTTCTTTGGTGTGGGCCTTTTTTGAGAAGAGTGCATTAGATCGCACCGCTGCTATTTGCAACATATGTCTCAAGCGTATCTGGCATGGCCAAAACAGCTCCCGCTTGGGCACCACATGTTTGACCAGACATATGTTGACCTGCCATGCAGTTCATTGGCAAGCGTACCTAAAAGACCCACACCAAAGAACAAAGAGGACCTCTCCTTGCTCCTCATCAGCTAAGATCTCCAACCCCACTATACCTTCAGTCCTCTCTGAGACCTGCACTGAGAGGAATGAAGGTGTAGAATTAGGTGTGTCACAGCCAAGTACTTGTGGGCAATTTGCTTTCGGTACACCAACGTCATATTGTACCAGGCAAATTTCCCTGCCCCAGCTACTGCACCGCCAAAAGAAGTTTGCTCCCAGCCATCCACATGCCCAGCGGTTGAATGCTAGCTTGGCAAAATTGCTAGCACTTCAACTGCTACCTTTTCAGTTGGTAGACTCTGCCCCTTCTGTGAGTTTGTGGAATGTGCGGTTCCTCAGTGGCAGGTACCCAAACGCCACTTTTTCTCATGGAAGGCGATTCCGGCTCTCTAAAGGCATGTGGAAGGCAATGTCCATGCCTCGCTGGACAGGGCGGCCAGTGGTAAGCTGCATATTACAGCTGACTCATGGTCCAGCAGGCATGGACAGGGATGTTACCTTAGTTTCACAGCGCATTGGGTGACTCTGCTGGCAGCTGGGAAGGATGCAGGACAAGGTGCAGTAGTGTTGGAGGTTGTTCTGCCACCACGCCTCCAAAGTGCTACTACTGGTGATTTTGACACACCTCTCTCCTCCACCCCTTCCTCTTCTTCTTCCTCCATGGCCTCTTCCTGTGCTTTGTCCTCGGAATCAGCGGTGCTCCGTATGTGTTCAAGGGGCTACGCAAGTACGCAGGCCAAAAGATGCCATGTGGTGCTTGAGCTGGTGTGCATGGGGGACAGGAGCTACACTGGGGCAAAGGTTTGTCTTGATGACGAAACGCGTAAGGTGTGGTCACGTTGGTACGCATACATCGCTGCAAGCTGTTGTTCTTTTCACTTCCGGTTTCTGGCAGTCTAGCGGTGGAACGCACGCCGCTGCCTCGCTACTGTTCCGGCTACAGGCTTTTCACCAGCCGGCAGAGCAGTGTCAATTCTGAGCCAGATACCATCCTTTTAATTTTTGGTTTGTTTTAATGTAAGCTGACTGGCTAACCAATAAAAACTTTTGGATTTACACTATGAGGCTCCTCTCTCCTCCATACATGTGGATACGCTTTGGTGGACCTTTCTGAAAGACTAGCGGCAACCCAACTAGGAAGGAGATCGCGGAATTCCAGAGGGGGACACTGATCGATTTCGGCCAGAGGAGTTACATTCATATGCTCATTACCCCTGCAGGGGTTGGGCTTTTTGGTAAGTGGGGACACAAGAGGGGGTTCCAGAAGAGAAGATCACACAACAATCATTACAAATTCACACGGGACCTTTTTTGGAGCAAAGACATTTTTTCACAGTTTTTTTCCTTTTTTCTTCCTTTTTACATATATAAGACTTTAGTTTTTGTTTGGACAAATTATTTGGACCTCTAATTTTTTGGTGCACTATTACGTCAATTATTTGGTATGTTCTGTGCTTTTTTCTTTTAAACCAGCACTTCCATCATGCACATATTTATGGATTTGGTATGAGTGCCAAGATTTTTTCTAGGACCATTCACTCTTTAGTCTAACTTATATACATTTGCACTTAATTTTATAATAATACGTGGTATTTTATATTTGTTGCATTTTCAATTGACATACTGTTTGTTCACCATTTATTATTTTTTATATGTTGCAACAATATATTTTATTTTCATGCTCTTTTGAACAGTCACACCTGCTGCATATACACTTGACACATTGTATGTTCACTATTTATTTCTTATATGTCGCAAAAATTTTTTTGGGATACCATTTTATATTTATTCTTTTCATTCACTTTTGAACAGCGCCACATTCCCCACTAGAGTTTGTCACTCAGCATCAGCAGCAGTCTTTAAGGGATCATTTACAGTCCCAAGAAACCCATGGACTTGTACGTGGCTGGGAGGAGGTGGCTGCGGATCATGTCGTCCTTAGTGACCCAGAGGACCCTGGACCGAATGCCTCAGCAAACCTACGCTGCATGGCCTCCATGATCCTGCAAAGCCTGCGGAAGGATCCTCATATTCGTGGTATCAAGGAGAGGGATCAATACTGGCTGGCAACCCTCCTTGACCCACGTTACAAGGGAAAGGTTGCGGACCTTATCTTGCCATTGCAAAGGGAGCAGAGGATGAAATATCTCCGGGAGGCCTTGCAAAAAGGTCTGTGCAATGCATTCCCAGAGACTGGGAGGTTACAAACTTCTGTTCCTGGACAACGTGTTGCTGAGGCTTTGGTCAGTCCAAGATGGAGCGGTGGAGAAGGTGGCTGTTTGACCGATGCGTTCAGACAATTTTTTAGTCCGCAGCCCCAAGGTATGATCGGTTCCAGCAACCATTGCCAGCGTCTGTTTTACATGGTGCAGGAATACCTAGGGGCAAGATCTGACTTGGACACCTTTCCCACTGAAAATCCTCTGGGTTACTGGGTCTTGAGGATGGATCACTGGCCAAAGCTTGCACAGTGTGCAATTGAGCTACTGGCCTGTCCTGCATCCAGCATTCTTTCAGAACGCACATCACCAATCACAGGGTGCATCTGTCCACCGACTCGGTCGATCGACTGAAATTTATAAAAATGAATCAGTCTTGGATCACCACCAGCTACCAAGCACCTGATGCTGATGTAACTGAATGAATTTTTTTGAAATGTCAGATCCCTTCAAGACTGTCTATGCTGATGCTGAGTGACTATCCTGTTATGCTGAGTGACTATCCTTGTCATGAGAGGGTTTACCCGTTGGTGGCGCTATCGGTCTCTTGGATCGCAGTACCAGTGTCCACCAGCGGGTGTCTTCCAACACCTGGGTCCTGCAGTAAGAAGTCTCTCCTGCTGGTGGCACTGTTGCATCCCTGGGCCGTAGTACCGGTGTCCACCAGCGGGTGCACTCCGGCAGTGTGGAGCAAACAGCACACACTGCGCTCAGCTGTGACATGAGTTCAATTACCACAGCCTTATAAATACCCAGCAAACCCTCATAGGCTTGCCTTGGTATCGCTCTCCCTGCATTCTGACCTTGCTGCCTGTTATTTTGACCTTGAGCCTGCATCTGCCTTGTCCTGACCTGACCTGACCTGATCTGATCCAATCCCTATCCTGAGCCCTTCCTGGTCCTGTCCCTTCTGTTCCTGGTTACCTTGGATCCCTGCCCTGTATCCCATCCATCCATCCTCTCCCTGTCCTGTTTGGTTTCCGTCCTTGTCCATCTGCTGACCTCCCTGTGTATGACCTTGGCCTGGCTTTGTTTACGATTCCGGTATCTCCATTTACTTGTATATATTGTTGTTTGTAGTGGGTTTGTTGTGTTGGTTTTGCACTGTTTATATTCCTTTTACTTGTCACTTATTTAATAAACACCATTATTTCACTTACATGTGTTTCTGGTCTCCTCTGTGCAGTCCACACGGTCTGGTCAATTAGATCCTCTGACAATCCTCTTCCTCCTCAATGATCATGCTGATAGCTTGTAAAAATATTTTTGGTTCTGGGCGCCGCCACCAGTGGCTAAGGCCCAATTTTTCAGCTCCTGTTTAACAGGGGCATGTAATTACAATTATTGATGCAATATTTTGCAAGGAGGGTTCGTTGTTGCACTCAACTACAGTATTTGTGAGGGGTTGCAATGTTGTGGCACCAGCACCAGTGCCTAAGGCCCAATTTTTCAGCCCCTGTTTAGCAGGGGCATGTAATTGCAATTTTTGATGCAATACTTTGCAGCAGGGCTTGTTCCTGCACTCCAACTTGAATATCTGTGAGGGGCTGCAGTGTTGTGGCACCAGCACCAGTGCCTAAGGCCCAATTTTTCAGCCCCTGTTTAGCAGGGGCATGTAATTACAATGTTTGATGCAATATTTTACAGGAGGGCTCATTCCTGTGCTCCAACTAGAGTATCTGTGAGGGGTTGCAGTGTTGTGGTACCAGTGCCTAAGGCCCAATTTTTCTGCCCCTGTTCAACAGGGACATGTAATTACAATTCTTGATCTAATATTTCACAGCAGGGCCCGTTTCTGCGCCCACCAAGAGTAACTGTGAGGGCTTACAGTGTTGTGGCAACAGCAACACCTAAGGCCCCATTTTCTGCAGAGTATATAGGGAAGGCCCCTACTTTCAAACATCCAACTTACAAACGACTCCTACTTACAAACAGAAAGAGACAACAGGAAGTGAGATGAAATCTACCCCTAGGAAGGGAAATTATCTCCTGTAAGACAATATGGGAAAAACCTGTCTCCTTTCCACTGATGCTTTATCACCATTCCTTGTTTCACTAAAAACCCCAAACTGTCAAAAACATTTGTCATTGGGACAGAAAGTGAGGTAAAATCTTCTAAAGAGGTGCACAGACAGCAAAACAAATGTCACAGGGGTGATAACCCTTCCCTATGTTTTCCAAAAAGCTTAAAAATAGATTTTTTGGCTGGAGCTACACTTTAAAAATGTACCAGTTCCAAATTACAAACAGATTCTACTTAACAACAAACCTACAGTCCCTGTCTTGTTTGGACCGCCTGTATACTGCTGTTCAGAGGGCCTGGGGCCCCACGCCTTTCCTTTTTTTAATTTGGGTGCAGGGTTCCCTTAATATCCATACAAGACCCAAAGGGCCTGGTAATGGATTGGGAGGGGTACCCATGACATTTGTCTCACTGATTTTCATCCATATTACTGGGACTGGACATTACATTAAAGCCGTAAGCAGTTTTAAATGACTTTTATTCCTTTAAAAATGTCATTTTGTGCGGGGACTGTTCTAAGCACGGGAAACACGCACGACTTTACAGGCATACTATAGACACCCCCCAGGTACGATATTTAAAGGAATATTTCACTTTTTTTCACTTTAAGCATCATTAAAATCACTGTTCCCTTTTGGCATTGATACATGTCCCCTGGGGCAGGACCCGGGTCCCCAAACCCTTTTTAGGACAATACCCTGAAAATTAGCCTTTAAAATTAGCACTTTTGATTTTGAACGTTCGAGTCCCATAGACTTCAATGGGGTTCTAAAGTTTGCGCAAATTTTCGGTCCGTTCGCAGGTTCTGGTGTGAACCGAACCAGTGGGTGTTCGACTCATCCCTAATTGTGAGACTCCACGGCTTACCCAGTAGGATTGGTTCTGATCGGGGGTACAATTTACCTCCAATTTTTGGGGCGCGCTCTGTAAGGCCCTGAAAGTAGAACTTTGCCTTACATCGACCTACCATCCTCAGAGCAACGGACAAACAGAGCACACAAATCAAACCTTGGAGCAGCACCTCCTTTTCCCTGCCTTTTCCCAGGATGACTGGGCTTCGCTGCTCCCACTGGCGGAGTTTACCTATAACAATTTGCTACACTCAGCCACAAACCAGTAGGGATGAGCTGAACACCCCCCTGTTTGGTTTGCACCAGAACATGCGAACAGGCAAAAAATTTGCTCAAACACGCGAACACCGTTAAAGTCTATGGGACTTGAACATGAATAATCAAAAGTGCTAATTTTAAAGGCTTATATGCAAGTTATTTTCATAAAAATTGTTTGGGGAGCTGGGTCCTGCCTCAGGGGACATGGATCAATGCAGTGTAAAAGTGTAATATTCCTTTAAATTTCGTACCTGGGGGGTGTCTATAGTATGCCCGTAAAGGGGCGCATGTTTCCCATGTTTAGAACAGTCTGACAGCAAAATGACATTTGACATGTTTCCCATGTTTAGAACAGTCTGACAGCAAAATGACATTTCGTTATGTAACGGGTGACCCCGCCCCCCTCTGACATCACGGGGAATGCCACAGGGAAGTCCCCGTCAAGTCCCCGTGTGTCAGATGGGGACGGGGTCACCGTTATTTAAGAACCGTCAGAAGACTAGAGGCGTCACACAGTGGGAGCCTCCCATCATGGATGCGGAGTGGGCTGAGAAGAAGAAGGGAAGAAGACGCCATTGAGGAAGATGCCGGACAAAAACACCGGAGGAAGAACCAGGAGAACTAGAAGAAGAAGATGGAGGAAGAAACCTAAGGAAGAAAAAGAAAAAAAAGACTTTAAATAAAGGAAGTGTCAAAAACTGTCTCTTGTCATTTTTAACATTTTTGACAGTTATTTTGTGAAAAGGTAGGGGTACATTTGTACCCCCTTACCATTTCACACAGGGGGGGCTGGGATCTGTGGGTCCCCTTGTTAAAGGGGCTTCCAGATTCCGATAAGCCCCCCGCCTGCAGACCCCCACAACCACTGGGCAAGGGTTGTGGGGATGAGGCCCTTGTGGGGACCTTGTGCTTTGGGGATGAGGCTACCCCAAAGCACCCTCCCAATGTTGAGGGCATGTGGCCTGGTACGGTTCAGGAGGGGGGGCACTCTCTCATCCCCCCCTCTTTTCCTGCAGCCTGCCAGGTTGCGTGCTCGGATAAGGGTCTGGTATGGAATTTTGGGGGGACTCCACGCCATTTTTTTTTAATTCTGGCACGGGGTTACCCTTAAAATCCATACCACACCTAAAGGGTCTGGTATAGATTTTGAGGGGGACCCCCACGCCATTTTTTAAAAAAAATTTGGCAAGGGTTCCCCTTAATATCCATACCAGACCTGAAGGGCCTGGTATGGAATTTAGGGGGACCCCCATCCCATTTATTTTTTAATTTTGGTTCAGGGTTCCCCTGTGGGGAAATCCCATGCCATTTTTTTTATCAATGAACTTTTATGTGTATTGTCGGACCGACAATTCATTAATAGCCGCGAGTAGTTTTAAATGACTTTTTTTCCTTTGAAATGTCATTGTGCTGTCAGACTGTTCCAAACACGGTAAACATGCGCCCCTTTACAGGCATACTATAGACACCCCCCAGGTACGAAATTTAAAGGAATATTACACTTCTATTGTTTCACTTTAAGCATTATTAAAATCACTGCTCCCAAAAAAAACTGACGTTTTTAAAACTTTTTTTGCATTGATCCATGTCCCCTGGGGCAGGACCCAGGTCCCCAAACACTTTTTATGACAATACCATGCATATAAGCTTTTAAAATTAGCACTTTTAATTTCTCCCATAGACTTTTAAAGGGTGTTCCGCGGCTTTCGAATTTGCCGCGAACACCCCAAATTGTTCGCTGTTTTTGCGAACTTGCGAACACCTGATGTTCAAGTCGAACATGAGTTTGACTCAAACTTGAAGCTCATCCCTACAAACCAGTCCCCGTTCTGTGCCAACTACGGATTCCACCCACTTGCCTTGCCTGAAACTATATCAGAATCAGCAGTGCCTGCTGTTCAGGACAGACTTGCTTTCATAAAGCAAACTGCTGAACCCTCTAGAAATGCATACAGAAGGCTCAAATTGACTACAAAATTATCTTTGACAAAAAACAAAGGATGAATCCCTCCCTTAAAGTCAAGGATGAGTTATGGCTGTAAACAGCCAAACTGAAATTGCCATGTCCATCGAAGAAGTTGGGGCCAAGATGCATTGGGCCATTTCCAGTCAAACGTGAGGTAAACCCAGTGGCGTTCGAATTATCCTTGCCTGATTCTTATTCTGCAATCCGGATCAGCCACTCCTGATCCGGATTGCAGAAAGCAAGGCAGGCAAATCCAATATCTGATCAATTGGAAGGGGTATCCACCCAAAGACAGCTCCTGGGAACTGAAGATCAACATTCATACCCCTAGACTCCTTCAAGAAATTCCATGCCAGATATCCGAGAAAGATGGCCCAGTTGGGCATCCGGAGGCTGCCAGTCGGGGGGGCACTGTCAGGGTACCAGTAGCAGGGGGACTCTAGGACCCAGCATTTGTCTGGGCAGGAGAAGGGCTCTAGGACCCAAAACCTCTGCCAGCACATCACATGGGCCTTTATAAGAAAGTCAGCCTTTGGCTGAAGTGTTGTTTGATCTTCAGCTGTTACCTACATTCCTGTGTTTCCTGTTCCCTGTGATTCTTGATTACCGACCCAGCTTGTTCCAGACCTGTCTCCTGACCTTGATCTTGGCTTGTTTAATGGATCTCCTCTGCTGGCTACCTGTCTTGACCTCGGCTCCCACCTGACCTTGTCTCCTCTGCTGTGCACCTGGCACCAAACCTTGGCTTGTACTGACTACCCTCTGTCTCAGTGATCCTGGTTCCCAGCTACATCTCACATGCGCCACCTCCCTGCAGCAGCCCCGTAGCACATCAGCTGTGTTCCTAAGCCTTTTCTGCAAGCAACTCTGCTGACAACCTGTGCTACTTTGGGCCTGACTCCTCCTGTCTAACCTGCAGGGGTGTCTGGAACTGAGCTGCAAGGGAAGCCCTCTCTCCATTGTCCTCCAGCACTTTGGTACCTGATAGGGGTAGACAGGATATCATATTATAAATTTAACAAAACCAAACCAAGTATCTTGGCCATAAGCATAGATCCCAATACACAATCTACCTTAAAATCTATGCTTCCATACCTGTAAACAAATGATTATTTGCAATATTGGGGAATTACACTAACTACCCCTTTTTCTAATTTATATAAGGTTAACTTTGAACCCCTTATTGTAAATGTACAGTAGGAACGAGACAAACTAAAAAAATTCTACCTTTCGTAGTCTGGCAAAATTGTGGTATTTAGGATGATGATCTTACCAAAAAATCTTTACTATTTTAGAACTTTGCCCATTGCTATTCCTCCTGAATTTGATATGAAGCAAATTGTTTCAAAATTCATATAGTCTGACAACAGAGCCAGATGCTTCTATTCTACTATAATGTAACACAGAATGATAGGAGGGTTGGGCCTGCCTGATCTTAGAGATTATTATGTGTTGTTAGACCAGGTCAAGTTCTGGTTCCCTAATTCAGAGAGAAAGCACTTGAGCAATGTACAGTAGAACAATCTTTTGAATGTAGTTCCTTGATCCTAGTTGGTAACTGTATTACTAAACAATGCCCTTAACAGTGCCTAGGTACTCACCCAATCATAACAGAATTCCTAAAAGCCTGGGATTACTATTGTAAATGGGAGATAAGGGGGTAGACAGGTCACAATAACTATCCCATTGGAAGCTCTTATATTTCTTATACCTTATACATCCTTCATGTAATAGAAAGATACATTTTGTCGATATCTGATACTCTTGAGGAGAGGAAACTGATCACATTTGAGAGATTAATGCAGAAGTTCTCTTTATCACCATCAGATTTCCTAATATATGCCAAATTGGCATTTTACTTCTCACAGTATTCAGTAACTGTACTCACCTTACCCTAAACTGTTTGATCCTATTTGACCCTTTGGAATATCTCAAAATCTAAAATTAAAGGGATTTCCCTGTTTTACAATTCACTCCATTCTAAAACGGCTTTATCCAAATTTTCCCCTATCCAGACATGGGGAGCAGAACTTTAGATTTCCCATAGAGAACATCAGTGACAAAAAGCCAATAAAAAGAATTACGTATTTACAAAATGTTCTGCTCATTGTGGAATAGCCCTAAAGATTCACCTTAGGTGGTATAGGACACCATATTTGTTGGGAGGAAAATCTCTATTGGAGAAGGGGTGGCCAGATGGACACCATTATTCACATGGTTTGGTCATATATCCATCTCCGTAAATATTGGAAGAATATATCATACTTTATTTTTAAAGTTACAAATTGTGCTCATAAGATTACTTTGGAACAGTCCAATTTAGGTTTAAATATGGAGAACTTCCCACTGATCCTGGGACCTATGATTATGCATATACTTTGCTGCTAGGGTAATACTTTTTAGAAACTGGAAATCACCCTCACCGCCTAGCTTGAGAGAAGTCCCAAATCATTTAGATGAGATTTGTGAATATGAACGCCTGCTGGCATACAGAGACAGGAACTCTGCTGTATTTCATAAATGTTGGGATTTTTGGAGGGATTTTAAGAAGGGCTGAGTTGGAGTTTGCTCCCACTGGCGCTGTTTGATCTCCTCAAGCTATGGGCTGTAACTGTAAACATAACGGGTACCTTGTACACCATCTGGACCACATGTTAGTCCTATTCCTTACAGTGACAGTTAACATTGAAATGTTGATGTTTGTCTCACTGTTGTTGATTTATATAAGCTTTTTTTGGACTATGTTATCACACCAATTGTCTAACTGATTTTGTTATACATGACTCCCTTGGTACTATACTTACATTGTAAATGCTTGATTGTTCCAGATCTTCTTTTGGATGAAGCAATATGCCTTAAACAATTTTTCAAAATTTTTTGTATTTTGTATTTTTCTAAAATCAATAAAAACTACTTTGAAAGAAAGATGTCTTGAAAGGTCTTAAGGTGTATTGCTCCCCTTACTCTTTCCATAACATAAATACGACCTACAGTCTTAACGTATATCTGTTCTCTCTGGCACCAATTGGCTGCTCATGCAGAGTCAGCCAGTAAGTGCCTCTTTTCCTTATAAATCTGTAATTGGTTGCAGTGATAAGGTGGAAGTTTCAGAAAAGGCAAGGTGCTGCAGCAAACATAAGTATTTCAGGGCTCTAACTCTTGTAATGGTAGCAGCAAGAGAGAAACAGTAGACCTCAAGGCATATTTGTCAGTTTCTTTCTTCTTTAACAATCTTGCAAAGTAAAAGTATAAATAATAGCGCATAAATGTTTCACACTGAATCAGAGAGAATGAACTAAAACGAGAAGTTAAAATGAAAATATGTAAATGAAAAACCCATTGTGTAGGAGCTTTAGCAAAACTGCAATTTATTGTTGTGATCATTTGAAATTACAGTACACGCTAAATATAGGAAGTGGTTGGTGAGAATTCTGGCTTTAAATCAAGTACAATTATTATTTAGGCTTATTGTTATTATGAGACTAGATGGGCAGACTTGTGCCAGGAAATTAAAAGGGCTTCATGACATCTTTATGAGGTGTTAAACATCTTTAGGGAGTGATTAAATATTATTGAACATTGCATTGCTTGTAAAATAATTTGGCTCTAAAGAGATTATGAGAAAAATCTGGAAGGGAAAGGTTTGTTTGGGGATAAAGAACAATGTACATGGTATTTGCATGAAATGTTAAAACCTGAACTAGGGATTTAATAAGCGTTCAGGACCATTCTAATCTATGTCTCAGTGGGAGCTCTTGGGTTATCATGTTTCATTCTCTCACACCTTAAATGTGTTATAATAGCTGGACCAGTTTCTGGAGCATGTGAATTCATTTAGTTATGCAGCATACAATACACAGTAGGTAATGTGCGTAGGTAAAATTTGAATTTACCTATCAATTGACAAGCTGGCAATGTAAAACAGGGAAAAAGATTACCATTAGGTATTGAAAACTATAATCCATTAGTGATTAGTAAATCCCTTGCATTAGTTTATAACTGCATAACATTTACCAACATGTTCTGATCATGGTAAGGTAAAAATGAAAATTTTAAAAGAAGTTCAAATTTTTGCATATATCTTTAAATGTGTATCTATAGTCAAATGTTATATTTTTGTATTGGATAGAGCAGGGATCTCCAAACTACGGAGTACATGTCCTATGAGGCATTGTAAAACTCTGACATTCACAGACATGACTAGGCATGATGGGAATTGTAGTTTCTGAACAACTGGAGGGCCATAGTTTGGAGACCCCTGGGATAGAATAAGAAACGGTAAGCAAACCTACCTACATTTATTGATGTCTATAACTCCATTAGAGAGATTTCCCCTTACTCATTTCTTCCAGGGACAACGTTTCCACCAGATAGGAAGTGAAGGAAACTTTCCAAAAGCAACATAGAAGAAACTCCACTTTTGTGGAAAAAAATTAGCAAATAAAAAAAAAGAATATAGTGTATACGATTGCGATTCAAGTCATGTTATTAAAAATTACCTTTCCTTTTCAATCTACAGTGCTGTAATTTTCTGTAAAATGCAATGCATTTATCCAATACAGAACGCCCCCCTAAAAATGTAATTTCCTACTTGAGTGGTTTGTTTACTGATTTTCCCAGAAGTCTGCACTAAGATACAAAATCATATTTTGAGCATCCCCTGCAACAAAAATGTAATTTTTGGTAAAATACTCCCAAAGGGAAATCATATCTAAAGTGATGCAGGCCTTGCCATTTTCCTCATTAGAGCCCTGAAGGTGTAGCAGCTGATTGACAATAATAAAACCACTCCCATACAGATCAAATGAGTACATTCACACAGACAAAGAGCTATTTCTTCAGGATAACAAAAGGTATGAGTCTGCTACAAATATTGTTAGAATCGTTGTAATGTGCATTGATCACCCAGAGGGTAATGCTTTTTTCTCAACAAAAATGGAGTTACTCTTCAAGTAGGGGAATTCTTGAACAGTTTTTAATAATGCCTTTTTTGACTGTTGAAGATTTTCCCTCATTTTCCACCTAGGAAAAGGTTGTCTCTGAAACAGAACGTACAGGAAAATCTCTCTAACAGATCCCCAGGTAGCAGTAAAAAATGACAAGGGTTCTAACAATTCCCCACTCTATCCAAAACTAAAAAAAGAAAAATAATTCTTGGACTATAGATGCAATTTAGCAATGGTGCACCATTAAAAAAAGCATATATTAAGTTTATAACGTGACTCATTTGCCTGCCTCACATAACAGTCACATTTTTAATTTGGAACTGTTAACAATTTACTTTCTTAGATTAAAGGTAAGTAATATTTAAATTAATCATACCTATATCATACACTGTATCACTTTCAATATCACATAGTTATGGGCTTTTGTGGCCCTCTGAGCCCTTCTACATTGAGCTTTTTCACACACACTGAGAATAATCTGACAGACTGTGTTTTAGAATTTAGTCCAGGTGTGGAGATGTTATCGACCGATCCTGTACTCAGGTACCAACTCCTTGCAAATGCTAATTGAATTCCTGTGATTAGTTTAATGATCAGAACAGTGTTAATAAGCATTGACAACCTGCATCCTCCAGAAAACTTAAAGAGGAAGTAAAGTCCCATGCATAGTTTGTACCTATAGATAAGCCTATAATAAAGCCTAACTATAGGTACTGTAAATATCCCCTAAACATGCAAAGTTTAGGAGATATTTACTATATATGCAGCCTGATGATGTCATTGGTGCATGCGCTATGAAGGAACAGCCACCCCGCCCTCAGTTATATAAGAGCTGTCACAGCGAAGATGCGTCAGACAGCGAGTGCCTCCCATGAAGGCGGGTCGGCTGCGGCTTTTTTTTTTGTGGGACTTTTTTTTGTTTTCTTTTTACCATTTTGACACTTTTTTTGTGAAATGGTAGGGGTACATTTGTACCCTGTGACCAATTCACACAGGGGGATGGCTGGGATCTGGGGGTCCCCTTGTTAAAGGGGGCTTCTAGATTCTGATAAGCCCCCCATCCACAGGACCCTACAACCACCAGGCAAGGGTTGTGGGGATGAGGCCCTTGTCCCCATCAACTCTCGTCCCTCCCTCTTTTCCTGCGGCCTGCCAGGTTGTGTGCTCAGATAAAGGTCTGGTATAGATTTTGGGGGACCCCTACGCCATTTAAAAAAAAAATTTAGCGCAGGGTTCTCCTTGAAATCCATACCAGATCTGAAGGGCCTGGTATGGATTTTAGGGGGACCCCCACGCAATTTATTTTTTCATTTTGATTCGGGGTTCCCCTTAATATTCATACCAGATGCATAGGGCCTGGTAATGGAGGGGGGGACCCCATGCTCTTTTTTCTTCAATTATCTGTATCTATATTGCTGAGACCCGACAATTCATTACAGCCGTGATCAGTTTTAAGTGACAATTTTTCCTTTAGAAATGTCATTTTGCTGTGGTACTGTTCTAAACAAGAGAAAAATGCGCCACTTTACAGGCATACTATAGACACCCCCCAGGTACGATATTTAAAGGAATATTTCATTTTTATTGTTTCACTTTAAGCATTAAAAAAATCACTGCTCCCGAAAAAACGCCTGTTTTTAAAAAACATTTTTGCATTAATACATGTCCCCTGGGGCAGGACCCAGGTCCCCAAACACTTTTTATGACAATAACTTGCATAAAAGCCTTAAAAATTAGCACTTTTGATTTTTCATGTTAGTGTCCCATAGACTTTAACGGTGTTCCGGCAGCTTTCGAATTTGCCGCGAACACCACATACTGTTCGCTGTTCGGCTCGAACATCAGGCTCATCCCTAGAAAGGTTGCGAGCACTGAACTTATTCTCTCTTGAGAAGTGACGCTTGAGAGGGGATATGATTTCAATTTACAAATCCCATACTGGTGACTAGCGATGAGCCCAACACCCCCGGTTTGGTTCGCATCCAGAACATGCGAATGGACCGAAAGTTTGCGCGAACATTCAAAGACCATTAAAGTCTATGGGACTCGAATGTGAGAAATTAAAAGTGCAAATTTTAAAGGCTAATATGCAAGTTATTGTCCTAGAAAGGGTTTGGGGACCCGAGTCCTGCCCCAGGGTACATGTATCAATGCAAAAAAAAGTTTTAAAAAAGGCCATTTTTTCGGGAGCAGTGATTTTAATGATGTTTAAAGTGAAAAAATAAAAGTGAAATATTCCTTTAAATATCATACTTGGGGGGTGTCAATAGTATGCCTGTAAAGTGGCGCATGTTTCCCGTGCTTAGAACAGTCCCTGCACAGGCAGGTGTCAGCAGGGGGACGTGAGGACACAACATCGGTCATGGAGGGAGGGGCCTGAGTGTGTCGGCTGGTGCACGAGCAGACGCCAAACTGGGGAGAGCGGAGGAGGAGGGAGGAGAGGGAGAGGAGAAAGGAGAGGATAGGATCTGAGACCGCAGATGACACCTACACCGGCCACTCCACAACCCGCTCACCTGGATGTCGCAAGTTCACAATACAGTGGGTGATACTACCGGGCTGTGCAGAGCGGCGGCGTGCGGGGGTTGAGGTCGGAGCATCCCCTCCTCCCCCTCCCTGCCTCCCACCATCCTAATCCTGATTGCTGCGGCTATCTCTGGTCCTATAGAGATCAACTGTTAGATCTCCCCTGCACAGAAAGAAGAGGATCCACCACAAAGGCAGATCAAATCCCGGTGGGTACTGGTAAGCTGGGAAATAAAAGGAGACATGGATCAACAGCTTTGAAGGGCATAAAAAGGAGGTACTCCATATGAGACTGTAATGCCGCGTACACACGGTCGGACTTTTCAGCTACAAAAGTCCAACGGACGCTGACGGACTAAAGCTGGCTGGTAATCCGATCGTGTGTGGGCTTCTTCGGACTTTCAACGTACTTTTTTAGCCTCAAATCCGACGTACTTTAGATTTGAAACATGCTTCAAATCTTTACGTCGTAACTACGACGGACCCCGAAGTCCGCTCGTCTGTATGCTAGTCCTACGAACAAAAAAACGACGCATGCTCATAAGCAAAAACTAAACGGAAGCACTCGGTCTAGTAAAACTAGTGTTCGTATTGTAGGTAGCACATTCATCACGCTGCAAAATCTGTGATCGTTGAATGCAGCGCATTTTATTTCTTCTTTACGAATGCTCTAAAGAACGAAGGTGTTTTGCTGTTCATAATCAGAGTTCTCCCAAACTGATTTCTGAATTCTTTTTCTCTTTGATCTCATGAATGATATAGTATGCTTTTTATAAACAATGTTTCCATACTAATAATACTTTTTCCCTTATTTTTTTTTTTTTTTTTTAGGTTTGTAAAGTTACCACAAAGAACCCATTATTCTTTTTTTTTTTTCTAGTGATTATTTTTTAGTTTTTAGATAAAGTTAACCCAAAGCACCGTTTTTGTTTATGTATATTTTTTTATTTTCAAGACTTACCACTTGAACATTATTAACATTAGTAATGTATTTTTGGTGTGTTTTTTTAAAACTCAATGAGATTGTTGTCCCTTGTTAATTTAACATTGTGTGTAAAATCAATGATTTAAAAGAAAACACATAAAGTCTTTTGCTAAACTCAAAAAAGATCCATTTATTCATGGTCAAAATAAAATAAAGAGGAAGTCAACGCTGGAAAAAGTCGGTGTACAAGAAAATTGGGATCTTGAGGAGTCCATATAAGAGGGAGCACAATCTGGTCCAAGAATCCCAGAGATCAACAGCACCAGCAGATGATCTAGATGTCCCCAGACTGTGGTCCTACAACAGCCTGCGTCTTCTGTCAGACCAGACTGAACCCAGGTCATCACTTTCTTCTCTTCCCTGCAGCCTTTCCTCCACGCTGCCCTGCAGCCTTCCCTGCAGCCTTCCCTGTAGCCTTCTTTTGAGGCTGTGGCTCTGGTGTTTCAGTTGTGGCAGGAGGAGGAGGAGGAGGAGGAGGAGGAGGGGGGGGGGCTGCCTCATGTAGTTGGGTGTTTTTTGTTAGCGTGCCCTGCAGCCCCTTATGGATTGTTTCCCCAAATAGGCGCTCACAAATGAGGCGCTGCTCCCAATCCATCTGAAGAAGCCTGCTGGCTAAGTAGCAGCCATAGGCTTCTTCCGCTTCGGGGGGGCTCGTTAAAAAACGGGTGGCCTGTTGCATGAGGCGCAGGGATGCGTCCTGTGTGACCATCCCCTTCCTGGCCCTTTTTTTGGGAAGGTGGAGGGGAGGCACTTGGGATTGGGTGAGGCTCCTACCGGGCCCAGCCACCTCACTTGGCCCAGCCACCTCACTTGGCCCAGCCACCTCACTGGGAGCAGCCACCTCCTGCCTGACACTGGGCCCAGC
>JBBGZY010000429.1:730000-1075000 GCA_037952925.1 Lithobates clamitans
AAATCACTGCTCCCAAAAAAACGTCTGTTTTTAAAACTTTTTTTGCATTGATACATGTCCCCTGCGGCAGGACCCGGGTCCCCAAACCCTTTTAAGGACAATAACTTGCATATAAGCCTTTAAAACTAGCACTTTTGATTTTGAACGTTCGAGCCCCACAGACTTTAACGGGGTTCTAAAGTTTGCGCAAACTTTCAGTCCGTTCGCAGGTTCTGGTGCAAACCAAACTCGGGGGTGTTCGGCTCATCCCTAGCTATAATCAGTGACACTGTCACTAGGCAGGATGGGGAGATGCTTGTTTACATTAGCATCTCCCCGTTCTTCCTCTCCATGAGACGATCGCGGGTATCCCTGCGGACATCGAGTCCACGGGACCCGTGGCCCGACTCACGGAGCTCCCGGGCGGCGTGCACGGTGGCAAATTCAAAGGGATGTACAGGTATGCCCATTTGCCCAGCCATGCCATTCTGCCGACATATATCAGCGTGCGCCATTGAAAAACACGTTAAGGGGAACCCCGTGCCAAAATTTAAAAAAAATGGTGTGGGGGGTCTCCCCAAAAATCCATACCAGACCCTTATCCGAGCACGCAACTTGGTAGGCTGCAAGAAAAGAGGGGCGCGAGAGAGCGCCCCCCCTCCTGAACAATACTAGCCCCCAAAGCAAACCCATCCTCTGTTGGTGGAGCGAGAGAAGAAGATGAATGGACTTCGTGGGACATTTTTATTTTTTTATTTTTTAATAAAGGATTTGTCCCAAGATGAGTCTTGTGGTTTTTTCACATTTTGACACTTTTTTGTGAAATGGTAGGGGTACAATGTACTGTTATCATTTCAAACAGGGGGGACCGGGATCTGGGGGTCCCCTTGTTAAAGGGGGCTTCCAGATTCCGATAAGCCCCCCGCCCGCAGACCCCCACAACAACCAGGCAAGGGTTGTGTGGATGAGGCCCTTGTCCCCATCGTCATGGGGACAAGGTTCTTTGGTGAGCTACCCCAAAGCACCCTTCCCATGTTGAGGGCATATGGCCTGGTATGGTTCAGGAGGGGGGGCACTCTCTTATCCCCCCTCTTTTCCTGCTGCCTGCCAGGTTGTATGCTCAGATAAGGGTCTGGTATGGATTTTTAAGGGGACCCCATGCCATTTTTTTTAATTTTGGCGCGGGGTTCCCCTTAAAATTCATACCAGACTCTTCTGAAGGGTCTGGTATGGATTTTGAAGGGGACCCCTATGCCATTTTTTTTTAATTTGGCGCAGGGTTCCCCTTAATATCCATTCCAGACCTGAAGGGCCTGATATGGAATTTGGGGGAACCCCCACGCATTTTTTTTTCTTAATTTTGGTTCGGGGTTCCCCTTAATATTCATACCAGACTTTGGGTCTGGTATGGATTTTTGGGGGGACCCCATGCTATTTTTTTCAATGACTTTTATCTGTATTGCCGAGACCCGACAATTCATTATAGCCGCAAGTAGTTTTAAATGACTTTTTTCCTTTAGAAATGTCATTTTGTGCAGGGACTGTTCTAAACACGGGAAAAATGCTCCACTTTACAGGCATACTATAGACACCCCCCAGGTATGAAATTTAAAGGAATATTTCACTTTTATTGTTTCACTTTAAGCATTAATAAAATCACTGCTCCGGAAAAAAACGGCCGTTTTTAAAACTTTTTTTTGCATTGATACATGTCCCCTGGTGCAGGACCCAGGTCCCCAAACATTTTTTATGACAATACCATGCATATTAACCCTTAAAATTAGCACTTTTGATTTTTCACGTTTGTGTCCCATAGACTTTGACATTGTTCGCGTGTTCAAACAAATGTTTTGCCTGTTAGCAGTTTTTGCCTATTTCACTTTTATTGTTTCACTTTAACCGCTTGCCGACCGGCGCACGCCGATGTACGTCGGCAGAGCGGCACGGCTGGGCAAATGGGCGTACCTGTACGTCCATTTGAATTTACCGCCGTGCCCGTGCGTGCGCGCCGCCGGCGGCGCGCACGCGCGCCGGCCGGGAGCTCCGTGGGTTGGGTCGCGGGTCCCGCGGACTCAATCACCGCGGGGAGACCCGCGATCGCCTCACGGAGCGGATGAACGGGGAGATGCCATTGTAAACAGCATCTCCCCGTTCTGCCTAGTGACAAGTGTCACTCGATCTCTGCTCCCTGTCATCGGAGCAGAGATCAGTGACGTCAGCCACACAGCCCATCCCCCTACAGTTAGTAATCACTCCCTAGGATACACTTAACCCCTCCCCGCCCCCTAGTGGTTAACCCCTTCACTGCCCGTCTTATTTACACAGTAATCAGTGCATTTTTAATCGCACTGATCGCTGTATAAATGACAATGGTCCCAAAAATGTGTCAAAAATGTCCGACATGTCCGCCATAACGTCGCAGTCACAATAAAAATCGCTGATCGCCGCCATTACTAGTAAAAAAAAAATTATTAATAAAAATGCCATAAAACTATCCCCTATTTAGTAAACGCTATAACGTTTGCGCAAACCAATTAATAAACGCTTATTGCGATTTTTTTTACCAAAAATATGTAGAAGAATACGATCGGCCTAAACTGAAGAAAAAAAAAGTTTTTTTTATATACTTTTAGGGGATATTTATTATAGCAAAATGTAAAAAATAATGCGTTTTTTTCAAAATTGTCGCTCTTATTTTGTTTATAGCGCAAAAAATAAAAATCGCAGAGGCAATCAAATACCACCAAAAGAAAGCTCTATTAGTGGGAAAAAAAGGACGTCAATTTTGTTTGGGAGCCACGTCGCATGACCGCGCAATTGTCAGTTAAAGCGACGCAGTGCCGAATCGCAAAAAACGCTCTGGTCAGGAAGGGGGTAAATCCTTCCGGGGCTGAAGTGGTTATGCATTAATAAAATCACTGCTCCGGAAAAAAACGGACGTTTTTAAAACTTTTTTTTGCATTAATACATGTCCCCTGAGGCAGAACCCGGGTCCCCAAACACTTTTTATGAAAATAACTTGCATGGTAACCCTTAAAATTAGCACTTTTGATTTTCCAAGTTCGTATCCCATAGACTTTAACGGTGTTTGCGTGTTCAAACAAATTTTTTGCCTGTTCGCATGTTCTGCTGCGAACCGAACCAAGGAAAACTGCAGCAAGTAATGCCATTGCCAAGTCTCACGCCAAATCTCACATGACTAGCAGTCAGAGGAAGCAGTAAATTGGATCTCACACTGTAGATATACACCTATTAGGATTGAGGCAAAGGAGTGACTTTGCACAAAAATTGCATAGCTATTTTTCAGGGGGAATACAAGAAAAGGGTACATTTTTGGGGTAAATTAACATTTCTAGATGTTCCCTATAAGATATTAAATTTTTACTTTTTGAGTTTGGGTCTACTTTAAAGAAGCCCTCTGTATAAACAGCTCTCACAGCTCCATATTAGATTTAAGCCTGCCATAGTTGTTTGAATGTGTTTTGGCAATACATAAAGCATTAAGAAAGACTTACATACCACAACCTTTGGAAAGTATACCGTACTTCCAATTACGTTGTCAGGTGTCCTGTGCATTCTTGCTTCAATAGTTTACAGAGGACTTAGAATAAAATACTTTTAGTGAACTTTTTTGCTCAGATGTAGTGTTCACTGACAGAGGCATAGCTTGAAGCTTGTGGGCCCCGATGCAAAAGTTGACCTGGGCCCCCCCGCCCACTACCACCCACCACTTCCAATGTGTGTGCAAATAGACCCACGGCACGCCAAGTTACTCAAAGTGGCTTAAGAGTTTAGAGTTCCCAGAGTTCCTCCTTACATTAGAGGAAAGGGATCACCCCTGGAGAATCAGAGGACAGGGATCACTGCTGGAGAATCAGAGGACAGGGACCCCTGGTAGATCATTAGCAGAGCCCCTTTCCCATTCCAGCACTGTAAACAGCTTACCCCCAACAATACACAGGGCTGAAATCACATTCCTTTACACACAGTCTATCAGCCTTCACAGCCTTTATGTTGAAGTTCTAATCTGTGAAATTCCCTGGTCAGAACAGCAGTGTAGTTGCAGTAGGCAAATACACCCTATGCAGATCATGGCTGACTGGCTGTGTTGTAAAGGAATGTGATTTCAGCCCTGTGGAGGAGGAGCAGTATAGAGTGCTGTACTGGGAAAGAAGCTCAGCAGTGGGCAAAGCATCCAGGGTGGAGGGGGTGGTCAGGAGGCTTTGGGGGGGCCAAACTTAGATCTGGGGGGGCAAAGCTATGTAACATGAAATCTGGAGCCTGCAGCCCCTCAGGAGGTGTTAAGTGATTTGTTTTAGCAATTTCTGAAGGTTTCTCTGTCAGTGTTGGCAGGTGTTGGGGGAAGGTCACCTCCCAGCGATGTGTGTCTTTTTCCCAGTTGTCAGGGAAGTGGGTTAAGCAGACATCCCTGGGTGAAGTACAGAAAATCCCAACTAGTGACTAGAAGACACTGAGTGGTGTCTTACCTCACCAGTGACATCGGTTCCATCGTGGCTACAGAACAGCACTCTCCTCATCTTAACTCGCTGAGCTCGGTTACCATTCCATGTTGCCAGCACACAGCACAGACACTTCCCCATCCTGGGCTGTTCTCACCCCATGCTCCTCTCCATTGAGGAAATGGCTCACAGCTTCTTTCCAGCCAATGAGAACAGAGGGGTGTGGACTATGGAAGGCAAAGTGGAAGCCCAGTACTGGAGCGTGTCTGTGGGGCCCTAGGGCAGATCAAGCTGGACTTTGTGGAGGATATGATAATATGACAGGCTAAAGGGGCCCCCTGGAGCTAGGGGCAGGGTTGGGATTGTGACCCCTGCAACCCCTTATGCTATGCTCATGTTCACTGAATAGTCTTAGTAGATCACTGATTGCTTTCACTTTTTTTTCAGATTGTTCTTTAATCCATTAGTTCTGCTGAAAAGAACTAGACTGCTTCTCACTCACACAGGCCACCACATATCCACACACCAGTATTCTGTAGTCAGGAGGTGCTTGAAAGTAATGCACATCACAGGAGTCTTTTGATAGATTTTATATAAAAACTTATATTTGGAACTATAGCAGCAAAGTTAGGTCATGTCCATATGTTGCTATCTTGTTGCAAGTTTTTGTTCAAGCAACACTTCTACAACATATCCCATGGAAGCTTCTTGCAAGTATTTATTCACTAATTCCAGGTTAAAATGTCTTTACAGCTGCTGTAATTCTTCTGTGTTACTTTACTGCTGCTCGGGGCCCAAACACATTTCTACGTACTGTACAGTTTCAATAATTACCTCAAACTTTAAATAATGTTTCAAAGTCCACTCTGAAATGTGATCCTCCTTTAATCTCCAACTAGTGCAGGGGTAGGCAAGACTCAGTATTTAATCGTAAATTCTTAAAATTAAGTACTAAGAGATTTATGTACAGTAGGTTGCCATTGCAGTCTTATTTTCTAAAAGATCCAATTCACAGTCTGTCCTTGACTTTGAAACATTTGAAGGCAGCCAGAACAAGTATTCAGTCAGTGAACCCAAACCAAAATTGTGGATGCCCCTCAGGTTGTAGGAATCCAAATCAATAAAGCTGACCACTTAGAGTGCGAGCTAGGATGGAGCTCGTCCCAGCTCCAGATAGCAATATACAAGTAAGAAAAGAGCTGCACATCTCTGTAAATCCCAGGTAAGAAAGTGTAACAGCCACAGTTTGTGCTCCAGCCAGTCCACACCTCCCAATGTATTTCACTTCTCCCCTGGAGCTTAATCATGGGGAGTCCTTGCACTTTTGAGCTAGTGTACATTCGTGTGGTACTTGAGGATTTTGTTTACATTAAATCATATCTAAAACCAAAAAAACTAAAATGTAATATTTTTCAATTTATCAGTAACTAAATTAGGTGACTGAATTTGTTTTCTTTTTCATTTTTTTTCTTTACTTACTTGAAATTACAGCAATTAAAATGCTTTCTGTCCCTGGGTGGCTACACTCACTCATTTACCTTATCTGTAAAGGGAGTTGTGGTTGTCATGTTTGAACAAGGCTGTCTTTGTTCATCTCATTACATTAGGGTTAATTAGCAGGTTTTTCAGAAGGAAGATAACATTATTTTATACTTCCAGTTCAGCTCACACTAAGTGACAAGGACACTACATTTCTGGCAAGATCAATAGATATTTTCTGAACCCGCTGAAAACGTTTTTTTTTTGTTTTTTGTTTTTTAAATAACAAATATGTTATGCTTACCTCCTCTGTGTAGTTGGTTTTGCACAGAGCAGCCTGGATTCTCCTCTTCTTGGGTCCTTCTTCGCTGCTCCTAGCTCCTCCCTCCTTTGAGTGCCCTCAAAGCCATCAGCTTGCTACAGGGGGCACCCAAGCCGAGTCAGAGTTCCATGTATCCATTCAGACACGGAGCTCCATCCTGGCTCTGCCCCTTTTCTCCCCTGATTGGCTGACTAACTTTGATTGACAGCAGCTGGAGCCAATGGCGTCACTGCTCTGTCTCAGCCAATCTGGAGGAGTGTCCTGGATGGCTTAGGGGATTGTTAACATCGCTGGAGAGAGAATGGGGTTTTAGGTAGGTAATTAGTGGGGTGCTGGGGGGCTGCTACACACATAAGGTTTTTTTTATCTTAAGATAAAAAAACCTTCTGCCTTTTCAACTCCTTTAAGTCTGAAAAAAGAAAATGCAGTCATCACATCTATGGATTGGCAAGTCACAGTATATTACATTTTTGATTTGCTTTTAGGTTTAGTTTTCTTTTAATTTATGGAGCTTTTTTAATGGATATGGAATGCACATTTTTTGCTGGATCTTATCAGATAAGGAACATTTAAGTTGATTTTAAAAGCCTGTATACATTAATCATTATATAAACTTAAATGTAGCAAATCTGAGAGACCATGTCTCAGAAAGTTACTAGCTTATGGATTTCATTATAGAACAGTCAAACCATTAAAACCAGAAAACATATGTGAGAGTTGGCAACACTGCTAATGCCAAAATACACCAATAAGACAGCAATTATTGCATGTGTTGCCTTGGTACTAAAAGGCTGTTTTTATGTCTTTATAGGTCACGTGAGTATACAAGATATCAGTATACATATCGTGCTAGAATTTAATCATATTCAGTCGCAAGCCTTATATAATGTGCTTGCGATAATAAAACACCACATTTTAATTGTTCGGCATGTGATTTGAGTAATACAACAGAGATATGTAACAAAGATTGTAGACTTCTTAAATTTTCACTCAACTTTACCAGTGAGTGCCCTGCAGGTAAAAAACAATATCACTCTGCTGTCATAGATCAGAATTGGTGCGAGTAGTAACACAAGTCTCATAACATAGGGTGAGTACATGAATTGAAACCTGGCTACAAGGGCAAGTTCAGAGGGTAGTGATAAATGGGGAGTACTCGGAATTGTCAGGGGTGGAAAGTGGGGTTCCCCAGGGTTCTGTCCTGGGACCAATCCTATTTAATTTGTTCATAAACTACCTGGAGGATGGGTTCAATTTCTGTATTTGCGGACGATACTAAGCTAAGCAGGGCGATAACTTCTCCGCAGGATGTGGAAACCTTGTAAGTAGATCTGAACAAATTAATGGGGTGGGCAACTACATGGCAAATGAGGTTTAATGTGGAAAAACTTAAAATAATGCATTTGGGTGGCAAAAATATGAATGCAATCTACTCACTGGGGGAGAACCTCTGGGGGAATCAACGATGGAAAAGGACCTGGAGGTCCTAGTAGATGATAGGCTCAGCAATGGCATGCAATGCCAAGCTGCTGCTAACAAAGCAAACAGAATACTGGCATGCATTAAAAAGGGGATTAACTCAAGAGATAAAGCAATAATTCTCCCATTCTACAAGACTCTGTAGAATGGGAGAATTCTAGGCATCAGTCCTCAGGAAGGATGTACTGGAAATGGAGAGAGTACAGAGAAGGGCAACAAAACTAATAAAGAGACTGGGGGACATTAGTTACGAAGAAAGGTTATGAGCACTGAACTTATTCTCCCTGGAGAAGAGACGCTTGAGAAGGGATATGATTTCAATTTACAAATACCATACTGGTGACCCCACAATAGGGATAAAACTTTTCTGTGAAAGAGAGTTTAATAAGACACGTGGCCACTCATTAAAATTCGAAGAAAAGAGGTTTAACTTTAAACTGTGTAGAGGGTTCTCTACTGTAAGAGCAGCAAGGATGTGGAATTCCCTTCCACAGTGTCAGAGCTGGGCTCAGCTCTTCCTTCTCTGACCTGGCTGCTCGGCTGTCGGCTAATTGCCATCTCCTATCTCTCCACAGTGACTCACTTGTTGATGATATCCTTCTTGTCAGTCCTGCCTACTTAAGCCGTCCGGTGCAGATGATCTCTGCCTTTGTCTCTAGAGATGCTCTCCTGTATTCCTGTTAAAGACTTGCTTTGCTGCCATTCCTTCTGGCTCCAGTTGTTGCTTGCTGTTCTCATGCACTGTTATCTGCGTTGTCAGGACCTGGGCCTGAACCTCGAACCTCTTCGGTGTCTGGTGTTGACTCATCCCACTGAGCTATCTGGGATGCTGGACAGCTCCCTGCCTGATTGGATCAATCCATGAAATGTGTAGAACTATTTAATGCCGTTTCTCTACTTAGCAGATTCTTCATATGTGCATTATGTGATATCAACTGTCTATTTTATGTGATAATTTGTTTTTGTTATATGTAAATCTGCGTATATATATCAACTGTATTGATTCCATTATGCATCATGATTAGCATTATATACCTGATTATTGTTATTATTATCATTAATAAATTTATTTTGTGCTTCATTAAAAGTCCCACTGCCTCTTTCCTCATTCTCGTTTAGACAGGGATGGAGGCACTGGACCTTACCAGGTCACCGCCTCATATAAACTCCCAAACTGTTCTTGTTCCTTTCCTTTATAATCCTTTGAAAAACCAAAAATGTAAAAACACTTTGGAGGGGATTTACTCAAACTGGGGAGTGCAAAATCTGGTGCAGCTGTGCATAGAAACAAATAAGCTTCCACGTTCTATTGCCAAAACTTAACTGAACAAGCTGAAGTTAGAAGCTGATTGGCTACCATGCACAGCTGCACCAAATTCTGAGTGCTCCAGTTTTCTCCCCTTATGTGCCCAAAATACTGCACACTCTTGCCCTAGGTACCCTGCAACCATCTGTTGTATCCCTGTGTATCCAAAAGTGTTTAGTTTTTCTTAATTAACCACTTCAAGACCGCTAGCTGCCATAACCCCAGTATTGTTTTGCCCTGTAGGCACATCTGCATCGCATTTAATAAAAGTGGTCCCAGTTGCGGCTTTGCCATGGGATCACTTATATAGGTGGCAGGACAGGTGCCCCCCTCCCACCGCTTCCTGGTCATCTCCGGGCTTACCGGACCTGTTGCTTAGCCCAGAGCCAATCTGATCCTATTCGTGGCTGGGCAAGAAGCCAAGTGAGGTAAAGATAGCCCCCATTCAGCTCTATGCCCTTGGAGGACCGGAGAGACGTCCGACATCACTTCCGCCCTCCGGCCTTAAAGGGATGATTTTTCTCTCCTCTTAAAGGAAAAATGACTTTCTTTTTTTATTCTGCTTTTAAATGTAAATGTGAGAGGCCCTGTCATGCTTATATCTATTACAAGGGACATTTACATTCCTTGTAATAGGAATCAAAGTGATAAAAAAATTTAAAAAATTAAAGGAACAGTGTAAAAATAAAAAATAGAAAGTAAAGCTCCCTGTCCCTCCAAGCTTGCACGCAGAAGCTAACACATACGTAAGTCGTGAACACATATGTAAATGGTGTGAGATATCGCCCCTATCGTTAGAGCAAGAGCAATAATTCCAGCACTAGACCTCCTCTGTAACTCTAAACAGGTAACCTGTAAAAACTTTTAAACATCGCCTATGGAGATTTTTAAAGGGGTTGTAAACCCACAAGGTTTTTCACCTTAACCTCCCTGGCGGTATGATTATGGCAGATTCTTGAATCTCAAACGGTACATTGTTTTGCAAGGAAATTTGGCATTTTTTATTGTAGGCATGTACAGTAATTCTTAGTAATAACACACTTAAATCTGTCCAAACAAGAATCTACTAGACATCCTGGGTATGATAAAGTATGAAATATGAAATCATAAATTATAATATAATAAATAACTATAAAAAATTATAACAAATAATAATATAATAATAATGCATTGTATTCAATAATGTAATAAAATCAAAAACAATTAAATGTGCTCAGTTGCAGAATTGTCGCTGTCGTCACTTTCAGTGTCTGATGACAAATTTCCCCACAAATCACTATTGCTCAATTCTGCAAGTTATTCTAATTTACTATAGTTGTTTTCTAGCTGGTCTAAAACTGCTTTTGAGGTAAAGGGACGCTTTTTGGTTGCCATGGGCATTCTTAAGTTTCCAGGCAGAAAGAGCAGTCATCATAGGTATACCTCAACTATGAGAGACAAAATGTGGAAACAAATCCAGACAATCGCATTGTCTGATTTTTTAAAGAATTTATTTGCAAATTATGGTGGAAAATAAGTATTTGGTCAATATCAAAAGTTCATCTCAATAATTTGTTATATATCCTTTGTTGGCAATGACAGAGGTCAAACGTTTTCTGTAAGTTTTCTCAAAGTTGTCACACACTGTTGCTGGTATGTTGGCCCATTCCTCCATGCAGATCTCCTCTAGAGCAGTGATGTTTAGGGGCTTTCGCTGGGCAACACAGACTTTCAACTCCCTCCAAAGGTTTTCTATGGGGTTGAGATCTGGAGACTGGCTAGGCCACTCCAGGACCTTGAAATGCTTCTTACAAAGCCACTCCTTCGTTGCCCTGGCGGTGTGTTTGGGATCATTGTCATGCTGAAAGACCCAGCCACATTTTATCTTCAATGCCCTTGCTGACGGGAGGAGGTTTGCACTCAAAATCTCACGATACATGGCCCCATTCATACTTTCATGTACACGGATCAGTCGTCCTGTTGCCTTTGCAGAGAAACAGCCCCAAAGCATGATGTTGCCACCCCATGCTTCCCAGTAGGTATGGTGTTCTTTGGTTGCAACTCAGCATTCTCTCTCCTCCAAACACGACGAGTTGTGTTTCTATCAAACAGTTCTACTTTGGTTTCATCTGACCATATGACATTCTCCCAAATTAGACATGTGCAGGATGAAAAAAATTGTTTAGTTTTGTTTCGATTCATTATTTAACTAAATTCATTTAGTTAAATTAGTTACAGTCGTTTTCAGAACTCATTTCGTTTCGTATTCGAATTCGAAAAAATTCGTCCGCATTCGAAAAAATTTGACCGTATTCGAAAAAAACTATCAAATTCAAAAAAAATTCTACCACATTCGAAAAAAACTGTCAAATTCGAAAAAATTCTACCACATTAAAAAAAAACGATCAAATTCAAAAAAATTCTACCACATTCAAAAAAAACTATAGAATTCAAAAAAAAATTCTACCGCATTCGAAAAAAACATTAACTGAATTTGAAAAAGAAAACTATATATAATTATTTTGCGAAATTTGAAATTCGTATAGAATGAAATCGAATTCCAATAGTAAAGATTAGGATAGAATAGAAAATATAAAAGAATAGCATAGAAAAACAATAGAACAGAATAGAAAAAAATATATTTTATTCTAATCTTTTCTATTCAAATTCATTCTGTACCAAATTCCAATTTCGGAAGATGGTTATATATATATTATATTTTTTTTCTATTCTGTTCTTTTGTTTTTCTATGCTATTCTTTTCTATTCTATTCTAAACTTTTCTATTCGAATTTGAATTAATTCTATGCGAAATTCGAATTTCGGAAGATGGCTTTTGAAATTCGAATTTCGTATAGAATGAATTTGAATTTGAATAGAAAATAATAGAAAAGAACAGACTAGAAAAACAATAGAACAGAACAGAATAAAATATAATATATATATTATATCTTATTCTATGCTGTTCTATTGTTTTTCTAGTCTATTTTTTCTACTCTATTCTAATCTTTTTTATTTAAATTCAAATACGAAATTTGAATTTCGGAAGATGGTTTTATATATATATATATATATATATATTATATTTTTTCTATTCTGTTCTATTGTTTTTCTATTATTTTCTATTATATTCTAATCTTTTCTATTTGAATTCAAATTCATTCTATACAAAATTTGAATTTTTTTGAAAATGGTTATATAGAAATAGAATGAAATCAAATTCTAATAGAAAAGAATAGAATAGAAAAACAATAGAACAGTATATATATAATATATATATAAAACCATCTTCCGAAATTGGAATTTGGTACAGAATGAATTTGAATAGAAAAGATTAGAATAGAATATTTTATATTTTTTTTCTATTCTGTTCTATTGTTTTTCTATGCTATACTTTTATATTATTTTCTGTTCTATTCTAATCTTTTCTATTTGAATTCATTCTGTACCAAATTCCAATTTCTATATATTTTTTTTTTCTATTCTGTTCTATTGGTTTTCTGTTCTAGTCTTTTCTATTAGAATTCGATTTCATTCTTTTTCATTCTGTTTCTGTATAACCATTTTCAGAAATTCAAATTTCCTATAAAATGAATTTGCATTCAAATAGAAAATATTAGAATAAAATAGAAAATAATAGAAAATAATAGAAAAACAATAGACCAGCATAGAAAAAAAATAAAAAAATAAATAAATAAATATAAATATATATATATAAAACCATCTTCTGAAATTTGAATTTCTTATAAAATGAATTCGTATTTGAATAGAAAAGATTAGAATAGAGTAGAAGGGAAAAGACTAGAAAAACAATAGAACAGAATAGAATAAAATATATATATATATTATATTTTATTCTGTTCTGTTCTATTGTTTGTCTAGTCTATTATTTTCTATTCTAATCTTTTCTATTCAAATTCGAATTCATTCTATACGAAATTCCACTTTCAGAAGCCATCTTCCGAAATTCGAATTTTGTATAGAATGAATTCCAATTTGAATAGAAAAGTTTAGAATAGAATAGAAAAGAATAGCATAGAAAAACAATGAAACAGAATAGAAAAAAATTATATATACATATATATATAAAAACAATGAAACAGAATAGAAAAAAATTATATATATATATATATATATACATATATATATATATAACATCAAAGAATAGAAAATAATAGAAAAGAATAGACTAGAAAAACAATAGAACAAAATAGAAGAAAATATAATATATATATATATATATATATATTATATTTTCTTCTATTCTGTTCTATTGTTTTTCTAGTCTATTATTTTCTATTATTTTCTGTTCTAATCTTTTCTATTCAAATTCAAATTCATTCTATACGAAATTCAAACTTCAGAAGCCATGTTCCGAAATTCGAATTTCGTACAGAATGAATTTGAATTTGAATTGAAAAGACTATTATAGAATATAAAATAATAGAAAAGCATAAAAAAACAATAGAAGAGAATAATAAAAAAAAATATATATATATATATTCTATTGCTTTATTATTTTATATTCTATCTTATTGTTTTTTTTAGAAAAACGTTTTCTATTTTTTTCGAATTCGATTCAAATTTGTTTTCGAATTCGATTTGAATTTGTCTTCGAATTCGATTTGAATATGTTTTCGAATTCGATTCAAATTTGTTTTCGAATTGATTCGTTTTTTTCGGATTCGTTTAAATTCTTTACTTTTGTAAATAAATAATAAATAATGAAAAATTTGTCCGAATTTCGATTTGAAACTTAACGGAATGCACATGCCTACTCCCAATCCTCTTCTGGATCATCCAAATGCTCTCTAGCAAACCTCATATGGGCCTGGGCATGTACTGGCTTGAGCAGGGGTCACGTCTGGCACTGCAGGATCTGAGTCTGTTGCGGTGTAGTGTGTTACTGATGGTAGCATTTGTTACGTTGGTCCCAGCTCTCTGCAGGTCATTCACTAGGTCCCCCCGTTTGGTTCTGGGATTTTTGCTCACCGTTCTTGTGATCATTTGGACCCCACAGGGTGAGATCTTGCGTGGAGCCCCAGATCGAGGGAGATTATCAGTGGTCTTGTATGTCTTCCATTTTCTAATTATTGCTCCCACAGTTGATTTCTTCACATCAAGCTGCTTGCCTATTGCAGATTCGGTCTTCCCAGCCTGGTGCAGGTCTACAATTTTGTTTCTGGTGTCCTTCAACAGCTCTTTGGTCTTCACCATAATGGAGTTTGGAGTGTGACTGTTTGAGGTTGTGGACAGGTGTCTTTTATATTAATAACAAGTTCAAACAGGTGCCATTAATACAGGTAATGAGTGGAGGACAGAGGAGCCTCTTAAAGAAGAAGATACAGATCTGTGAGAGCCAGAAATCTTGCTTGTTTGTAGGTGACCAAATACTTATTTTCCACCATAATTTGCAAATAAATTCTTTCAAAAATCAGACAATGTGATTGTCTGGATTTGTTTCCACATTTTGTCTCTCATAGTTGAGGTATACCTATGATGACAATTACAGGCCACTCTCATCTTTTTAAGTGGGAGAACTTGCACAATTGGTGGCTGACTAAATAGTTTTTTGCCCCGCTGTATATATATATATATATATATACAGTGGGGCAAAAAACTATTTAGTCAGCCACCAATTGTGCAAGTTCTCCCACTTAAAAAGATGAGAGTGGCCTGTAATTATATATATATATATATATATATATATATATATATATATATATAAACTGCAGGCGGGGCACTGGGCAAAGCACTAGGGACAAAAGGTAGGTGAAATGATCTAATACAATAATGTAATCTACAGATTACAGTGTATTGTATGTGTTATGTATTTTTCACTTTTTGAATTTGCCGCCGGGCCCCCGCCCCTGTGTGTCACGACGCTCGCGGGGAACGGAGCCTGGAACAGTGATACATCGGGCAGATGATCTGGCGGAGTACAGAGCAGGGGGACATCACAGAATCCTGGGGGACAAGGTAAGTACGCTGTACATGGATCCTGCGATGCAACACTGAATGTGGCTCGAGGTTACCGCTTTTGGTAGTGAAAATTCACCCTGAGCCACACTCGGGAATACCGCCAGGAAGGTTAATGAATTTTATGCATTAAGGTGAAAAACCTTCTGTAGCACAGCAGCCCCCCAGAGCCCCCCTTTTACTAATCTGAACCCAATTGTTCCATCGACGGGGACAAGCCCACTCCCTAGAATACACTTAACTTCTTAATCGCCCCTAGTGTTTAACCCCTTCCCTGCCAGTGTTATTTATACAGTAATCAATGCATTTTTCTAGCACTGATCTCTGTATAAATGACAATGGTCCCAAAATAGTGTCAAAAGTCTCAGATGTGTCCGCCATAATGTCGCAGTCATAATAAAAAACGCAGATCACCAGCATTACTAATAAAAAAATTAATAATAAAAATGCTATAAATCCCCTATTTTGTAGACGCTATAACTTTTGCACAAACCAATCAATATATGCTTATTGCAATATTTTTTTACCAAAAATATGTAGAAGAATACATATCGGCCTAAACTAAGGAAAAAATGTGTTTCTGTTATATATTTTTTGGGGATATTAATTATAGCAAAAAGTAAAAAAAAAATAGCTTTTCTTAAAAAAAAATTGTCGATTTTTTTTGTTTGTAGCGCAAAAAAAAAAACGCAGAGGTGATCAAATACCACCAAACGAGAACTCTATTTGTGGGAAAAAAAAGGACGTCAATTGTTGTTTTGTGTTTGGGTGCAACGTTGCATGACCGCGCAATTGTCAGTTAAAACGATGCAGTGCCGTATCACAAAAAGTGCTATGGTCAGGAAGGGGGTAAATTCTTCTGAGGCTGAAGTGGTTAAGTACTGTAGTTTGTCGCCATTCCACGAGTGTGTGCAATTTTAAAGCATAACCTGTTAGGTATCTATTTACTCAGTGTAACATCATCTTTCACATTATAGAAAAACATTGGGTTAACTTTACTGTTTTGTTTAGTTTTTATTTCAAAAAAGTGTAGTTTTTCCCAAAAAATTGCGTTTGTAAGACCGCTGCGTTAATACGGTGTGACATAAAATATTGCAACGATTGTCATTTTATTCTCTAGGATCTTTGCTAAAAAAATGTATATTGTTTGGGGGTTTTAAGTAATTTTTAAACAAAAAAATTGAATCTAAACTTGTAAGCAAAAAGTTTCAAAAAAGGCCTGGTCTTAAAATAGTTTTTAAATGTACATAAAAATAAATGTATTGGTTATATCAGTAAGAACTGCAGTGGGTGTCTGGTAGCCTTCTGTAATGGAGGCCTGATTGGAATTACTAAAACTCAGTTTCTTAATCACAAATCCCCCCCCCCCCACTGTGCTGAAGGTCCTCTTTTGCATAACACAAGCAGCAGGGCAATCAGGGGCGTAACTACCACCATAGCGACCCATGCGGGCGCTATGAGGCCCGCAGCCAAGTGGGGCCCAGTGAGGATGAGAGCACCGCCGGCACAGTCTCCCAGCCAGGGGAAGAGAGAGGAGAGGAAGAGGCAAGCTGTGACCTGTTCCCAATGCAGCGTGACCTGTGCCCAATACAGCGTTGCCTGTACCCAATACAGCCTGGTCTGCCTGTGCCCCATACAGCCTCACCTGTGCAGAGGAAGGGGCAAGCCACCCGGATCAGCCGAGAGCTGAATTGCCCAATGTAATAGCTTTTCATTAGAACTTCCAGTGTTCCCGGGGCTCACGTCACATAGCTCCACCTCTTGGCCTGGAGCCTTTGATAGACAGAATGCCAATCCAATGCGGGATGTGTGACGTCATCAAAGGCGTCAGGCCAAGAGGTGGGGCTATGTGACGGTAAGCCCCGGGAAATTCAAATGAAAGCTATTACAGTGGGCAATCCCGCTCTCTGCTGATCCGGGTGGTTTGCCTCTTCCTCTGCACAGGTGAGGCTGTATGGGGCACAGGCAGACCAGGCTGTATTGGGCACAGGCAACGCTGTATTGGGCACAGGTCACGCTGTATGGGGCACAGGTCACGCTGTATGGGGCACAGGTCACACTGCATTGGGCACAGGCCACTCTGTATGGGGCACAGGTCATGCTGCATTGGGCACAGGTCATGCTGTAAGGGGCACAGGTCATGCTGTATGGGGCACAGGTCACGCTGTATGGGACAGAGGTCACTCTGCATTGGGCACAGGTCACGCTGCATTGGGCACAGGTAACATTGTATGGGGCACAGGTCACGCTGCATTGGGCACAGGTCACGCTGTATGGGGCACAGGTCACGCTGCATTGGGCACAGGTCACGCTGCATTGGGCACAGATCATGCTGCATTGGGCACAGGTCACACTGTATGGGGCACAGGTCATGCTGTATGGGGCACAGGTCACGCTGTATGGGGCACAGGTCACATTGTATGGGGCACAGGTTAAGCTGCATTGGGCACAGGTCATGCTGCATTGGGCACAGGTCACGCTGCATTGGGCACAGGTTGCGCTGTATGGGGCATGGGTCACGCCGTATAGGGCACAGGTCACGCTGCATTGGGCACAGGTCACGCTGTATGGGGCACAGGTCACGCTGCATTGGGCACAGGTCACGCTGTATGGGGCACCCGTCACACTTCATTGGGCACAGGTCACGCTGTATGGGGCACAGGTCACACTGTATGGGGCACAGGTCACGCTGCATTGGGCACAGGTCACGCTGCATTGGGCACAGGTCACGCTGCATTGTGCACAGGTCACACTATATGTGGGGGGGCTGTTTGCAGGGGGGCCCCATACAACATTTTTCTATGGGGCCCTGCTATTTCTAGTTACGCCCCTGAGGGCAAGTTAATACTTTAAGTATTTTTAAGCAACCTCTAGTCAATGATACATCCTGTAGTTCATAAATATGATTGCTTATAGAATTTTTACTCATATTCTTGTGGGGGTGGGGACTTTTTTGTCTTTCACTCCAGCAAAAAATCTGGCATGCAAAGGTTATCACTGAACACAGTGGGTGGGTGTTGGTGAGTGCTTTGGTGAGTTTCAAAGCTTCACTCTGGGGAAAAGTGGACCACCTATAGTTATATGGTTAAATGCTTAATTTATGCTGCAAGCTGTCCTTCACCTTCTGTCTCTAGAAAGGAAAAGTCTCACAAGGACCAAGGAGAAATGAAATGAGTCTCCCACCAAATGTGGTGGACCCACAAATTCTGAATGGATTCCCTGTTCCAGGAGCCAATATTTGTATCCAGTTTGCATTGCTGTTTCTGCCTATATTTGCTTGACCAGGGCAGAGACTTTAGAAAAAAAAAGGACTTATGAAAAAAAAAAAAGTTACAGCATCTATAAATAGTTTTCAACAAAACTGAAAATACATAAAAATTGTATTGGGGCATGGCATGATGCTCACTGACAGACTTGTAATCCTTTGACTTCACTGCCACTACAAAACCAAAACCTTATCACCTGCTTTACACCAAATTGGGAGAAACAATAAGGCAACTGCCACCCCTAAGCAGCCCAAGAACCACTAAGGCTTCATCTAGAGGTATCCCTTGACTTATTTTGCTCTCAGCACCAGTATCCTACAGTCCATGAAGCCCACACCGTATCAGGGCAACATACTGATAAAGGATGAGAATGAGTAGCTGCTTATCCACTTTGCACAGAGCTACTTGACCAAACATGCTTGACGACCACAAGAACAACTACAGGCATCAGCGGATATGACTTTGATAGTGACAGTCATTAAGACCACACTTTCAGACATGATTACAGAACTTACTAGTATATTGGATTTACAATCTATGTTCTCTAGAAGCGAAAATGTTGCTAAAGCGGACAAAAAGAGAGACACACACCTGATTGCTTTCAATTGTCACCTCAAAGACTAAGACAACAGGGGGCGCAGACATAACAAAAGAAATTATGTTTAACGAGACAGACTTTAAAAAATTTCAAGGCACATTTCCCATAACACTTAAACATTGAAAAGCTTTAAAACCACTCTTAACTATACTGAGAGAAGAGGCATCTCTTACTAGCAAAGGTTTCCATTTTGCCTGATCATTCCCTTCCACCAATTAACATTAACATTGCTAAGTCAGTGGCCCTAAACATTCAGCTCAGTTCTTTGTTTGCGGCTTTGTCAGTCCTTCCTTTGTCCTCCCTTGAAAACATTTTTCAAAGAACATAGCTTACAAACTTTGATAATATCAATCAAGGTAAAAAATAAACAGATGTAAGAATATAAAAGCAGTATTTTTGTACATGGTGTAAACAAAAATAATGGAAAATAATATCAAAATGAACATTTTAGAATCAGTATATGTTGATCATCAAGCTGGGAACGCTACTATATATTGGGAATCTGTATCCACCATTAGGAGGATGAGGGATGTATAGTCGGCCAACGAAAAAAGGGGGTCGCTATTGTCAAATAGTAGGATGATAGGAGCAGTGTCAATAAGAAGTGCTATGTATATAGCGGTCCCCAGGGGCCCAAATCCTATCAAATCCCTCAACAGCATCCTCCACCATGGCTGTCATATGCTCCAGTCTACGGATATCAGTGATAGCTTGTATAAGCTGGGACAGAGTTGGAGGGGAGGTGGATAGCCAGCATGCAGGAATAGCTCTCTTTGCAGCCAATAATACATATGATGCCAATTTGTTCAAAGATTTTCCCAATCCGGGGATTGGGAGGCCTAAAAGAAGATGTACCGGATCTAGCGGGATAGGAGAATCAAAAATCTGCTGGAGCACGGACACACCCATGGACAAAAAGGGAGCTATCAATTCGCACTGCCAAAAAATGTGGTAATGAGTACCCCTGATCCTTCCGCATCTCCAACAAAGAGGAAAGAGGGAAGTGTCATATCGGTGTAGAACCTCAGGGGTCCTATACCAAAAAAATAGTACTTTGTAAGCTGTCTCTCTTTGAGCCACACATCAGGATATTTTGGAAGTTGAGGTCCAAATTTTAGCCCATGGGATGGGGAGATTTGCTGTTGTGTAAGATGTGACCATTTACTCATATATGAGTGGGGCTCCATGGAAAGTGGAAGGTTCTCCTGCAAGAGTCGATATATGTCAGATATCAGTCACGGTTGGTATGGTCCCTGAGAGCATATAACTTCGAAGCGTGTATGTTTGGTTAAAGTAAGAGAAGGTGAGAGGGATGCTAGATAGTGGGTTATTTGGAGATATGAAAATAACAGCTGGTTTGGAATTTGGCTTGTAGTTTGTAGGTCCTGGAAGGAGTAAAGTTTGAGAGTTACAGGGTGCACAAAATGTCAGAGCTGGAACAGACCCGCCTTGGCCCAAGGGAACATCCGTGAGTGTGTAAGACTATCAGGGAGCAGGGGAATAAAGAGCACATTAGAAAGGGGAGGGCAAGAGGATGCCAATGAGAACTTGGTGTAACAGGATCGCCATACCCTAAGTGAGAACAACATAGGGCCCCGACAGAGGTCATGGAGCTTGGCATCAGTAAATAATGCAGGAGACCAAACCAGGGAGCAGGGGTGGGACGGGAACAGTGAACCCATCTCTATCTCTGTCCACCTGTTTGGGGGACGCATGCTAGCCCAGGACACCACCGCACGAAGGTGGGAAGCCAGGCAGTACTTGTGGATGTCCGGGGCTCCCATATCTCCCTGACCTCTGGGGGAAAAAATTACCGAGCTGGACACTCTATGTGCCCCATCTTTTCATATAAAATTGAGAAACCACCTTTTGAGGAGTTTCAGTTGGGCCATCGGGATAGGGACAGGCAGCGTTTCAAAAAAATACAGCAGTTTTGGCATTACCGACATCTTCAGCACATTAATCCTGCCTATCCAAGATATCGGGAGGGGGTTTAATCTAATTAACATATCTTTGATAGATTTAAGTAGGGGGACATAGTTGGCTGAATAAAGGGTAGAATATGACGGTGTGATTTGTACTCCTAAGTATTTGAGAGAAGAAGTGCACCAGCGATAGGGATATGAGTTCTTTAGCGAAAGGAGATCTGCAGGAGGGAGATGTAAGGGCAAAGCTTCAGTCTTGGACGTATTAATTTTGTATCCCGATAGGAAGCTAAACTGATATAGTAGGGCGTGTAGGGATGGGAGTGAGACATGGAGATTAGTAAGAGTCAGAAGCACGTCATCTGCAAATAGAGAACGTTTATATTCCCTTTGTTGCATAGGAACCCCTCGTATGTCTGGATGTGATCTGATAGCCTCAGCTAATGGCTCCAGGCAGAGGATGAAAAGGAGTAGTGAGAGGGGAGAGCCCTGCCTGGTACCATTTGACATAGGAAACGGACGGGATGTAAAGGATACTAATTGGACTTGAGAGGAGGGGTTAGAGTAAAGAGCATGGAGGGCCGTGAGAAAAGGACCTCTTAGTCCAAATTTAGTAAGGGTCGCGAACATATATGGCCAGCTTAATCGATTGAACGCCTTTTGGGCATCGAGGCTAGGGATCAGGGCAGGGCGGCAGACTCTGTTCAATATGTCAATGAGATGACTGGTTCATCTGGTGTTGTTCCCTGCGTGCCTAGAAGGGACAAAACCCACTTGATCTCTATCTATCAGTTTCGTCAGAAATTGGGAAAGGCGATTAGCCAGAATTTTTGTAAACAGCTTGTAGTCTGAGTTTAAAAGTGCAATCGGCCTATAGCTGTCTGGGAACGATGGGTCCCTATCCGGTTTGGGTATTACCGTAATATAGGAGTGTAAAAATTGTTGGCAGGGGTGCTGACCCTGAAGGAGGGAGTTATATAGAGATAACAAGTGTTTTGAAATAGTCAGGAGAAAGGACTTATAATAAGTGTATGGAAGGCCGTCCGGACCTGGGGCTTTATAGGATGGGAGAGATTTGACAGTGCAAGTAAGTTCCTTCTCAGTAATGGGTGCATTTAAAGTCTGCACATCCTCCTCATTAGGCTGGGGGAGATGGAGATCCGCCATAAATGTCTCAAAAGCTGTCTGGTTGAAAGAGGGATGTTGGTCGGGAAAGAGGCAGTTATAAAGTTTGTCATAAAATTCCCCAAATACTTGAGTCATTGTCTGTGGGCAGTAGGTGGGAGTCCCATCTGTGCGTTTTATATGATCTGGGAAAGAGAGGGAGGGCCTAGGGTTAAGCCTAGATACCAACATCCCATGCGGTTTATTTAAAAATTAATGGAATTTTTGTTTAGCCCAGAGTATACATTTATCTATTATAGACATGTCTAGGGACTTTATACGGTTGTGTAGAGAAGTTACCGTGTGCAGCCGGACCATTGTGGGGGCGTGTAGCAGAGAGCGTTAAGCAGCCGTTAGTTCCGAAATTAAAGAGGACCTCAGAATAACCGAGTCCCTCTTTCTCTGGGATCCAACAAAGATACGCTGTCCTCTAAAAAATGCCTTATGAGCCTCCCAGAGGACGGACGGACTGGACACGGAATCTGTGTTTAAGTGGAAGTATTCAGTTAGGGCGGTGAGAAGTTTATCCCTAGATTCGGGATGTTTTAGTAAAGATTCATTTAGCCTCCAGTGGCACCTCCTGGGAAATGCAGCCAAGAGGCTGCAAAGATCTAGGGACAAAGGGGCATGATCCGACCAGGTAATTGGACCCAAGTCGGAGGCCACCGTGTGGGAAAGCAATGGGGCCATCACCAGGAAATGGTCCAGTCTTGAAAACATCTTGTGGGGAGGGGAGTAAAATGAATACTGTCGACCCACGAGGTGTTTAACTCGCCATGCATCAAACAGATGGTGGGTACGAATCAGCTTCCTGAAGGAAGAAGCTAATGACTGTGGGGCATGAGAGGGCAAGGTGTGGAACAAATATTTCCTATCCTGACCGGGCGAAAGGACAGCATTAAAGTCACCCCAATTATCATAAAGGGAAGAGCTACTCCGTGCAATCGTTCAAATACTTCAGTAAGAAATTTAATTTGACCTGTGTTAGGGGCATAGACATTCATGATCGTCATAGGGTTAGATAAGTAAGTACCTTCTAGAATTATATAACGCCCATGAGGATCCAATTGGGTGGACGTAATCTGGAGGGGACATGAGCGTTTAACCAAAACTGCCACTCCAGTCCTTCCAGATGGGTCCGATGCTAGAAAGGACACTGGGAAGTGTTTGGAGGCAAATTTCAGGGATCCCCTGGCCCGGAAATGCGTCTCCTGTACCAGGATGACATCCGCACCGGAGGCCCTGAATTCCTTCAAGGCCATCCATCTTGTTTTTTCACATTATATGATAACAGTTTCAAAGCCATGAATAAACATCATAATTCAGCTTAGAAATATTCAAAACAATGGGCAGCCGCCCAGCAGTAAATGCATGTATGTGTAGCCAAAGGGCAGACCTTAGTCTGACCAAGAGTTCCCTTATTGTGAGATGATCAACCATAGGACAAAGAATAAAAAAAACATAAAATAAAAGAAATATAAAAAAGAAAAAGTAGAACCGCATCACTGGAGCAGACTTGAGGTGATCCAAAAAAGGGATCCTGGGAGAATATGTTGCTTAGAAACAAAAAGGCCTGTGAAGCCCAAAAAATGAGGAATAAAAAGAACAACATCACAAAAAGGCCTGAGCAAGGACTACTCAGGAATCCTCGGCCGCAGCCTGAGGACCAATAGGGGAGCATAGCAGTCTCCAACATGGTGAGGGACCCGCGACTTCCTGTCACAATGATCCGCCGATAGCGTTATCTGTCCGAACACACCTCAGGGCTACCTGTTTAGAAGCAGCCGTAGGGGAACCTTAGAAAAAGAAAAAACAACTGTTTCCAATAGAAAATTGAGTCTGCAAACAAGAAGACAAACTGGCAGCAAACATAGCCGAAACTTTGCAGGACGCCTTCAAGGGGAGGCATGGTGTAAACACAGTGGGCACATATAGGGAGTTGTATAATGGTCGAGATCCCAAATGGGACCATAAAAGGATATGGACAAGGGTGGGGTGTCCGCATCAAATCAAGTGGGTGGTCTTGAGCGTTGAGAGCGTTGGGGTGTGGAGTAGGCCTTTGAACCTCTTCCTCTCACTGGGGTCCAGATTCTGGATGGAGCTGACAGTGGACGCGGGGTGGCAGGCAGGGCCTGATCCATATCCGCGGGGAGTGGAGGTAGACCCAGATGTTTGATGAATGCATTCCCTTCCGGAAGATGCCTGAGGGCGTGTTGAACCCCATCCAGAGTGACGTTGAGGCAAAAGGGGATGCCCTAAAAATAAGGGACCTTGTGTTGCTGTAGATGAGAAGTGATGGGCCGTATAGAGCGACATTTGGCCAGAGTGATCGAAGAGAGGTCACTGAACAATTGGATTTTGTCTCCTTTGTAATCAATGCCTGATTTGTTGCGTGTGGCCCTAGTCAGAGCCTCTTTACTCTCACAGAAGTAGAAATGTACCACTATGTCCTGGGGTCTGGCCCCCGCAGAGGGTTTAGGGGCCAGTGACCTATGAGCCCTGTCAAGGCGCCAATCAATGTCCACAATTTCAGGTGCTAGGGTGTTAAATAGGCCCAAGAGATCAGGCCTGATGTTGTTGTCAGCAACAGTCTCCGGGACTCCGCAAATTCTCAGGTTCTGGCATCGTTTCCTATTCTCAAGGTCCTCCTGCTGAAGCTGTAATTGGGACACTGAGTTTTTAAGGCTTGCACTTTCCTCTTCAAGAGCCTGTACATAGAGCAGAGTCTCATCAAATTTTTTCTCTAGAGAAGCTGTGAGTTTTCCAAGTGCATCTATCTCTCCCCTGAGCTCTCTAGATATTCTCCCCATCTCCTGTGCTATGTCTCTGCTTACCTGCTGAGCCAGGGCCTGGAGTTTAAGGTCCATCATCTCCGGGGTCAGTACTGGGTGAGGGGAGAAAGCCGTGTGTGGGAAGATGGCCTGCTGCTGCAATCCATCCTCTGTCATTAGGGTGCTGACGTAATCTTCCGGGTCTCCCTGAGAAATTGAGACTGGGGATTGAGGCATGGTCAGGAAGCAGGCCATGGTGGAGGAGGGCCTCGAGTGTTGCATAGCTCGGTAGTGGGATCTCTGGTCCACAATTTTGTCCATGGGGTGTCGGGGTGTATGGTGGAGTTGTGGCGGCTCGCCTCCGGAGCTTGTGGTGGCTAGGGATGCTGTGCAGAGGCCGCGGAACACTGGAAGGGAGCGGAGCTCAGGGATCACGCGTCCGCCATCTTAGAGAGCCGCGCATGCGCCCCGAGGTAGAGGTCTTTTTAACAATAGAATTTTGCCTGCCTTTTTGTGTGTCCCTTGACTGGTTCCGTTAATATCATCCTAAAGATTAGGTGAAACGTGAAGGTGTGTTAGTTAGTACTAATATCTATTATCTGGACTGCCAAAAAGAGTACTCTACATGAAGAGCAGGATTGTTCTTGTTGGCAGAGGTATTGTTGGATTGGAGGAAATAAAAGAGATTTGTGCAGACAGCCTATGGCCTATGGCTGTAGGATTATATGCTTAACATTTTGCAGCTAACTGCCCTTTCCCTTAAATACATAAAAAAATGAGTGCTGAGTTCCTTAGAGGTGAAAGACCACTTTGGCAAAGCCAAAAATTGCTTGCCACTGTTGTGTGAAGCATGACCACCATGTTGATACCAAATAAAGTAAAAAAACTCTATGCATGAACTTAGCAGCTCCTTGCAGCACTGGCAGAGACCTCCTCTGTCTGTTGGGGTGAAGGCCTCAATAATAGTCAAAACTTATAAAAGTCCTGCAGACACCTGCACAATCAGGGTGCTGGTTGTCCACAAAACCTGAACTCAGGATTGAATATGTCATCCTACCCAGGTCTCTGTGAAGCCTCTGGACTCCAGGTCCCAAACTGTGGTTTACCAACCTCTAAGGAAACTAAAAAAAAACAGTGTCCTCTGTATAAGACAAGCACCCTGGATCTTCCCAGCCTTCCTTGATGAGAACCATGGGTGACACAAAATGCTTTCCACATCATGACAAGGCACAACACTATATATATATATATATATATATATATATATATATATATATATATTAGACATGTGCATTCGTTTTCGTCCGAATGCATTTTCGTCTGAATTTCAGGTATTTTCATTATCGTTTTAACAAACAATAACGAAAGTGCAGAGTACGAAAACCGAAAGATCCGACATAAACAAATGCTTTATTTTCACTTTCGTTGCAACAACAATTCGATATAGATAGGAGATTCGACATGACGCTGACAATAACAATCTGTGTCTATCGAACCTGTGGTCGAATGTGCCTAACCTTAACTCTATTAATGCAAGATTATTCGACATAGAGAGAAAAGATTCGACATACAGAGAAAAGATTCGACATAGAGAGAAAAGATTTGACATAGAGAGAAAATATTTGACATAGAGAGAAAAGATCGCTGCTGGAATTGGGTGGGGGAAGTAAAATAAAAATAATGATGATGATGAATGTTATTGTGCCGATTGTAACCCAAGAGGAGGAGCAGTAAAATTGCTAGAACTAAGTGCACACGTACAGCCAACTTACTTTCACTTACGATTTGCTAGCAGAGAGAGACACACACACTGAATCATTTCAGAAGACAGTCAATCTTAGCTGGTCCGTTTGTCAGAGAACCTGAATTATTTAGCAATTAAGCATAAGCACAGCAGCAGAGCAATAGTGAAGCAAGCTACAGTTCAACTTAACTTTTTCATAATAATCTGCTGCTATTGTGTTAGTGTTGTGAACTTGATAGTGATACTAGTGTTGCTAGTGTTGTGATAGCCTCAGAGGCTGCCCGTGTTGTGGGGGGATTTATTATTATAGATTCTATATTATAATGCCATATTAATATCTGACACAATGTCGGATGCCGCGCCCGCCATTGCACTTGGAGATTGAGAAACAAATGTGAAAGTTGGCTGACTGTTGGGGTAGAGTAGACCATTCAACATGAACGACAAAGATTCAACAAAGCAACGAAAAACATACAAACGTCAAATCTTTGGCTTATGGTGTTTGTCGGAAGTTCTAAGAAGATTTGACGGAGCAGCTAAACTGTACGACGCTGCAATCGTACATTTCTGGTCAAATGCATCCGCCCATAGGCTACAGAAACATTCTAATGTTGGTTGACTAGTAAAATAATGAATAAATATAATTATTACTAGTCATACAACATTAGAATTCTACTACAGCTTGTAGGTGGAAAATTCGACCGGAAATGTACAGTTTAGCTGCTCCGTCGAATCTTCTTTGAACATTCGACAGACACCATAAGCCTTCAATGACAGATTCGAACTTAATTAGTTTGGATTTTCAGACAAATGCAATTTTTAACGAAAAACGAAATAAATAAAAACTAATTTCGGGAGTAACTAAATAAATGTATTTTTCGGACAAAAACAAAATTCCGAAACAAAATATTTCAGTGTGTACATGTCTAATATATATATACATACAGTGCTGTGAAAAATAATTTGCCCTTCCTGATTTTTTATTTTTTTGCATATTTCTCACACTTAAATGATTCAGATTATCAAACAAATTTTAATATTACACAAAGATAATCCAGTAAATCCAAGATGCAGTTTTTAAATTATTATTTCATTTATTAAGGGTTAAAATCTGTTCAAACCTGCCTGGCCCTATGTGAAAAAGTAATTGCTCCCTCCGGTGCTGAATCATGAATGAACTGTGATTAACCACAATTTTTTGGAAAGCTGAGTTAAATTTCACTTGCCACACCCAGGCCTGATTACTGCCAGACCTGTTGAATCAAGAAATCACATAAATAGAAGCTGTCTGACAAAGTGAGCCATGCTAACAGATCACAAAAAGCCACACATCATGCCGCAATCTAAAAAAATTCAAGAACAGATTAGAAACAAAGTAATTGACATGTATTGGTCTAGGAAGGGTTTCAAAGCCATTTCTAGGGCTTTGGAACTCCAGTGAACTACAGGGAGAGCCATTATCCACAAATGGAGATAACTTGGAACAGTGGTGAACCTTCCCAGGAGTGTCCGGCCTACAAAAATCATTTCAAGAGCATGATGACAACTCATCCAGGAGGTCATAAAAGATCCCAGAACAACATCTAAAGAACTGTAGGCCTCACTTGCCTCAGGTAAGATCAGTGTTCATGATTCAACAATAAGAAAGAGACTGGGCAAAAATGGCATCCATGGGAAAGTTCCAAGGCCAAAGCCACTGTTGACCAAAAAAGAACACAAAGGCTCATCTCACATTTAACAAAAAACATCTTGATTATCCCCAAGACTTTTAGGCAACTATTCTGTGGACTGATGAGACAACAATTTAACTTTTTGGAAGGTGTGTACATCTGGCATAAAACTAATAAAGCATTTCATAACAAGAACATCATACCAACAGTCAGACATGGTGGTGGTAGCGTGATGGTCTGGGGCTGCTTTGCAGCTTCAGGACCTGGACAACTTACCATAATTGATGGAACCATGAATTCTGAGCTCTACCAGAAAATCCTAAAGGAGAATGTCCAGCCATCAGTTTGTGACCTCAAGCTCATGTGCACTTGGGTTATGCAGCAGGACAATGATCCGAAACACAATAGCAAGTCCACCTCCAAATGGTTCAAACAAGGCAAAATTTAGGTTTTGGAGTTGCCTAGTCAAAGCCCAGACCTAAATCCAATTGAGATGCTATATAATGACCTTACACAAGCCGTTCATGCTGGAAAACCCTCCAATGTGGCTGAATTAAAACAATTCTGCAAAGAAGAGTGGGTCAAAATTGCTCCCCAGTAATGTGAAAGACTCATTGCCAGTTATCACAAACGCTTGATTGCAGTTGTTGCCGCCAGGGTGGCACAACCAGTTATTAGATTTAGGGGGCAATTACTTTTTCACATAAAGCCAGGCAGGTTTGGACAGCTTTATTGCCTTAACAAATGAAACCATTTTTTAAAAACTGCATTTTGTATTTACTGGGTTATCTTTGTGTAATAATAAAATTATATATATATATATATATATATATATATATATATATATATATATATGAGTGCTAAAAGGGACTCATGTCAGCAGCTCCAACTCAGAAATAGAATGGGGGGATATAAACAAGGCCAAGGATAATCCCAAGGAAAAATTCCAAGCTTACTTACCGACCAGCCCAAGGACAACTAAATATACCTGAATATACCTGTCTAACAGTATGCGTTAAAAACAGGGGTTTAGTCTGCACACATTTGCAAATGCATGCGTAAGCTATAAAGCCTTGCCAAGGCAAACTGGTATTTGTATTTCCTATCACTAACTTATGAGTGACTCCACAGTAAACGCACATGCATTCTGATAAGTAGGTGGAGGGCAGATGAACTGAAGGGAGCCCACCCCTTCTTAAAGGTACAGGTGCACACTGAGCACCCAGCAAATCACACAATGGCTGCAAAGGTTTCAGTGTGTTGCCTGACCAATATAACATTGTTGCAAAAAGAGGTCCACTACCCCACCTATGACTGGCCATTACAATACTGTCCGCGGACTGTCCTCGGGCTGGTCGGTATATAAGCTTGGAATTTTTTCTTGGATTTATCCTTGGCCTTGTCATAGGTGGGGGTAGTGGACCCCTTTTTGCAAGAATCGGTGGATATACTGTTATGGTGCTGCAGAAAAAACTGACTTTTCTGTAGCTCTGTGCATGTATACTTCTCTCTCCTGTGCGGCAAAATGTCTGCCGTGTCTTTTTTTTTACTCCTCTTTCTATTAGAACACATATTGCTGTGATAACTGCAGTGCTAAACCCATGTTCTGTAAAGTCTATAAACTGTAATTAATATAGGCAAAACTTTCTAAACGTTCTATGCTTTCTATACTATTCTATGTAATCCAGTGTTTTCTTCCTTGCATACAAAATTCTCCGCTCCCACTCTGCTCCCACACACTGCCATCTTGAAAGGAGATGCTGCACTTGTGCAGATACACCGCAGGTCTATGGGACTTGGCAGAGACTCACCACATTTTTGCACATGCATGGGGAATTTTGGGGATCTTCCTGGCAGAGACCCACAGCACATCTGCATATCTGCAGGAAACACAGGGCTCTCATGTAAGAATCAACAGGCTGTGGGTCTCTAACAGGTCTATGGGACCTGGCAGAGATCCACGGCAAATCTGAGCATGTGTGGGATCACATAATTAAAATGGCAATACTGCCTTCTGGATTATGTATTACATTCTCCTCATAAAGGTGAGGAATCAGGAAGATAAAAAAAATAATTCATAAAGGTATTGAGTGTTAGAAATGTTGTTTAATAGGGAGAGGGGAAGGAAGCATTAGACAGGAAGGTGTTTTCAGGAGTGAAGGACCACTTTAACTATAAAATGTGTGTGTGTGTGTGTTTATTGCCAGGGAACATTCAGAAAAACACATTATTAGCTGTCAAGTGACAGTGGAAAAAAAGAGTTTGACATTTTAATGCTAGGGGCAATAAAATTACAACTGATTGTAAAGCTGCCATTTCTACAAAGTAAAGTGAACAAAATATGTGTGAAGCAGAAAATAAAGTCACTATAAATTTTAGATAAAATGGTAGCAGTGTCTACTATCAGATGTTATATGTGTAACTTACAGTACAGCCACCCATATTGTCAGAGATCCCAAAGCAACCATATATGTTTACATTTGAAATGATACTATTAATCACAGTATTGCAAAAGACTGTCTGAGATACAGTAGTTTCATTAGTGGTTGTATCTTGGTTCACCAGGACCCCTAAAGAGAACATTTAAAAAATGTTACTTCTTTCATAGACACGGAATTAATTTATTCTGTGTAGTATTGTTGTAAAAGTGTAGTTAATAAAAAAAATCTAATGTCAAGGTAAAAATCAGCCCATGTTTTTGATGTTGAGTAGGGCTTAGGGAAAATATTTAACCAACTCTGTCCAGAGCTGGTGTCCTTTTAATATGGTCTGTACATCCAAGGGGGCAGGAAGGGTGTCATGCAGAGAGCTCACTCTCAGCACAGAAAGCTCTGCCACCCATGGATGCATATGTACAGTGTGTGGGCATTAAAACCCATCCTCCTTGCTGCTGCAGTCATGCTTTACATCAGTGGTTCTCAACTCTGGTCCTCAGGACCCACTAACAGGCCAGAATTTAAGTATTAACTTGGGGAGATGCAGGCTAGAATACTGCAATCACTGAGCAGCAAATGATCACCTGTGATGTATTTCAGTTATCTTGCAAACCTGGACTGTTAGTGGGTCCCAAGAACAGGAGTTGAGAACCACTGCTTTACATGGAGCTGCAGGAGGTTAAATATTGCTTACACCCATGTTCTTGACTGCTATATCCCAATAAATGCAGAGTCTCTGAGTCATTTATCAAATATAGAGGATGATTTATTAAAAGAGTGAATACTGTTCACTCATTAAAGAGAATGATCACTCGTAAATAAAGGTGAAGCTGTTTTCAGTCTGACTGACCAATCATGTAAACGATCAATAAATAATAATAATAAAAAGGAGTTTTACTTGTACATAATGCCAGATTTATGCATGCATTGTCTGATGGAGTGATCTCCTCCAACTGAGCACCAATGCTTTACTTTCCACCCCACGCCATGACACCAATGCTTTTTTTCTCTCCAGCCACTAACACTAATGCTATATTCTCCCCTCCACCCACAATGAACATTTGTATGATTTGTATAATTGTACAATTGTATGCAACATGAGGGCCTACCTAAACAATCCAATTATTTTATATCTTATGAATCAGGCACTCACACTGGACAGATGTTTAAAAATGTAAATTCTGTATGCATGGTCTGTTTAAGTGCCAGTGTTCACAGACTTTGGGCTTGTGGTAATGGGAAAATGCAATTTTTTTTCCAATTGCAATCCATTTACACTTGAGATCAATTTAAGATGCTTCTGAATCACAGTTCATTGTCAGGTGCATTTATCTTCTGTTGTTGACAAGAAATACCCAAAGAGCAAAAATGTGAGTTTAAAGGTGCAAAAAAATAAATCGACATTAAATTAACCAATAACAGAAAATGTTTTATTATATAGATACTATAAGGTTCTGTTTCCAGTACTGCAAGTTGTTGTGCAACTTGACACATGTGAAGTCGCATAACAAGTCAAAATACATGTATTTCAATGGTCCCCATTCTAATTGGTGGTTTTTGTACTACTTTGTTCCGACTTCGGTGCAACTTGTTCTCCCATGGTTCTCACCAGTCGCATGACATCGCATCAAAAATCACATTGCAAAGTCTCACTGTAAATCGCGCGACTTTGGGGCCTCAATAGTGGAAACCAAGCCTAAAACTACTTAAAACATTAGGGCAGAATCAACCCTGTGGTCACAATACAAAAGAATGGTTGCCTCTACATGTTTCACCACAAGTGTGGCTTCTTCTGGAAGGGGATTATTTGGAACTGTGATCATTATTAAAGGGTGAGAGTGTATCCATCATATGATCTACATGTGTTGTCAATTATGTAAATATTTTTGTTAATATGGACCCTTTGGCGTTCTCATATGTATGTATTTAAGTTCATTAAATTGTGAAATTGATTTTATTGTTTTTTCTCTGTTTTAGTGAAATTGTATTAAAAAAGTCCTACAAAAGCTTCAGAAGAAGCCACGTTTGTGGTGAAACATGTAGAGGCAACCATTCTTTTGTATTGTGACCACAGGGATGATTCTACCCTAATGTTTTAAGTAGTTTTATAGTATCTATGTAAAAAAAAATCTATTTTTGGTTAATTTCATGTCGATTAATTTTTTTGCACCTTAACACTCCATTTTTCGCTCTTTGGGTATTTCTTGTCATGTTTAAAGGAGGTGGTGCATATATCAAAATCTCCGAGTTCCAATACTAATACATTGTATCTTTTGTTGTTGACCTCCCTCAGAGCTGCATTTGACCTCCTTCATTCCTATTGACTTGTATTTAGAAATAACCAAATTGTGACACAAACAAAAAGCACATTGGCACAATCCCTTAGTCCAGTCAGATGAAAATGAAAGATGTGCAAGGTGACTTACAATACCTAGGAATCAGGCATTAACATTAGTGTCCTCTTTAAAAAAAATGGTAATCACAAAACGATGCAAGACATAAGAATTGGAGCCTGTATAGCACTTGTTACAAAGCTCTATCATGCATTTTGGGATGAAACAAACTGTATTAAAGTTTGTTTATTGTCAAAAAAGTTTAAAACACAAGGGGGCTGATTTACGAAGCCTTTGCACCATGAGTTGCGGCGCACGCCGATGCGCAAATGACATTTTCGTATTTACAAAACATTTGCGCCGGTAACACAGCGCAATCCCCCATTTACTATTCTTTTCCCGACGCACGGGAGGAGGTGATCGGTATGCCACTATAGACATGGCGCACAGCATCTTTAACTTAAAATTTAAACAATCTGGAAGTGCCAATATTATGGGGGTGATGTGGGGTGATGTGAGGAAGTATAGTAATAACTGCCCAAGTCAAAAATATGCCCAAAATAGAATGAGAAAGTAACTTTCTCTGAACAAGCCTGCAGCGCCAGCAAATACATTTAGAACTGCAGGAGGTCAATTTATGCACCACACATTCTCAAACGGCATTTGCACTTGTTCAAACACGTTGGTTCAGTGCGCCGGCAAAATCTTAGTAAATGTCAAGCAACGTAAATGCATTTGCATAAGTTGAACGGGCGCACCTCTAAACATGGTGTGGGGTCCCCCTAAAAATCCATACCAGACCCTTATACGAGCACGCAAAATGGCAGGCCGCAGGAAAAGAGGGGGGATGAGAGAGCACCCCCCTTCCTGAACCATACCAGGCCACATGCCCTCAACTTTGGGAGGGTGCTTTGGGGTGCCCCCCAAAGCACTTTGTCCCCATGTTGATGAGAACAAGAGCTTCATTCCCACAACCCTTGCCCGATGGTTGTGGGGGTCTGCGGGCGGGGGGCTTATTACAATCTGGAAGCCCCCTTTAACAAGGGGACCCCCAGATCCCGGCCCCCCCTGTGTGAAATGGTAATGGGATACAAAAGTACCCCTACCATTTCACAAAAAAAGTGTCAAAAATGTTAAAAATGACAAGAGACAGTTTTTGACAATTCTTTTATTTAAATGCTTCTTCTTTCCATCTTCTTCAGTTCTTCTTCCTTCCCTCTTCCTTTGGTTTCTTCCTCCATCTTCTTCTTCCTCTGGTTCTTCCTCCGATCCTTTGCTTCTGGCTCCGGTGTTCTCGTCCGGCATCTTCCTCTGCAGCGTCTTCTTCCCAGCTTCGTTCTCAGGCTGCTCCACAGCCATGATGGGAGGCTCCCGCTGTGTGATGCTTCTCTTCTTCTGACACTTCTTATATAATAGAGGGCAGGGCCACCCGGTGACCCCGCCCCCTCTGAAGCACGGTTCCGTTATATAAGTGTCAGAAGAAGAGAAGCGTCACGCAGTGGGAGCCTCCCATCATGGATGCGGAGTGGCCCAAGAACGAAGCAGGGAAGAAGACGTCGTGGAAGACGATGCCGGATAAGAACACCAGAGCAAGAAGCAGAGGATCGGTAGAAGAACCAGAGGAAGAAGAAGATGGAGGAAGAAACTGAAGGATAAAGGAAGGAAGAAGGAAGAAGACCCGAAGAAGATGGAAAGAAGATTAATTTAAATAAAGGAATTGTCAAAAACTGTCTCTTGTCATTTTAAACATTTTTGACACTTTTTTTGTGAAATGGTAGGGGTACTTTTGTACCCCATTACCATTTCACACAGGGGGGGTAGGATCTGGGGGTCCCCTTGTTAAAGGGGGCTTCCAGATTCCGATAATTCCCCAGCCTGCAGACCCCCACAACCACCGGACAAGGGTTGTGGGGATGAGGCCCTTGTCCTCATCAACATGGGGACAAGGTGCTTTGGGGGACCCCAAAGCACCCTCCCAATGTTGTGGCCTGGTACAGTTCAGGAGGGGGGTGCTCTCTTGTCCCCCCCTCTGTTCCTGCGGCCTGCCAGGTTGCGTGCTCGGATAAGGGTCTGATATGGATTTTTGGGGGACCCCCACACCATTTTTAAAAACATTTTGGTGCGGGGTTCCCCTTAAAATTCATGCCAGACCTGAAGGGCCTGGTATGGATTTTGAGGGGGACCCCACACCATTTTTTTTGGAAAGTAGGTTATATGGTTTTCAATGGCATAGTTCACACCAGTGCTTGCAGTTCCAGTGTGTTTCCAGTTCCCGAAAAAAAAGTACAAACAAAAAAGTAAAACATGCTGCATTTTTTTATGCACTGGACTGTATTGGAACGCTGTAAAATGCATCAAAAACGCACTGGAACGCACCTAAATGCACCAAATACGCACTGCAACACACTTGTCCTTATTTAAGGTTAAGAAAAAAGAGGGGGGGAAAGCACTGGACTGCATCAAAAACGCACCAAAAACGCACTGGAACGCATCAAAAACGTGCATGCAGAAAAGCACCTGGGACGCATCTGGACTGCATTTCTATGGTGTGATCTGGCCCTTAGGGCCAGTCCAGTTCCCCCCCTCTTTTTTCCTTAACCTTAAATAAGGACAAGTGTGTTGCAGTGCGTTTTTTAGTGCATGTAGGTGCATTTTTGATGCGTTCCAGTGCGTTTTTGATGCATTTTTGGTGCATTTTTGACGCAGTCCAGTGCTTTTTTTCCCCCCTCTTTTTTCTTAACCTTAAATAAGGACAAGTGAGTTCCAGTGTGTTTTTGATGTGTTTTACAGCTTTCCAGTACAGTCCAGTACAGAAAAAAATGCAGCATGTTCTACTTTTTTTCTGGAACTGGAATGCACTGGAACTGCAAGCACTGGTGTGAACTATGCCATTGAAAACCATATAACCGACTTTCCATGCATTGGTGTGAACTGGCCCTTAAGCAATTTGGCATATTTAAAGGCATTTCTCCTTGTTTCGTTTTTGGGGTTGTCCAATTGGTGACATTGATATATGTCCCTTAGGGTGGGACCTGGGCCCCATACCTATTTTAAGGCCAATAACTAGAAGATAAGCCAGCCAAGTGGGGACTAGTAAAATTGCCAAGTTAGTTCCCTTAGACTGCAATGGTATTTGTTGTATAACTTTTGCACATGTTAGGCTCTTTAGTTGCCCCCCTGGGCTGGGGGGTGTTTTGTCCCATCTGTAATTTTGGTGCATGCTGGATGATGTGCTTAATTTTGGACAGGGGGGTGGCTTATTTTGTGCTAGCTGCATTTGGGTTTGCAATTGCCTCATTAGCACACAAACCTATGTTATATAAAGCTTGCAGATAGCATTCTTTACTTTGCCCTGAAAATAGCCAAGAGAGAGAGAGTGTGTGTGTGTGTGTGTGTGTGTGTGTGTGTGTGTGTGTGTGTGTGTGTGTGTGTGTGTGTGTGTGTGTGTGTGTGTGTCAAGAGAGTACATTTGGGTGTCCTTATCCAGTTTCTAACACATGTATTTTCTATTTGTATTTTGTTTGTTATGTTGTTGCAAAAAAGGTGTTTTTATGTAATTTATTTGTCACTTTGGTTTGTTGTATTTTATTGGGTGGTGGTTATTTTACCATCAAATCTTTTTTATGTTGGCAATTTTTGTTTTTATGTTGTTCACTTTGATTTAAGTGTCTGTGCTGCATTATTTTTAAAATTCTTTCTCAAGATGTTGTGCCTAATGTTGTTTTAATCCTTAATAGATGTCCATTTGTGGGTGCACTCCTTTTAACTCCTGTTAATTTACACCGCAAAAGGGTCAAACCTCAAACATATTCTGTTAGTGTCTCAAATTAACATATGTGTGTACATGTGTGTATTTTGCTTTCCTTGCTTCTTTTCCAAGTCCTGTTTTTTTTTTTTTGGACCAATAAAATTGTTTCAAATTTTTTATGTTTTATGTGTGTTCTTTTCATGCAACGGATTTCTCAGCTGCAGCTTAACTAGGCTGATTGGCATGGCTTAGACAAATCCCTTTTTTATTTTTTTTTAGTTTTAAATTACTTTCCTGGTGCCTTCGTGGTAGCACATGCATGGATTGTGTGTATGCTGCCATGAATAGTGACCAGGAAAGTAACATTTCAGAGTGTTACGTATTCAAATTCCCCCACCACCCCCCACCCCCCCAAAGCACCTTGTCCCCATGTTGATGAGGACAAGGGCCTCTTCCCGACAACCCTGGCCATTGGTTGTCGGGGTCTGTGGGTGGGGGGCTTATCAGAACCTGGGAGCCCCCTTTAATAAGCCCCCCCACCCTAAGTGAATGAGTATGGGGTACATGGTACCCCTACCCATTCACCTGGGGGAAAAAGGTGTCAAGAAAAAAACACACTAGACAGGTTTTCAAAGTAATTTATTAGGCAGCTCTGGGGGTCTTCTTCCGACTTCGGTGGTCTCTTCCGCACTCTCTGGCCTCTTCTCTGCATCTTCTCTCAGTGTCCGGTTCTTCTCTTCGCTGTCCGGCCTCTTCTCCCGGTGTCTGGCTCTTCTCCGCGCTGTCTGGCCTCTTCTTCCGGTGTTCGGTTCTTCTGCCGGGCTCCTCTGCTATCTTCTGCTCTTTTGCTGCTCTTTTGCTAGCGGTGGCCCGTTTTTTTCCCGCTGTCTGGTTCTTCTGTCGCTGTCCGGTTCTTTTCCACTCTCCGGTATCTTCTGCCGGACTCCACCACTATCTTCTTCCAGCTCTTTTGCTAGTGGTGGCCCGGTCTTCTCCCGCTGTCCAGGTCTTCTGTCGCTGTCTGGTTCTTTTCCGCTCTCCGGTATCTTCTGCTGGACTCCCCCACTATCTTCTTCCAGCTCTTTTGCTAGCGATGGCCTGGTCTTCTCCATTGTCCTGTTCCCTCTTCTCTTCTTCCGATGTTGACACAACGCTCTCTCCCGCTGTAATGCCGTCTGTGAGGTGTGCAACGACTTATATAGGCATGGGGCGCGGTCACCGTGTGATGTCACCGCCCCTTATGATGGCACAGTCTCGGGGCATAATAGGAAGATGAGTTTTTCCTATTGCAGCAAGCAGGAGATGTACCTCGCCGAGAACCAGCACGATGGGATTGCGCTGGAAAAATTCTCGTGGGCAGGTACTGCTGTGTGTGCGCTGGTTCACACGCTCAATTAAGGATTTATCCAGCGTACCAATTAAGGTATGAACCGGCACAGCACATTCATCTTAGTAAATGACCCCAATGTCTACAATTGTGTGCTGAATGGGTGTGTTGCTTCTTTCTTGTCAGTAGGGAGCCGGTGGAAACAACTAGAACAAAATTGCATATGCAAAGAGTGGGAAGGAGTGTAATTATTTTGAAATATATGAACACAGGGGTATCATCCTGAATATAATAGCAAAGAGGGAAATTGGGTGTTGGGACTTTAAATATACCCCCGTGTGCACATTTTCAATATGTCTAAAATAATTTTGTCTTTATTTTACACTGTATGTGCATAAAGTCTTCCGAGGAGGTCAATGTGTTTCCCGGATCGTCCGCTACATCAGGACCAGTAGAATCACATTGAAATTGATACATCAAGAAATTTAAAAACAGATCTATAACAAAAAAAAAAGAAAACCATACATCAGATCAAAAAATTCAAACATATTATTAAAGTTTTGGTACGGGTCAGATTGTTACAGTTTATCCAGGAAAAACTATTCTTTCCATTCCTCATGAAAAAAAATCATGTATGTCTTTAAATACACATATCAATTCATCCTTTGGGAAAGGGAGACTTACCCAGAATGGATGTAGTATAGTATGCTCGGTGTCCATCAAAGGAAACAGTCAATGATCTAAAAAATAGCCTGCTGGCCCATGGGAGAACAACCCTCAGGTTATAATATCAAGGCCAGGTAAACTATATGATAGTTAATACCTTTCTTTCTCTCTGGCTGATAGTTTACCTGGCCTTGATATTATTATTATTAGAAAATATGCGCTGCGCTTGAGTAACCCAAAAAAAATATATACAACTATGTGCATGTAAATCAAACTGTACACTAATATTATACATAAAGTACAATTACTAAATAAGAATATGAAAATTAATATTAAACTAAACAATAAAGTGCATGAGTAAACAAGTGCTTAATACTCCATAAAATACATCTTAGGTGCCTTGATAAAATCAGAAAGGTGCTTGGTGCTCCATATAAGGCATCCTGCCTGCCTTAATAAATTATTAAAAAAGACAAGTGAAAAAAGTTCTATATAGCTCTCCAAAACAGTGCGTGCAAGTGATGTCCAACAGTGGATTTAAATCAGTGCGTGCAGGTGGTATCCAGCTGTGATATCAATCAATCATCATGCCGAAGATATCCTGAGTGTTGCAAACCATGCTCCGGTGCACCTCCGTGACCCCCTCAAGCTAATGTGCTCACCTCAGAGCGTGTGACCCAGCTGCTACCCTGAGTCAGAACACGCTTTGGAGCCCCCCCGGGCTCAGTCTTAGTATCAGATATATTCCTCCAGCTGGCTGTGGCTCCATATATATAAATGAAAGAGAAACTATATAGTGTAATATAGTCAAATACTTTATTGTATAAAAACGCTCCCCACACTGGGGTACTCACATGGCACTGGTGCATCAGTGCACCATTCTATAACAGCCTCCAAATGCCAAGATAAAAATTCACTGGATGTATGGTGTGGTATGCTATGATGGAAAAACGCTGTGTGTGGTCCGTGTTACTCTCTCCGTCCTGGCCCCTCCCCTACGCATCTTCGACACAGGGATCACGTGTCTCCATCAGGGTGATATGATTGGACGGATGCTCTACAGGTTTATATAAGGTGATTGCGGCCATTTTGCCATAGATCGCAGACACTCTATCTCCTAATACTGACCATAGCTGCTGCAAAAATATAAAACAGTCAGTGGGGGATAGCTACCTAATGTTGTTCAGTGCTTGAGCCTGTCTATAGGTGTCAGCTGAATTAAACTAATATTGAAAGTGCACAACCCAGGACGGAGCTCTGGTACCCCGCAAAACACGTACCACAGCATACCTCCATAACGAAATTTAATACAAATATGCACAAAATGATGAATAAATAAAATGAATGCAGTTAATAACCCAAATATTGATAATGGACAATATTGGCAGACATAGTAACAATCAAAGCAAAAAACAAAATCCCCATATATGATAATAAATGCATCCTCAAGGTATGTCATACTGAAGTAATCCAAATATATATGTTGGGGAAACGGATAAAAACCATCCACAATATGATAATTTAATAAAATAATGAAATTATTAAATATAAATAAAATACAAGGAATAAATATACAAAATATAAAATATAAAAAATATATAAAATAAGGGAAAATATAATAAGAATATAACCTAATGGTACGCATGTTCTAAATACAGTATCTGTAAAAACATTTAACCACTTGAGCCGGTTCACACTAGACGCGGCACGAATTGCAGGTCGCCTCACCGAGGCGACCTGCACACGACTGCGGGGCGACTTGCAAGACGACTTCTGTATAGAAGTCTATGCAAGTCGCCCCCAAAGTAGTACAGGAACCTTTTTCTAAGTCGGAGCGACTTGCGTCGCTCCGATTAGAACGGTTCCATTGTACATAACGGGAGGCGACTTGTCAGGCGGCTAGGTCGCCTGACAAGTCGCCCCAGTGTGAACCGGCTCTAAGGACCAGAGGTCTTTTTCCAATTTGGCACTGCGTCGCTTTAACTGCTAATTGCGCGGTCATGCAATGCTGTACCCAAACGAAATTTGCGTCCTTTTCTTCCCACAAATAGAGCTTTCTTTTGATGGTATTTGATCACCTCTGCAGTTTTTATTTTTTGTGCTATAAACGGAAAAAGACCGAAAATTTTGAAAAAAAATGATATTTTCTACTTTTTGTTATAAAAAAAATCCAATAAACTCAATTTTAGTCATACATTTAGGCCAAAATGTATTCGGCCACATGTCTTTGGTAAAAAAAACTGTCAATAAGCGTATATTTATTGGTTTGCGCAAAAGTTATAGCGTCTACAAACTAGGGTACATTTTGTGGAATTTACACAACTTTTAGTTTATGACTGCCTATGTCATTTCTTGAGGTGCTAAAATGGCAGGGAAGTACAACCCCCCCCCCAAATGACCCCATTTTGGAAAGTAGACACCCCAAGGAAATTGCTGATAGGCATGTTGAACCCATTGAATATTTTTTTTTTGTCCCAAGTGATTGAATAATGACAAAAAAAAAATATTTACAAAAAGTTGTCACTAAATGATATATTGCTCACACAGGCCATGGGCCTATGTGGAATTGCACCCCAAAATACATTCAGCTGCTTCTCCTGAGTACAGGGATACCACATGTGTGGGACTTTTGGGAGCCAAGCCGTGTACGGGACCCCGAAAACCAATCACCGCCTTCAGGATTTCTAAGGGTGTAAATTTTTGATTTCACTCTTCACTGCCTATCACAGTTTCGGAGGCCATGGAATGCCCAGGTGGCACAACCCTCCCCCCAAATGACCCCATTTTGGAAAGTAGACACCCCAAGCTATTTGCTGAGAGGCATATTGAGTCCATGGAATATTTTATATTTTGACACAAGTTGCGGGAAAGTGACACTTTTTTTTTTTTTTTTTTGCACAAAGTTGTCACTAAATGATATATTGCTCACACAGGCCATGGGCATATGTGGAATTGCACCCCAAAATACATTTAGCTGCTTCTCCTGAGTATGGGGATACCACATGTGTGGGACTTTTTGGGAGCCTAGCCACGTACGGGGCCCTGAAAACCAATCACCGCCTTCAGCGTTTTTAAGGGCGTGAATTTTTGATTTTACTCTTCACTGCCTATCACCGTTTCGGAGGCCATGGAATGCCCAGGTGGCACAAAACCCCCCCAAATGACCCCATTTTGGAAAGTAGACACCCCAAGCTATTTGCTGAGAGGCATGGTGAGTATTTTGCAGCTCTCATTTGTTTTTGAAAATGAAGAAAGACAAGAAAAAACATTTTTTTTTCTTTTTTCAAATTTCAAAACTTTGTGACAAAAAGTGAGGTCTGCAGAATACTCACTATACCTCTCAGCAAATAGCTTGGGGTGTCTACTTTCCAAAATGGGGTCATTTGGGGGGGTTTTGTGCCACCTGGGCATTCCATGGCCTCCGAAACTGTGATAGGCAGTGAAGAGTGAAATCAAAAATTCATGCCCTTAGAAAGCCTGAAGGCGGTGCTTGGTTTTCGGGGTCCTGTACGCGGCTAGGCTCCCAAAAAGTCTCACACATGTGGTATCCCCGTACTCAGGAAAAGCAGCAGAATGTATTTTGGGGTGTAATTTCACATATTCCCATGGCATGTTTGAGCAATATATCATTTAGTGACAACTTTGTGTAAAAAAAAAAAAAAAATTTGTCTCTTTCCCGCAACTTGTGTCGCAAGATAAAATATTCCATGGACTCGACATGCCTCTCAACAAATAGCTTGGGGTGTCTACTTTCCAAAATGGGGTCCAAAATGTCCTGGCATTTTATGCACAACATTTAGAAGCTTATGTCACACATCACCCACACTTCTAACCACTTGAAGACAAAGCCCTTTCTGACACTTATTGTTTACATGAAAAAGTTATTTTTTTTGCAAGAAAATTACTTTGAATCCCCAAACATTATATATTTTTTTAAAGCAAATGCCCTACAGATTAAAATGGTGGGTGTTTCATTTTTTTTTTCACACAGTACTTGCGCAGCGATTTTTCAAACGCATTTTTTGGGGAAAAAACACACTTTTTTAAATTTTAATGCACTAAAACACACTATATTGCCCAAATGCTTGATGAAATAAAAAAGATGATCTTAGGCCGAGTACATGGATATCAAACATGACATGCTTTACAATTGCGCACAAACGTGCAGTGGCAACAAAATAAATACATTTATAAAAGCCTTTAAAAGCCTTTACAGGTTACCACTTTAGATTTGCAGAGGAGGTCTACTGCTAAAATTACTGCCCTCGATCTGACCTTCGCGGTGATACCTCACATGCATGGTGCAATTGCTGTTTACGTTTGACGACAGACCGCCGCTTGCGTTCGCCTTAGCGCAAGAGCAGGGGGCGACAGGGGTGCTTTTTTTTTTTTTTTTTTTTTTTTCTTTATTATTTTTTTGCTTTTTTATCTTATTTTTAAACTGTTCCTTTCATTTTTTTTTTTTTTAAATCATTTTTATTGTTATCTTGGGGAATGTAAATATCCCCTATGATAGCAATAGGTAGTGACAGGTACTCTTTTTTGAAAAAATTGGGGTCTATTAGACCCTAGATCTCTCCTCTGCCCTCAAAGCATCTGACCACACCAAGATCGGTGTGATAAAATGCTTTTCCAATTTCCCAATGGCGCTATTTACATCTGGCGAAATCTAAGTCATAAAATGCTCGTAGCTTCCGGTTTCTTAGGCCATATGCCGCGTACACACGAGCGGACTTTACGGCGGACTTTGCCCGGCGGACTTTTCGACGTACTTTACGACGGACTTTCTGAATGAACGGACTTGCCTACACACAATCCACCAAAGTCCGTCGAATTCGTACGTGATGACGTACGACCGGACTAAAACAAGGAAGTTCATACCCAGGAGCCAATAGCTGCCCTAGCGTGGCTTTTTGTCCATCGAACTAGCATACAGACGGCGGACTTTTTGACCGGACTCGATTTTGACGGATTAATTTAAAACATGTTTCAAATCTAAGTCCGTCCAACTTTTGAGCAAATAAAGTCCGCTGGAGCCCACACACGATCGAATTGTCCGACGAAATCCAGTCCGCCGGGCAAAGTCTGCCGTAAAGTCCGCTCGTGTGTACGCGGCAATAGAGATGTTTGGAGCCACTCTTGTCTCTGATCAGCTCTATGGTCAGCTGGCTGAATCATCAGCTGCATTCTCAGGTTCCCTGTTGAGACAGGAGAGCCAGAGAAAAACACGGAAGACGGTGGGGGGGCATTCCCTCCCACGGCTTGTAAAGGCAGTCTAGTGGCTAATTAGCCACTAGGATTGCTTTTACATGAAAGCCGACCGCTGGCTGAAAAGAATGATACCAAGATGATACCTAAACCTGCAGGCATCATTCTGGTATAACCACTCAAAGTCGTGAATGGCGTACCTGAAGACAAAAAAATGGTTAACAATAAAGCACAGTAAACAGTAAAGTATAAATAATTACATACCTGAAAAACAAACATGATAAAACATAATAACAATAAAACATTGCAGAATAGAAAACAGTAAAAAAGAGCAGAACAATAGAGAGAGAGAAAAGAGAGAGAGAGAGAGAACAATAAAACGACAACTATTTTTTTTTATTTTATATATATATATTTTTTTTACACTTTTTTTGTAACTAACTTTTATAACTGTAACCGGTTCCAGGTTCGGGTCTCTCAAAATGCGATGGCATCTTGGGAGACCCTGTGAAAGTGTGCCTAGTCTGTGCAATGCTGTACCCTACGCTAATACTCAACTAGTGCATGGTAGCGTTCAAAACATTCACCAATGCAAAGACCAGGATTGTCAGGACAGGAGGGACAATAATAGCGGGTGTCACGCCTATATCCGCGCTTGCTGCAGACACGACATCTTTTTTGGGGGGGTTCGTTGGGTAGGGGTACTCGGGAGGACATAAAAATGCCTCTCATGCAGCCGACTGCATTTGGTTGGGGATGTGAATGGGGGAAGTACGGGCGCTGCAGAAGCGGTGGGTTCCCAATTAGGATTGGCGAATGCAGCAGGAAGGGAATTATGGGCACGACGGGCCTGTGTTTGTCCTTTTGGTGGCAGCGGGACACTACTTGTGCTTGCCACCTCACCAGCTTGAACTGCACTTATGGGACTCGCCACGTCACCAAGTGTTACTGCAGTGCTGGTTTGACTACGACCGGTGTGTACTAGGCCGCTGGTGCTTGCCAGTTCAATAAAAAGCTTCCAAAAAAACTGTTAGCGATCACAGGGATCAGGCCTGACTCTGCGAACGCTGCAGTTATGCGTTTAGTGTTTTGTAAGTGACAGTGATCGATCGATACTTCACTTGGGTGGGCTAGGCTGGGCCGGGCGGAGGGGCAAAACGCAGGTGCTAGCAGGTATCTGGGCTGATCCCGCTAACACTGCGTTTTTGGGAACCCTAAACTGCTGAGGGAGGCTAGTATAGATCTGATCGGATCAGATATTGATCCGTTCAGATACTATACCACTAAGGGAGGTGTATGCTGCGTGTGTGGGTGTTAGCGGTACTGGCGCTAACCTGACGCTGCCTGGGGCTGGTGCTTGCCAGTTCACCAAAATGCTACCAAAAAAACTGTTAGCGATCGCAGGGATCAGGCCTGACTCTGCGAACGCTGCAGTTATGCGTTTAGTGCCTTGTAAGTGACAGTGATCGACCGATACTGCACTTGGGCTGGGCCGGGCGGAGGGACAAAACGCAGGTGCTAGCAGGTATCTGGGCTGATCCCGCTAACACTGCGTTTTTGGGAACCCTAAACTGCTGGGGACGCTAGTATAGATCTGATCGGATCAGATATTGATCTGTTCAGATACTATACCACTAAGGGAGGCGTATGCCGCGTGCGTGGGTGTTAGCGGTACTGGCGCTAATCTGACGCTGCCTGGGGCGACGCATATCACCGCCGGGCGATCGGGGGGCTAAACCTTTATTCGGTAATAAACGGCGGGTTCCCTGACACTATAAAAAATAAACGAACTAACCAGCGTCACCCGTAACGGTTATACGGTGATCAGTGGTGAAAGGGTTAACTAGGGGGCAATCAAGGGGTTAAAACATTTATTAAGTAGTATATGGGGGTCCCTGTCGCTATAAAACGCTGACGGCGAACCTAAATATTTACCTCACTAACTGGCGTCACCAGTGACACTAATACAGCGATCAGAAAATTGATCGCTTAGTGACAGTGGTGAGAGGGGGTGATCAAGGGGTTAAAACTTTATTAGGGGGGGTTAGGGGGGTATCCTAGACCTAAAGGGGGCTAATATTCACTGTCCCAACACTGTAACTGTCACAAACTGACACCAATGCAGTAATCAGAAAAAAAAAAACTGCTGGTGTCAGTTTGTGACAGGGAGGGGGGGGTGATTGGGGGGGGGATCGGGGGGCGATCGGGGGGGGGGATCGGGGTGTTTTGTGTGCCTGGCATGTTCTACTGTGTGTGTAGTGTTGTGCACTCACAGTGAAGTCTTCTCTCCTCGGTGCTGCAACGGAATACCGAGCCGAGGAGAGATGACATAATAACCTTTGCTGCTGTTTAGCATACAGCAGCAAAGGAAGTGATCTGATTGGCTGGCGGCGAGCGCGAGGGGGGTGCCACGAACGGATGGCCTCCCCCTCACCTCCGATCACCGGGGGACAAAACAGGACCGCCTCGGGTACATGTACGTGATTTTGCCTGCCCGTGCCGCCTTGCCGATGTACATCGGCGTGAGGCGGTCCTTAAGTGGTTAAAAGCCACCGCTCGACCCCTACATAGTATATGCAAGCCTCAATCTTAATCCCAGAAAGAAATCTCATGTCAAATAATGACATGTGCTAAATGTACACTCATGTCAAATAATAACGTATGTCTAAAGGACCACCAGAGATAAACCATACATCCAAATACTCCATCTTTGGGTTACAAATGACTGAGGAAGCACCTGAGGTCGAATTCTTTATTCAAGCCCCCTGGAGAGAGGGAGCCAAACTGGTGTATCCACCACGACTCTCGTTTGCTGATCTCCCTAGCGTAATTAGAACCTCTCCAGTTTCGTTTAGGAAGGATGCGGAGAAATTGTACACAAGATGCAGATTTTGATGTTCAATCCGACATGTTGAGTGTGATGTTCTCCAACAAAGGTTATCGTAATGAGTTTCTTGAAAATGGAAGAGGTAAGGTCAGGGATTTGAATAGAGAAGATCTTTTGATGCATAGAATTGAAATGAGGGACGTTAATGATGATGGGGCACCTGTGTTGTTTTGGATTATAATTTACAGAGTAAGGAGGTGGAAAAAAAGCATACGTAAATATTGGGACGTATTAAAACAAGACATACACCTTAGGGGTACACTCCCCAATAAACCCAAGATTGTGTATAAAAGAGCACCAAGCTTGTGTGATAAACTGGTACACAATGTTGTGGAACTGCCCTTTCAAAACCCAAGATGTTTTGGGATTTGAAGGGTTTTTATGGCTGTGGAAGATGCTATAGTTGCATCAGGGTTCCAACTAATATTAAAAGGGTAAAGGAATTTCAACATCCCCAGACTAACCACGTATATATGATCAGGGACTTTATAGCTTGCAACACAGTAGGTGTGGTATATGTGGTAAAATGTCCATGCGATTTTTTTATGTCAGACGCACCACAAGAGCTTTAAAGGATCGAACGGAAGAACACGTGAGGAACATACGAAAAGGTTTCGACAAGCACTATCTTTCTATACATTTTAAAGAGGTGCATAACCAAAGTACGGTTGGGATGCGATTTTGGGGAATAGAGGCACCTAAACGACACTGGAGAGGTTCTAATTACACTAGGGAGATCAGCAAGCGAGAGTCGTGGTGGATACACCAGTTGGGCTCCCTCTCTCCGGGGGGGTTGAATAAAGAATTCGACCTCAGGTGCTTCCTCAGTCATTTTTAACCCAAAGATGGAGTATTTGGATGTACGGTTTATCCCTGGTGGTCCTTTAGACATACGCACTGATTTGAATCCACTGTTGGACATTACTTGCACGCACCGTTTTGGAGAGCTATATAGAACTTTTTTCACTTGTCTCTTTTAATAATTTATTAAGGCAGGCAGGATGCCTTATATGGAGCACCAAGCACCTTTCTGATTTTATCAAGGCACCTAAGATGTATTTTATGGAGTATTAAGCACTTGTTTACTCATGCACTTTATTGTTTAGTTTAATATTAATTTTCATATTCTTATTTAGTAATTGCACTTTATGTATAATATTATTGTACAGTTTGATTTACATGCACATAGTTGGATATATATTTTTTGGGTTACTCAAGCGCAGCGCATATTTTCTAATTATATCTTTTGCACGGAATATGAAATATGATCAGCGCACGCAGCTGGAGGTAGTATATGTAGGGCACAGGACCATTGTGGCTCACAGGATTATTTTCATTTTGTATTATTATTAATAGGCTGTAAAGTGCAAGCTGCCATGTGAAGTATCACTCAAGAGTATACTGGAGAACAGATAGCTGTATTAAATCTCGGTTACAAATTGTACCTTAAGTATCTTTGTACTCAAAAAGTTCTAAAATAAAAAATATAATTTTCTTTAACCACTTGCTGCCCGCCCATGTCAAATGACGGCGGCGTGGTGCAGCTCTCTTTCTGGGTGGACGTCATATGACGGCCCTCCAAAACGACCGCTCTAGCGCACCCGCGGGGGCGTGCATCGTGGCGATCGGTGGTGTGGTGTGTCAATCTGACACACCGCAACACCGATCTCGGTAAAGAGCCTCTGACAGATGTGATCAGTTGTGTCCAACCATGGCTGATCACAATGTAAACAGGAAGAGCCTTTGATCGGCTTTTCCTTACTCGCGTCTGACAGATGCGAGTAGAGGAGAGCTGATTGGCTGCTCTCCTGACAGGGGGGTCTGTGCTGATTGTTTATCAGTGCAGCCCCCCTCAGGTGCCCACCCAGGACCACCAGGATGCAGCCAGGGATTACCACCACACTGGACCACCAGTTATGCCACCCTAGACCACTAGGGAAATGCCAATCAGTGCCCAGGCAGCTGCCAATCAGTGCCCATCCCCAATGCCGGCCAGTGCCAGTGCCATCAGTGATGCCTATCAATGCCATCTATAAGTGTCGCATATCAGTGCCTATAGGTGCCACCCATGAGTGCCCATCAGTGCCACCTATCAATGCCCATCAGTGCTGCATATCTGTGTCACCCGTCAGTGTCGCCTACCAGTGCCCATCATCAGTGCCCGTCAGTGCCCATCAGTGCCACCTCATTGGTGCCACCTCATCGGTGCCACCTTATCAGTGCCCATCAGTGCTGCCTTATCAGTGCCCATCAGTGAAGGAGAAAACTTACTTATTCAAAAAATTTTATAGCAGAAACAAAAGAAAAACGTTTTTATTTTCAAAATTTTATTTGTTTAGCAAAAAATAAATAACGCAGAAGTGATCAAATACCACCAAAAGAAAGCTCTATTTGTGGGAACAAAATGATAAAAATTCTGTATGGTACAGTGTAGCATGACCACGCAATTGTCATTTAAACAGCGACAGTGCTGAAAGCTGAAAATTGGCTTCGGCAGGAAGCTGGTGTAAGTGCCCGGTATTGAAGTAGTTAATGTTTATGACTCTATCTTCTGGTGCCAGACATTTAAATGTCCTTGTCATGTAGTAAAAAAAGATTATTGTGCACACCTATCAATAAAGAAAATGCTAATTTTTAAAAAAGCCATGAGCGCATGTGCACTCACAAGCTGGAGTGTGAAATTTCATATACTGGTGCACAGAATGGAGATTCCATTGTACGTATTCTGCTTTTTTGTCTGTATATACTGTCTGGTTACGTGCTGCTTTGTTTGACAACATCACATTTAATTGCATAGAGAGTGAGTAATTTTTATAGGTTAAAGGTTGAAATATGTATGCTTAACCTCCCTGGCGGTATGATTATTTCAGATTTTTTATGCTGAAAGCGGTACAATTATTTTGCATGGAAATTTGGCGTTCTATGTTGTAGGTCTGTAATTCTTAAGAATAACTCACTTAAATCTGTCCAAACAAGAGTCTAGTAGACATCCCGGGTATGATAAACTTTGAAAAACGAAATAATAAATTATAATATAATAAATAACTATAAATAATTATAACAAATAATAATATAATAATAATGGAAAATTTTCAATAATGTAATCAAATCAAAAACACTGAAATTTTCTCAGTTGCAGAATTGCTGCTGTCATTACTTTCAGTGTTTGATGACGGATTTCCCCACAAATCACTATCGCTCAATTCTGCAAGTGATTCTAATTTATTATCACTGTTTTCTAGCTGGTCTAAAACCACTTTTGATGTAAAGGGACGGTTTTGGTTGCTATGGACAATCTCCAGTTTCCAGGCAGAAAGATCAGTATTTATGATATAAAACTGCGTGCAGGGCACTGGACAGACCACTAGGGACAAAAGGGATGTGAAATAAATTGATACAGTAATGTAATCTATAAGATTACAGTGTACTGTATATGGGGACGTACTAAACTGCATATTGGGATGATGGGATGATTGGATTATTGGCTGCAATACTGAGAACTCTCACTAGATGTCAGTGTACCATATACACATATATATGGTAATGACTCTGTTGTTTCTCAAAATATGTTATTCTTTACTGCAGTGCTTGATACAATGTTGCAAGAGGCAGTTGCTAATGTTTAACTCTTCACTTGCTGATATATATGCAGCTGTACAACAGTTGCTGATATATATGCAGCTGTACAACAGGATACAGAAGTAATATAAAAATTACATTTGACCTGTTTTTGATGGGAATATGGGTAGAATTATTATTGCTAATGGGGATTATTGGAGGAATATCATGTTAACACCCGACAATGAACATATTTAATTAACAATAATAATATGCATATACTTTTTCTACATAGGGATTATGGGTGGAATATTGTAGTTAGACATACAAAGGAATATATTAAACCTATTTCTGATATAAATATGTATATAATTATTTTTCTACATGGGGATTATTGGTGGAATATTGTTTATAAATATACATAGCAAAATATTAAACCCATTTATGATATGAAGATGCATGTAATTATTTTTCTACATGGGGATTATTGGTGGAATATTGTTTAAAAATATACATAGCAACATATTAAACCCATTTCCAATGAGAATATGCATATAATTATATTTCTACATGTGGATTATTGGTGGAATATTGTTTATAAATATACATAGCAACATATTAAACCCATTTCTAAAGAGAATATGCATATAATGATTTTTCTGCATGGATATTATTGGTGGAATATTGTTTATAAATATACATAGCAACATATTAAACCCATTTCTGATGAGAATATGCATATAATTATAATTCTACATGGGGATTATTGATGGAATATTGTTTAAAAATATACATAGCAACATATAAAACCCATTTATAATGAGAATATGCTTATAATTATATTTCTACATGGGGATTATTGGTGGAATATTGTTTATAAATATACATAGCAACATATTAAACCCATTTATGATATAAATATGCATGTAATTATTTTTCTACATGGGGATTATTGGTGGAATATTGTTTATAAATATACATAGCAACATATTAAACCCATTTCTGATGAGAATATGCAAAGAATTATAATTCTACATGGGGATTATTGGTGGAATATTGTTTATAAATATACATAGCAACATATTAAACCCATTTCTAAAGAGAATATGCATATAATTATTTTTCTACATGGGGATTATTGGTGGAATATTGTTTATAAATATACATAGCAACATATTAAACCCATTTCTGATGAGAATATGCATATAATTATAATTCTACATGGGGATTATTGGTGGAATATTGCTTATAAATATACATAGCAACATATTAAACCCATTTCTGATGAGAAAATGCATATAATTATTTTTCTACATGGAGATTATTGGTGGAATATTGTTTATAAATATACATAGCAACATATTAAACCCATTTATGATATGAAGATGCATGTAATTATTTTTCTACATGGGGATTATTGGTGGAATATTGTTTATAAATATACATAGCAACATATTAAACCCATTTCTGATGAGAATATGCATAGAATTATTTTTCTACATGGGGATTATTGGTGGATTATTGTTCATAAATTTTTATAGCAACATATTAAACCCATTTCTAAAGAGAATATGCATATAATGATTTTTCTACATGGGGATTATTGGTGCAATATTGTTTATAAATATACATAGCAACATATTAAACCCATTTCTGATGAGAATATGCATATAATTATAATTCTACATGGGAATTATTGGTGGAATATTGTTTATAAATATACATAGCAACATATTAAACCCATTTCTGATGAGAATATGCATATAATTATTTTTCTACATGGGGATTATTGGTGGATTATTGTTCATAAATTTACATAGCAACATATTAAACCCATTTCTGATGAGAAAATGCATAAAATTATTTTTCAACATGGAGATTATTGGTGGAATATTGTTTATAAATATACATAGCAACATATTTAACCCTTTTATGTTATGAATATGCATGTAATTATTTTTCTACATGGGGATTATTGGTGGAATATTGTTTATAAATATACATAGCAACATATTAAACCCATTTCTGATGAGAATATGCATATAATTATTTTTGTACATGGGGATTATTGGTGGAATATTGTTCATAAATTTACATAGCAACATATTAAACCCATTTCTGATGAGAAAATGCATATAATTATTTTTCTACATGGGGATTATTGGTGGAATATTGTTTAAAAATATACATAGCAACATATTAAACCCATTTCTAATGAGAATATGCATATAATTATAATTCTACATGGGGATTATTGGTGGAATATTGCTTATAAATATACATAGCAACATATTTAACCCATTTATGATATGAAGATGCATGTAATTATTTTTCTACATGGGGATTATTGGTGGAATATTGTTTATAAATCTACATAGCAATATATTAAACCCATTTTCTGATGAGAATATGCATATAATTATAATTCTACATGGGGATTATTGGTGGAATATTGTTTATAAATATACATAGCAACATATTAAACCCATTTCTGATGAGAAAATGCATATAATTATTTTTCTACATGGGGATTATTGGTGGAATATTGTTTATAAATATACATAGCAACATATTAAACCCATTTCTGATGAGAATATGCATATAATTATTTTTCTACATGGGGATTATTGATGGAATATTGTTTAAAAATATACATAGCAACATATTAAACCCATTTATGATATGAAGATGCTTGTAATTATTTTTCTACTTGGGGATTATTGGTGGAATATTTTTTATAAATATACATAGCAACATTTTAAACCCATTTCTGATGAGAATATGCATATAATTATAATTCTACATGGGGATTATTGGTGGAATATTGCTTATAAATATACATAGCAACATATTAAACCCATTTCTGATAAGAATATGCATATAATTATATTTCTACATGGAGATTATTGGTGGAATATTGTTTATAAGTATACATAGCAACGTATTAAACTCATTTCTGATGAGAATATGCATAAATGTTGCTATGCATATTTATAAACAATATTCCACCAATAATCCCCATGTAGAAATATAATTATATGCATATTCTCATCTGAAATGGGTTTAATATGTTGTTATGTATATTTATAAACAATGTTCCACCAATATTCCCGATGTAGAAAAATAATTACATGCATATTCATATCAGAAATAGGTTTAATATGTTGCTATGTATATTTATAAACAATATTCCACCAATAATCCACATGTAGAAATATAATTATATGCATATTCTCATTAGAAATGGGATTAATATGTTGCTATGTATATTTATAAACAATAATCCACCAATAATCCACATGCAGAAATATAATTATATGCATATTCTCATTAGAAATGGGTTTAATATGTTGCTATGTATATATATAAACAATATTCCACCAATAATCCTAATGTAGAAAAATAATTATATGCATTTTCTCATCAGAAATGGGTTTAATATGTTGCTATGTATATTTATAAACAATATTCCACCAATAATCCACATGTTGAAATTTAATTATATGCATATTCTCATTAGAAATGGGTTTAATATGTTGCTATGTATATTTTTAAACAATATTCCACCAATAATCAACATGTAGAAAAATAATTATATGCATTTTCTCATCAGAAACGGGTTTAATATGTTGCTATGTATATTTTTAAACAATATTCCACCAATAATCCCCATGTAGAAAAATAATTACATGCATATTCATATCATAAATGGGTTTAATATGTTGCTATGTATATTTATAAACAATATTCCACCAATAATCACCATGTAGAAAAATAATTATATGCATATTCTCATCAGAAATGGGTTTAATATGTTGCTATGTATATTTATAAACAATATTCCACCAATAATCCACATGTAGAAATATAATTACATGCATATTCATATCAGAAATAGGTTTAATATGTTGCTATGTATATTTATAAACAATATTCCACCAATAATCCACATGTAGAAATATAATTATATGCATATTCTTATCAGAAATGGGTTTACTATGTTGCTATGTATATTTATGAACAATATTCCACCAATAATCCCCATGTAGAAATATAATTATATGCATATTCTCATCAGAAATGGGTTTAATATGTTGCTATGTATATTTATAAACACTATTCCACCAATAATCCCCATGTAGAAAAATAATGATATGCATTTTCATATCAGAAATAGGTTTACTATATTGCTATGTATATTTATAAACAATATTCCACCAATAATCCCCATGTAGAAATATAATTATATGCATATTCTCATCAGAAATGGGTTTAATATGTTGCTATGTATATTTATAAACAATATTCCACCAATAATCCCCATGTAGAAAAATAATTATATGCATTTTCTCATCAGAATAGGGTTTAATATGTTGCTATGTATATTTATAAACAATATTCCACCAATAGTCCACATGTAGAAATATAATTATATGCATATTCTCTTTAGAAATGGGTTTAATATGTTGCTATGTATATTTATAAACAATATTCCACCAATAATCCACATGTAGAAATATAATTATATGCATATTCTCTTTTGAAATGGGTTTAATATGTTGCTTTGTATATTTATAAACAATATTCCACCAATAATCCACATGTAGAAAAATAATTATATGCATATTCTCATCAGAAATGGGTTTAATATGTTGCTATGTATATTTATAAACAATATTACACCAATAATCCACATGTAGAAATATAATTATATGCATATTCTCTTTAGAAATGGGTTTAATATGTTGCTATGTATATTTATAAACAATATTCCACCAATAATCCACATGTACGACTATAATTATATGCATATTCTCATTAGAAATGGGTTTAATATGCTGCTATGTATATTTTTAAGCTATATTCCACCAATAATCCCCATGTAGAAAAATAATTATATGCATTTTCTCATCAGAAATGGGTTTAATATGCTGCTATGTATATTTATAAACAATATTCCACCAATAATCCCCATGTAGAAAAATAATTATATACATATTTATATCAGAGATAGATTTAATATATTCCTATATATGTCTAACTACAATATTCCACCCATAATCCCTATGTAGAAAATGTATATGCATATTATTATTTTTAATTAAACATGTTCATTGTCGGGTGTTAACATGATATTCCTCCAATAATCGCCATGAGCAATAATAATTCTACCCAAATTCCCATCGAAAACAGGTAAAATGTATTTTTTATATTATTTCTGTATCCTGTTGTACAGTTGCATATATATCAGCAAGTGAAGAGTTAAACATTAGCAACTGCTTCTTGCAACATTGTATCAAGCACTGCAGTAAAAAATAACATATTTTGAGAAACAACAGAGTCATTACCATATATATGTGTATATGGTACACTGACATCTAGTGAGAGTTCTCAGTATTGCAGCCAATAATCCAATCATCCCATCATCCCAATATGCAGTTTAGTACATCCCTGTATATGTATTGTGTGTTTTACTTTTTGAATTTGGTGCCGTTCTCCGTCCCTGTGCGTCGCAACGCTCACTTGGAATGGAGCTTGGCTCCACGATAGATTGAGTGGAGGACGGCTCACTCACACAGCGGGGAGACATTGCAAAATCCTGGGGACAAGGTAAGTAACATGTACCTGGATCCTGCGATGCAATCCCGAGTGTGGCTCAGGGTTACTGCTTTTGGTACTGAAAATCCACCCCAGCCTCACTCGGGAATACCACCAGGGGGGTTAATACACTTCAAAAGACACAAAAGAACATTATTTTGATTTTCAACATATACAGTATATTACCAAAAGTATTGGTATGCCTGCCTTTACACGCACATGAAATTTAATGGCATCCCAGTCTTAGTCCGTAGGGTTCAATATTGAGTTGGCCCACCCTTTGCAGCTACAACAGCTTCAACTCTTCTGGGATGACTGTTCACCAGGTTTAGGAGTGTGTCTATGTGAATGTTTGACCATTTTTCCAGAAGTGCATTTGTGAGGTCAGGCACTGATGTGGAGGAGACGGCCTGGCTCTTAGTCTCCGCTCTAATTCATCCCAAAGGTGTTTTATCGGATTGAGGTCAGGATTCTGTGCACTGGTCCAAATCATTTGGTGGAGGGGGAATTATGGTGTGGGGTTGTTTGTCAGGGGTTGGGCTTGGCCCCTTAGTTCCAGTGAAGGGGACTCTTAAGGCGTCAGCATACCAAGACATTTTGGACAATTTCATGCTCCCAACTTTGTGGGAACAGTTTGGGGATGGCCCCTTCCAACATGACTGCGCACCAGTGCACAAACAAGGTCCATAAAGACATGTATTAGTGAATTTTTGGTCAAAGAACTTGACTGGCCTGCACAGAGTCCTGACCTCAACCCGACAGAACACCTTTGGGATGAATTAGAGCGGAGACTGCGAGCCAGGTCCACATTAGTGCCTGACCTCACAAATGTGCTTCTGTGAAAGAAACACTCCTAAACCTTGTGGACAGCCTTCCCAGAAGAATTGAAGCTGTTATAGCTACACAGGGTGGGCCAACTCAATATTGAACCCTACAGACTAAGACTGGGATGCCATTAAAGTTCATGTGTGTGTAAAGGCAGGCATCCCAATACGTTTGGTAATATAGTGTATGTCTATCACACTCCTAGTATAGAATGCTAGCTAGTTAGCATTTAGTTGGGCTTACTCTGTAATTAGAGGAGCAGTGATTGGTTACACTGGTCTGCTCACGGTTTCACAGGCTGAGGATTTTGATTGTTTGCCCCTGTCTTTGTAAGAAGGCTTCCAGAGCTTAGGGTGAGAAACTTGAAATGACCGGCCTTAATATTTACTATGCCCTGGCCAATTCCTGGAGAAGTGATCAAGAAGGCAGTAAACAGCCTGAAGCCTAGAGGAAACAGTTCTTTTCCCTGCCAGGAATGGTTCCATGAGCTTCAGGGGGCATCTTGCCCCTGCAGCACTTTTGGACTGAGTTGTTATCCTGCTGGGCCTTGGTTATTGCTGGGTTGGAGGCCTGGAATTATCCTGAATCTGAGTGCTGTACTTATCTACCAGGGGATTGAGTCTGCAGATATAGTTGTTTTGGGATTCATGAGTCAAAGATCCTGACTGACTCCCTGTAACTGTACAGCACACTAAATTAGTTTATTTTGCTACTGCTAGAAGTCAGAGAGATTTGCCTTATGGTTCCCATCTGCAGGGCTTTTGATGGTCTCCAGCTATGAGACCTTAAACTAATCTGTAGCTATCTCATGGCCCACAGCTATGAGACCTTAAACTAAACTGAAGTAATCTCATAGTTCCCAGCTATGAGAGCTAAACTGCACTTTATTTACTAATGCCGCATACACATAGTCGGACTTTCCGTCAGGAAAAGTCAGATGGAATCTTTTCAGCGGACATTCCGATCGTGTTTGGGCCTCATTGAACTTTTTGATTTCTGACGGACCTAGAAATAGAACATGTTTCAAATCTTTCCGACGGAATCAGTTCCTATCGGGAAAACCGCTCATCTGTATGCTGTTCTGACAGACCAAAAATGACGCATGCTCTGAAGCAAGTAGGAGACAGCAACTATTGGCTACTCACTATTGAACTTCCTTTTTCTAGTCCTGTTGTACGTGTTGTACGTCACCGTGTTCTAGACGGTTGGACTTTGGTGTGATCGTGTGTACGCGAGGCAGTTTCAGCGGAACTCCGTCAGAAAAACCTTCAGAGTAACTTCCGACGGAAAAAACGGTCGTGTGTAAGTGGCATAAGAGAAAAGAGTTCTCTACTTAATGTGCTCAGTGTTTTGGAGTATCCCATATCCCAATACCTCTCCTTTTTGCAATTCCACTACTAATGCTGTGTACACACAGGCAGACTTTTCGACCAGACTGGTCCGATGGGACGAATCCGCCAGACAATCCGTCTATGTGTGGGCTTCATCGGACCTGCAGCTGACTTTTTCGGTCAAAAATCAGACGGACTTTAGATTTGGAACATGTTTCAAATTTTGCCGACTGACTCGAGTCCGGTCGAAAAATCCGCTCGTCTGTATACTAGTCCGACAGATGAAAAACAATGCTAGGCCAGCTATTGGCTACTGGCTGCCAACTTCCTTATTTTAATCCGGTCGTACGTCATCACGTACGAATCCGTCGGACTTTGGTGTAATCGTGTACAGGCAAGTCCGTTCGTTCGAAAGTCCATCGGAAGGTCGTCAAAAGTCCATCGAAAGTCCGTCGTAAAGACCGTTGGACCTTTGATGCTGAAAAGTCCGTCCATGTGTGCACGGCATTATAAATACCAAACGACAGCCCCTAGACTAGGGGTGCTCAACTTGTGGACCTCTGAGCCCTCTGATGTGGCCCTTCTCCTCACACTGAATGCAGGAGTTTTGGTTTGCTTTCAGAAAGTGCACAACACCTGCAAGATTTATTATAAGTCTATGGCAAAGTGCAGTTAACCTGCAGATGTGGGTAAACCACAGTGCATCAGTGTGAAAGCTGCTGTATAGGGAGCTCAGTACAGTAAGAGCTCATTTAAATTTGCAGCATGGGGGGCAGTAAAACCCTATGGTTAAGATGTGTTTTTATCAGACCCCCCACACCCCCAACCAATCCCACACCCCCAACCAATGGTAGACATGTGCGGTTTGTTTTGTATGAATCAAAAATTCGTACGAATTTCGGAAAATTCGTTCATTCGGAAGCATCTGAAATACGAATTTCTATGCTTCCGAATTGTATACGAAATACGAAATTTCCTTGACGAATTTCGGATCCAAATTCTGTTACAACGGAACCGTGACTGGTGTTTTTTTGACCAATCAGAGGTTTTCTTCTGCTGCTGAGTGAGGGTTGGGAAAATTACCTTTTTTAATCACTTCAGCCCTGGAAGGTTTTAACCTCTTCCTGACCAGAGCACTTTTTACAATTTGGCACTGCGTCGCTTTAACTGCTAATTGTGCAGTCATGCAATGTTGTACCCAAACAAAATTTGCGTCCTTTTTACCCACAAATAGAGCTTTCTTTTGATGGTATTTGATCACCTCTGCGTTTTTTATTTTTTGCGCTATAAACGGAAAAAGACCTGGGAGCCTAGCCGCATACGGGGCCCCGAAAACCAAGCACCGCCTTCAGGATTTCTAAGGGCATACATTTTTGATTTCACTCCTGTGAAAATAAAAAGTAGCGCATAGATTGTGCCAAAAGTGTTCAATCAAGAAAACAACTGAAAAAAAACAAATATCCACAAAAAATAAACATAACAGTGAAAAAACTTATAAGTCTTTCAATATAGGTGAATAAAGTCCTATCGGTGAATGGGGAACAAATAACATGGAATGTCCCACTGAAAACCATGCGTGGATACGGGGAGGCAGATGTTATAACACGGGTGAATCAACAAATTGTCCCCAAGCTGTATCTCACAATGACATGCGACTTGGTAAAGATGGTGTGTAAGAAACTCTTACCAGATGCGATGGACTCCCTTGTCAGCGACAGGGAGTCACTCGAGCAGGTTGCCTCTCAGGGCCAGTGAACGGACATCACAGCTCTGCGAACCTTCTCGGTCAAACTCTGCGCGGATCTCCCGGGGCCGCCAGGTGGGTCCTCCCAAAGGATGGCCGAGGTGCGGATCAGAGGGAACAGTGCGTCACGTACAAAAACTGGATTGAAGGCTGGTTGAATCTCTCAGTAGGTATGTGGAGAAAAAATAAACAAGCTCCACATAGTGTAGATGAGCAAAAATAGGATTTTTATTGCTAAAAACGCCAGATAACAATAAAATGTGATCACAGAGTATAAAATCAAAAATGGGCAACAAGAAGGATGCTGCCTAGCCGCGTACGGGGCCCCGAAAACCAAGAACCGCCTTCAGGATTTCTAAGGTCGTAAATTGTTGAGTTCACTCCTCACTACCTATCACAGTTTTGAAGGCCATAAAATGCCAAGATGGCACAACCCCCCCCAAGTGACCCCATTTTGGAAAGTAGACATCCCAAGCTATTTTCTGAGAGGCATGTTGAGTTCACGGAATATTTTATATTTTTCCACAAGTTGCGGGAAAATGACAAACTTTTTTTTTTTGCACAAAGTTTTCACTAAATGATATATTGCTCAAACATGCCATGGGCATATGTGGAATTACACCCCAAAATACATTCTGCTGCTTCTCCTGAGTATGGGGGTTACCACATGTGTGCGACTTTTTGGGAGCCTAGCCGCGTACGGGGCCCCGAAAACCAATCACCGCCTTCAGGATTTCCAAGGGCGTACATTTTTTATTTCACTCCTCACTACCTATCACAGTTTCGAAGGCCATAACATGCCAAGATGGCACAAACCCCCCCCAAATGACCCCATTTTGGAAAGTAGACACCCCAAGCTATTTGCTGAGAGGCATGGTGAGTATTTTGCAGCTCTCATTTGTTTTTAAAAATGAAGAAAGAAATTCAATTTTCAAAACTTTGTGATAGCTTGGGGTGTCTACTTTCCAAAATGGGGTCATTTGGGGGGTTTGTGCCATCTGAGCATTCCATGGCCTCCAAAACTGTGATAGGCAGAGAGGAGTGAAATCAAAAATTTAAACCCTTAGAAACCCTGAAGGTGGTGCTTGGTTTTCGAGGTCCCGTATGCAGCTAGGCTCCCAAAAAGTCTCGCACATAAAGCAACAGAATGTATTTTGGGGTGTAATTTCACACATGCCCATGGCATGTTTGAGCAATATATCATTTAGTGACAACTTTATGCAAAAAAAAAAGAATTTGTCTTTTTCCCGCAACTTGTGTCACAATATAAAATATTCCATGGACTCGACATGCCTCTCAGCAAATAGCTTGGGGTGTCTACTTTCCAAAATGGGGTAATTTGGGGGGGTTTGAACTGTCCTGCCATTTTATGCACAACATTAGAAGCTTATGTCACACATCACCCACTATTTTAAACACTTGAAGACAGAGCCCTTTCTGACACTTTTTGTTTACATTAAAAAAATATTTTTTTTGCAAGAAAATTACTTTGAACCCCCAAACATCATACACTTTTTTAAAGCAAAGGCACTACAGATTAAAATGGTGCGTGTTTCATTTTTTTTTCACACAGTATTTGTGCAGCGATTTTTCAAATGCATTTTTTTGGAATAAAACACACTTTTTTAATTGTAATGCACTAAAACACACTATATTGCCCAATGTTTGATAAAATAAAAAAATGATCTTAGGCCGAGTACATGGATACCAAACATGAAATGCTTTAAAAATGCGCACAAACGTGCAGTGGCGACAAACTACATACATTTTTAAAACCTTTTAAAAGCCTTTACAGGTTACCACTTTAGATTTACAGAGGAGGTCTACTGCTAAAATTACTGCCCTCGATCTGACCTTCGCGGTGATACCTCACATGCATGGTGCAATTGCTGTTTACATTTGACGCCAGACCAAAGCTTGTGTTCGCCTTTGCGCGAGAGCAGGGGGGGACAGGGGTGGTTTTTTTTTTCTTTATTATTTTTTTGCTTTTTTTATCTTATGTTTAAACTTCTCCTTTCATTTTTTTTATAATTGTTATTGTTATCTCAGGGAATGTAAATATCACCTATGATAGCAATAGGTAGTGACAGGTACTCTTTTTTGAAAAAATTGGGGTTTATTAGACCCTAGATCTCTGCTCTGCCCTCAAAGCATCTGACCACACCCAGATCGGTGTGATAAAATGCTTTCCCAATTTCCCAATGGTGCTGTTTACATCCGGCTAAAAATCGAAGTCATGAAATGCTCGTAGCTTCTGGTTTCTTAGGCCATAGAGATGATTGGAGCCATTCTGGTCTCTGATCAGCTCTATGGTCAGCTGGCTGAATCTCCAGCTGCATTCTCGGGTTCCCTGTTGGGACAGGAGAGCCAGAGAAAACCATGAAAGACGGTGGGGGGAGACATTCCCTTCCACTGCTTGTAAAAGCAGTCTAGAAGCTAATTAGCCGCTAGGATTGCTTTTACATGAAAGCCGACCTCTGGCTGAAAAAGAATAATAACAAGACGATACCTAAACCTGCAGGTATCATTCTAGTATAGAGTGTAACAGAAGAAATAAGGAGTCCGCGCTAATGGGTGTAATTAGAAGCCTAGGTGGGAAGTATATTCCTAGATTGATAGACTGCTGCCCTCACATACTCTGACTCCAAAGGGGGTGAAATCCGACCACTGGCTGAAAAGAATGACACCAAAATAATACCTAAACCCGCAGGCATCATTTTAGTATAACCACTCAAAGTCCAGCAACATACCAGTAGGTTGCTAGTCCTTGTTGGGCATATATTGTAATCTTTTTTTTCCATGCAGCCTGTGGGCTGAATGAAAAAAAGAGATTGATCGGTGGGTATGCCCACCATTAGAATATCTCCCTTCATCCACCCACTTCTAATGATGGGCATACATGCACCATTTATATATGCCGAAGCATGGGGGCATCTGTCCCATAAGTTAAGAGCAAATCGCTCCTCCGCCCCTGCTGCCCCCATGCTTCGGCATATATGCTCTTTTTTTTAACTGTGGTAGTGAAATCACCCCCTACAGCGCTGGAGTCACAGCTTTATGTGGGAGCAAACGCTGTTGTTGTCAAGATAAATAAATCCACGCTGCAACTGAATGGCGTACCTCCTAAGCAAATGATGGTTAACAATAAAACAAAGTGACATTACAGTATAACAGTAAGACTTACCACACTTGCAAAGCAAATACAAAAAAAACATAGTAAAAAATAAAACATTTTTTAACGCAACCTGTGCCTAAAATATATATATACCGAAGCATGTGGGCATCCACCCGCAAAAGGTAGGAGCAAATCGCTTCTCCGCTCCTGCTGCCCCCATGCTTCAGCATATATGCTCTTTTTTTTAACTGTGGTGGTGAAATCACCTCCTACAGCGCTGGAGTCACGGCTTTATGTATCGTGGGAGCAAACGCTGTTTGCTACAGTAAACAATAAAGTATAAAAAAATTACATACCTGAAAAGCAAACATGATAAAACATAATAACAATAAACATTGCAGAATAGAATACAGTAAAAAAGAGCAGAACAATAGAGAGAGAATAGAGAGAGAGAGAGAACAATAAAACGACAACTATTTTTTTTTTTTGTGTATTTTTTTTTTTTACATTTTTTTATAACTTTTTTTGTAACTTTTGTTCCAGGTTCGGGTCTCTCAAAATGCGATGGCATCTTGGGAGACCCTGTGAAAGTGTGCCTAGTCTGTACAATGCTGTACCCTACGCTAAAACTCAACTAGTGTATGGTAGCGCTCAAAACATTCACTAATGCAAAGACCAGGATTGTCAGGACGGGAGGGACAATAATAGCGGGTGTCACGCCTATATCCGCGCTTTCTACAGACACAACATTTTCTTTGGGGGGGCTCGTTGGGTAGGGGTACTCGGGAGGACATAAGGAAAATGCCTCTCATGCAGCCGGCTTACTGCATTTGGTTGGGGAAGGTGAGGTGGAGCACCGTCTGGAAACAGAAGGGCTCTGACGATCTCTTCCTGGAATTAAGTAAGGATCCAGTCTGTCCTGAAGCTCTGTATAGTACATGAGCATTCAGCAAAGCCAATTGAAATAAGTATACAGACACTTTTTTATACCAGCGTCTGGCCTTACGAGCAATTAGGTACGGCGCCAACAACTGGTCGTTGAGGTCCACCCCTCACACATTTTGGTTATATTCGTGGACACTGAGGGGTTTCTCCACAACACCAGTCGCCGTAGTAATTTGGACAGTCATGTCTGCATGAAGGGAGGTAAGAATGAAAACATTCTTATTATTCCTTCACTTCATAGCGAGCAAGTTATTACACTTCAAGCAGGCCCTCTCCCCCAGCCAAAGACAGGAATCTACAAGCTGCTGGGGAAGGCCCCAGCGATTAGGTCGCACAGTGCCACATGCTCCAATCTGATGATCAAACAAGGGACTAAAAAGTGGCACGCTCGTGTAATAATTGTCCACGTACAAGTGGTACCCCTTTCCGAATAAGGGTGACACCAAGTTTAAAGGCAGCACAGTGGTGTAGTGGGTAGCACTCTCACCTAGCAGTAAAAAGGGTCGCTGGTTAAAATCCCAACCACGACACTACCTGCCTGGAGTTTGCATGTTCTCCCTGTGCCTGAGTGGGTTTCCTCCGGGTCCTCCAGTTTCCTCCCACACTCCAAAGACATGCTGGTAGGTTAATTGGCTTCTGTTCAAAAAATTGGCCCAAGTATATGAATGTGAGTTTGGGGACCTTGGATTGTGGGCTCCTTGAGGGTAGGGCATGATGAGTGTGGAGTGCTGCATAAATTGATGGAGCTATATGCGTACCTTAAATAAATGATGATATAATAGATGAGTATCTTAATGAGACACAATGTGCAGGGATAGGGACAATTGTAGACACTCCCTCAGGTTGAACTGGATGGACTGGTGTCTTTATTCGACCTTACTAACTATGTAACTATGTAAGTCCCACACAATCTTGCCTATGTAGTCAGGGCAGTTTGTCGGCTCTACGTGACTATCGCTTCCCTCGTAAACCATAAAACTACATGTATAGCCTGTGGCCCTGTCATAGAGCTTATACATTTTGACCTCGTATCTGACACACTTGCTGGGAAGGTACTGTTTGAATGACAAGCGGCCAGAAAACTTAATCAGGGACTCATCAAAGCAGACAACTTAATAGGAAGTAAACAAGTCTGCAAAACGTTGGTTGAAGTGGTTTACGAGGGGCCGAATTTTGTAGAGCCGATCGTATCCAGGGTCTCCACGAGGACGACAGAGTTCATTGTTGTCAAAGTGCATGAACCGCAAAATCTGCTCTGATCGTGCCCTTGGCCATTGCAAGCAGAGAACACGGGCATATGGTGAATAGGGTCAGTGGACCAATATGACCGCAACTCACTCTTTTTTGGTTATGCCCATGAGGAGGGATAGGCCCAGAAATATCTTAGATTTGGAAAATGTAAATGGTTTCCAATCTCTGGCAAGGGAGGACTGGGGAATGGTAGCGATGTTTTGACCAGCGTACAAATTGCTTTGGTCCGCAATAGATCTATTGAGATCGTCGGTGAAAAACAGCAAATAAAAATCAAGTAACGTAAAATCAACTGTTTCCACCTGAATGCCAGGTTGGCCAGTGACTGGGGGAAGTACGGGTGCTGCAGAAGTGGTGGGTTCCCAATTAGGATTGGCGAATGCAGCAGGAAGGGCACTATGGGCACGATGGGCCTGTGTTCATCTTCTTGGTGGCAGCGGGACACTACTTGTGCTTGCCACCTCGCCAGCTTGAACTGCATTTATGGGACTCGCCACATCATCAAGTGTTACTGCAGTGCTGGATGTATAACCAGGGTGTACTAGGCCGCTGGTGCTTGCCAGTTCACCAGAAGGAATAGCGGCGCTAGTACTGCTCTGCTCCATATGAGGGACCTGTGGTTCTTGCACCTCAACAGCAGAAGAAGAAGACTGGGGTCTGGTACGCCTGACCTTGGTAGGGACCACAACTCCGTTGTCAGAGCTATCTGTCATGGAGCCGCTGCTGTCTACAGGTTGATATTCTGAGCCTGAATCTGACTGATGAGTGACTTCCTCTTCACTATCTGTCATGCTCAGAAATGTGTTGGCCTCTTCACTAGTGTACCTTTGATTTGCCATTTTGGGCTCTAAATTTAGTGGTACACTAGTGAGACTCACAGGTAAAAAAGCTCCTGACTGTTAGCGACTGTATCAAAACGCTACCAAAAAACTGTTAGAGATCGCAGGAATCAGGCCTGACTCTGCAAACGCTGCAGTTATGTGTTTAGTGTTTTGTAAGTGACAGTGATTTTGTAAGTGACAGTAATACTGCACTTGGGTGGGCAGGGCTGGGCTGAGGGGCAAAACGCAGGTGCTAGCAGGCATCTGGGCTGATCCTGCTAACACTGCATTTTTGGGAACTCTAAACTGCTGGGGACACTAGAATAGATCTGATCGGATCAGATATTAATCCGTTCAGATACTATACCACTATGGGAGGTATGCTGCGTGCATGGGTGTTAGCGGTACTGGCACTAACCTGACGCTGCCTGGGGTGATGCAGACCCTATCTGACCCTAAAAACCTAAGTTATATCACCCGCCGGGCGATTAAGGGGTTAAACCTTTATTAGGTAGTAAACGGCGGGTGCCCTGACACTATACAAAACTAACTAACTAACCAGCGTCACCCGTAACAGTTATACGGTGATCACTGGTGAAAGGGTTAACTAGGGGGAAATCAGGGGGTTAAAACCTTTACTAGGTAGTATATGGGGGTCCCTGACGCTATAAACACCTGACGGCGAACCTAAATACTTACCTGCCTAACTAGCGTCACCTGTGGCACTAATGCAGCGGTCAGATAAACGATCGCTTAGTGACACTGGTGATGGGGGTGATCAAGGGGTTAAAACTTTATTAGTGGGGTTAGGAGGGTACCCTAGACCTAAAGGGGTCTACCACTAACTGCCCCACCACTTATAACTGTCACAAAATGACACCAATGAAAAAATTCAGAAAAAAAAAACTGCTATTGGTGTCACTGTGACAGGGGGTACAGGGGGGTGATCGGGGGATGATCGGGGGTGAAAAGTGTGCCTAAAGTGTTCTACTGTGTAGTGTTGTGCAGACTTACTTGATGTCTTCTCTCTTTGGAAGCTGGAACGAAAAGGCTTCACGAGGAGCGATGACATCACTTCCTCTGCCGCTGTTTACATTACAGCAGCAGAGGAAGAGTCTCATTCGCCAGGAGCGATCCTGAGGGGTTGGTCATGAATCAGTGGCCTCCCCCTCACCTCGGATTGCTCCTGATGGTAATCTGACCGCCGCAGGCACCGTGGGGGTCCAATCGGACCCCCCGCCCGCGGGCAGGCAGGTACATACAGGTAAGCCCTTATGCCTGCCCGTGCCATTGTGCCGACGTACATTGTCGTGCGGTGGTCAGCAACTGGTTAATATGGGAGTGGGAGACTGGTACTGGTAGTTGATGGAAAATTCAGAATCGGACAAAATAAGAATGTTCATTAATATCGTTTTATTATTGTCATAATAATTATGATTATTCGTTATGATGAAGTTAAAAACCCAGGAAGTCAGCACAGTACAGGGATGGTGGGAGCCCCTATTAATCAGCACAGCAGGGGTACAGCCCCAGGAGGAAGTCAGCACAGCACATGGATGGTGGGAGCCCCTCATAATCAGCACAGCACAGGGATGGTGGGAGGCCTCTCATAATGAGCACAGCAGGGGTACAAACTCAGCTAGTCAGCACAGCACAGGGATGGCGGGAGCCCCCTCATAATGAGCACAGCAGGGGTGCAAACCCAGGAAGTCAGCATAGCACAGGGATGGTGGAAGCCCCTAATAATGAGTACAGCAGGGGTAGAGCCCCAGGAGAAAGTCAGCACAGCACAGGAATAGTGGGAGCCTATCATAATGATCACAGCAGGGGTAGAGCCCCAGGAGGAAGTCAGCACAGCACAGGAATGGTGGAAGCCCCTCATAATGAGCACAATGAGTCTGACGACTGCCATATTGAAAAAGGTATTTTATGCTTTTTAAATTCATCATAACAAATGTTTGTAATTGTTAGGAAAGGTTAACAAACCTAACGAAAATTCCTATGTCGAACGAATACAAATTGAATTTCGCACACGAATTACGAAATACGAATTAACGGCTAATACGAAACGGAATGGAACAAAACTAAACTAATTTATTGACGACGCACATGTCTAACCACTGGTGTAGAGTCAGAGGTCACAATGGCGTCCCCGACCCCATGCTCCAGAGAGCCCTTCATGGCCTCCGTGTCACATTCTGTTTTACACTTGGGCACGGGTGGCAGCAGGGGGGCATATAAAGGAATCCACCCTGTCCATATTCCTCTTGCAACCCCTGCAAGATGGCTTCTCCTCCTTTCCCTCCTGCCTGCAATTAGCGGCTGCAGGAGAAAAATCTTCATTATGCTATTCAAAATAAAAAATTCTAAATTCTGAACCATTTCATTTTATTTTTGGCCCCTGACCAGTTACCAAATCACTTAAGTGGCCCTCACTCCTCAAAAAGTTGATCACCCCTGCCCTAGACTGTTAATTTGGAGCCAGAGTGAATGGACTGTTGCTTGACTGACTGGTGGCCTCTGCACTGTTTGGGAAGGAGACAGTTAAATTCAGGGCCCCTTTGGGGCAGCACTACGTATGCCAAAGGATTATTGCATAGTATGCAGTGGTCATCAGTGTACAATCAGCTAAACAGCTAAAGGTATCATGATCACTTGGCTTACCTACATCCGTGCATGTACAGTATGTGGGCCTGCTATTCCAGTTTACCAAAATGATTTATCTTTGCTTTTGTTAATTTATATTAGTAGAATAACCCCAGGATCTATATGTATTTCCGTTCAGGATGACCACTACATGAAACTCTCCATGAGATATTTTAAAAGGAATTGTCTAGAGATAAAAGGTCAATCGTTTGCAAAACTGAAATAGATGAAGATATTTATTTTAAAAAAATGATCTCGGCAATAGATCTGTTTTCTCAAAATATTAGAAGCCTAAAAGTAAGCTGACATATTGGCTTTCAAGCAGAGGCCCACACAAATAACGAATAACGGCATGCATTATGGTCTTCTGTGAAACAACATTTGGATCCAAGGTATAAGCAAGCATGAAAGCTGTGCAGGTTTCCAGTGACACTGTAGAAGAGGAATTCACTATTTGCAACTGTGCCCTTAATTTACCTTGTAGCATGATGAGAACACTAGTATTAATTTAATGCGTGTAGAGTGTGATCAGTGAGGATTTGGAAATCACAGCTACCAGAGTAGAATATTTATAAAACATTACAGCTGTTTCTCTGTTTATGATCTTGCCTGAGAGAAAAGCCTTCATACTGTATCTGTGCTAATGGAGCATGTTAAAGTGGAACTAAAGGCTGATTTGAAGGCAATTACTGGCAGGTAGTCTTATTGCAGAAGAGACTATGTGGTTTATTTACTAAAGGCAAATCTACTTTACACTACAATTGCACTGAAAGTGCACTTGGAAGTGCAGTCGCTGTAGATCGCTGTAGATCTGAGGGGAAGCTCTCAAATGAGGTGAAGCTCTGCTGGTTTTTTCATCCAATCATGCGCATGTCCCCCTCGGATCTACAGTGACTTTACTTCCAAGTTCACTTTCAAGTGGATTTGCCTTTAGCAAATAACCCCCTGTGTATTTATCTTCTACAATAAAATCTCTTTTTTTTGTCTGCCAGCAATGTTCTTTTAAATGTACAGTGAGCTGAGCATGTGCAGCTCAGTGTAAGGTGTAAGGCATGCAAAAATGAATTTACTGTACACATGAACAGGATCTATACCATCTTAGGTAGGCAAATCAAATGCTGTGCATACTTGCACTTTATCACTTAAAATTACCCAATATGATGCAGATTTAGATCCACTTTAAATCTTTACCAGTAGAATGGGATTTTACAGCATATTTATCTAATTTTTTAAATAAGGCTGGTACCTAAAAAGACAATGGGGTAGATTTACTAAAAATGGAGCACTGGGTATCTGGTGCAGCTGTGCATGGTAGCCAATCAACTCCTATTTCCAGCTTGTTCAATGGCTATATGGCTATGGCTATAAAACCTGAAAGCTGTTTGGTTCCTTTGCAGAATTGCACCAGATTTTGCACTCTTCAATTTTAGTAAATAACCCCCAGTAATGCTTGATAATGTATATGAAAACTATTGGATACAGATGAACTCCTGGTAAATCTAAACACAGATTTGGAGTGAAATATGCTCATTTGGATGCTTGTCTTGGGATTCCCAAGATGCAAGAAGTCATTAACCAAATATGGTCATGTCTGTATTCATCATGGTTGACATGCATCTACATCTCTGATGCTAGTGTTGAAGGTGAATGTACATTGTGAGATTTTGTGTGGGTTCTTTTTGTTATTGAAGGACTTGTCCAAAACTGTGTGTGATTTTAATTACTGCTTCTTTTTTTAGTTAACTACTATGTACCCCCTATTCAATCACATAAGGAGGCAGTATCTGGGTGCTAAGAGGGACTCTTATATTCCAATAGGCCCCTGCCCACAGACCCCTAAAACCACTGGCCCAAGGTTGTAGGCCCTTCTCTCATCAACATTAGAGGGACAAGATGCTTTACCAGGGAGGTTGCCTCTCACAGGATACTCCAATCCTGAGGGATAAGGGTCTGGTATAAATGAAGGGAGACCACAGCTGTTTTGTTATAAATAGAAATAAAGCAGCTGAAACTGTCAATTGTTGGCAATTTAAACTGATTTATTTTTTTTGCTTTTGTAAGTTTTGCTGTAGAAGGTTGTATACATCATTCAAATATGCTCTGTCTCAGGCAGCTTAAAGGACTCCCCAGGCAGGTGGATTAAAGAAATTTAGCATTTTTAATGTCTCACTTTAAGCATTATTAACATTGCTGCTCTCTTCTAAATGGAAATGTTAACTTTTTTTTTCTGCTCTGATCTTTACCAGGCCAATGTCCAGTATCCCTTCTCCCCCCCTGTCATTTGTTTGACCATCCCTTGCCTATTAGCCTAAACAATGTCTAGAACTGATTTTTAACTTTTGGCTCCCTTTGACTTCAATGGAATATGGCATTCAAACTTCTGAAATGTTCACTGAACTCGCCTCAAACCAAATCCAGGTACATTTGGCTCATCCTTACTATTGGAAAGTATTTATACTGTTTTTAGCTATTGTAAAGAAGCTTTTTCACATTTGTTAATGAGGTTATCTAAAATCATCATATTGCTGACATAAATGTGGGGATGAATAAAGGGGGTAGGACTTTTTGGTCAGAAAGTTTTCATTTACTAAACGTGATTTTACTAAACAGCATCCTCATGTTTCCTCCCAAGGCAACCCTATGACAAGGGGCTCAGAGGAAATGGGTTGAATAATAAATAGCAGGCATCCTTCAACCTGAAATAAGAGTGGTGGGTGGAATTGAGAACTGGGAATATGGCAGACTCAGCTCTTGGGAAATTTTTTCTCAGGGAAGATATCCATCAGAAAAGTAAAGTAATCAGGATTAAAATGTGTTGATATTGCTATTCTATTCAAATAGAGAATAGAGACATTTCTCTTTATATTTGGATATAATTTATTTATGCTGTCAATTTCACTTTACCAATGTCTGAGACTTAGTATCAACACCTCATTTGCCACAATATTATTTTACTCACATTTTGTTTAATCTGTGGTCTAATACTAAAAGGCATTAAGAATAATTCCATGAAGTACATACTATACACTGAATTTTGCCAGTATGATAAGTTCTGATGCTCCCTTTTTCATGTTAGTTTTATTATTTGAAAACATCATATTGTGAATAGACTGTGTTAATTCTGCTATATTTTATATGCCTTGTATTATCTTTTCGCGCTTCATTTATTTTTTGTAAAGACTTTATAAAAATTTGTAACCCTGCTTAAACAAATAGCAACATTCATTGCAACAACACACACAACTCTTTATAACCATGAATATGCAACATTCCATAATACGTTAAGCTTAATATTTGTGCTACAGATATTGTACTACTTGTTCATTTACTAAACAGATGCCAGCTTTGCTATCTAATTTTAACAAATGTTTAAAATTTGCAAACAACTTTTTGAAGTTAAGGTCATTTTTCTTCCATTTAAAAAGGCAGATTGCTAGAACAGAGCAATATAATGGATAACAGTCTCAGAATTCAAAGGTAGGAAATGGCCAATTTTCTTGTAATGATTAGTGCTTTAAAGAAGGTAAGATCAGTTGTAATTACCGTATGTGGAAAATTAGAGGTGTAATTGTTTACATGTTTGTTAAGTACTTTATTTACTGTCCTGTGTCCCACACATTATTTCTAAGGATGAGCCGGACACCCCCCCCCCCCAGTTCCGTTTGCACCAGAACATCCGAACGGGCAAAGAATTAGGAAGAACACACAAACACCGTTAAAGTCTATGGGACACAAACATAAAAAATCAAAAGTGCTCATTTTAAAGGCTTATATGCAAGTTAATGTCATAAAAAGTGTTTAGGGAGCCGGGTCCTGTCCCATCAGACATGTATCAATACAAAAAAAAGTTTTAAAAATGTCAGTTTTTTCGAGAGCAGTGATTTTAATAATGCTTAAAGTGAAACAATTAAAATGAAATATTCCTTTAAATATTATGCCTGGGGGGTGTCTATAGTATGCCTGTAAAGTGGCACAGTTTTCCCGTGTTTAGAACAGTACCACAGCAAAATGACATTTCTAAAGGAAAAAAGTCATTTAAAACTGGTCGTGCCTGTAATGAATTGTCGGTTCTCTGCAATATAGATAAAACTCATTGAAAAAAACACCATGGGTTCCCCCCCAGTCCATTACCAGGACCTTTGGGTCTGGTATGAATATTAAGCGCCCCCCTCCTGAACTGTACAAGGCCACGTGCCCTCAACATGGGGAGGGTGTTTTGGGGTCTCACCCCAAAGCACCTTGTCCCCATGTTTATGGGGACAAGGGCCTTATCCCCACAACCCTTGCCCGGTGGTTGTGGGGGTCTGTGGGCATGGGGCTTAGCAGAATCTGGAAGCCCCCTTTAACAAGGGGATCCCAGATCCCGGCTCCCCCATGTGAATTGGTAACGGGGTACATTATACCCCTACCATTTCACAAAAAAAGTGTCAACGTTGGCAAAAAAGACAAAAGACAGCTTGAGACAAGTCCTTTATTAAAATATTAAAAAATAAAAATGTCCAGCGATGTAAATCCACGCTGCCCGATGGACTGAAAAAAAAAAGCCACAACAGTTCCGCCTCCATGGGAGGCTCCTGCTGAATGACGCTTCTTCTTGATGACAGCTGTTATATAGCTTAGGGCAGGGCCACGTAAACGAGTGACCCTGACCCCCTCTGATGCCATGGGGCAGCCCCCATGGCAAGAAGAAGGCAAGCAGGCGAAGGCAATGTGATGCTTTGTAAATCTTATCTAAAAACCGCACTAACGCTAATATTGTCTCCAAAATAATTTGTGCAGAGCAGCAACTCAACCATGTGACATAACCATAGTAAATATAAATACAAAAAACAAAGCTGTGCGTGCGCAATATATGAATAAATTAAATAAACATTCAATAAAATATAGCACTATAATGATGAATAAAGTCCTTGTGAATAAGTGAGTGAAGGAATCTCCTTAAAGACTCATTGAAAGGTATCCAACACCATCAGTGATATAAGTTCACCTCTGAAGATAGGAGCACTTACCAGATCCTATTGACACTCTATCTCTAGAGAGGTACACTCTGCTTGTCTCCCAACCAGCAAAACCAGATACCATGGATCAGGGAATAAAGGCAAAAAGATGCTCCAATAGTGTAAAATCGTTTATTTAAAAAATGGATAAAATTGCACTTACATATGTAAATGATAAACACGCCAAACTGTACAATCTTCGCCATCAAACAATTCACCTGCGCTTCTGGGATCTGTATGGACCCGATGACATCAGCACACAGCACTGCCCATGTAATGCTTTGGGCAGTGTTCTTCTGGAAAACCTTGGTCTGGCCATTCATGTGGATGTTACTTTGACACGTACCACCTACCTAAACATTGTTACTGACCAAGTACAGGCCTTCAGGGAAACAATATTACCTGATGGCAGTGGCCTCTTTCAGCGGGATAATTTGTCCTGCTACACTGCAAAAATGGTTCATGGTTCATGGATCCCCCCCATTGCAACTTACAGGGCTTAAAGGATCTACTACTGACAGCTTGGTGCCAGATACCACAGCATACCTTCAGAAGTCTGGTGGCATCTATGTCTCGACAGGTCTGGGTAAGGGATGTTCTGGTGGCAAAAGATGCAAAAGACATATATATATATATATACTGTATATAGTGCCTTGAAAAAGTATTCATACACCTTAAGATTTTTCATATTTTGTCATGTTACAACCCAAAATGTAAATGTATTTTATTGGGATTTTATGTGATAGATCAACACAAAGTGGCACATAATTGTGAAGTGGAAGGAAAATGATGAATGGTTTTCAAAATGTTTTACAAATAAGTATCTGAGTGTGGTGTGCATTTGTATTCAGCCCCCGATACCCCTAACAAGAATCTAGTGAAACCAATTGCCTTCAGAAGTCACCTAATTAGTTATTAGAGTCCACCTGTGTTTAATTTAATCTCAGTATAAATACAGCTGTTCTGTGAAGCCCTCTGAGTAGGGATGAGCTGAACACCCCCCGGTTCGGTTCGCACCAGAACCCGCGAACGGACCGAAAGTTCGCACGAACGTTAGAACCCCATTGACGTCTATGGGACTCGAACGTTCGAAATCAAAAGTGCTCATTTTAAAGGCTAATTTGCATGGTATTGTCCTAAAAAGGGTTTGGGGACCCGGGTCCTACCCCAGGGGACATGTATCAATGCAAAAAAAACTTTTAAAAACGGCCGTTTTTTCGGGAGCAGTGATTTTAATGATGCTTAAAGTAAAAAAAAAAAAAGTGAAATATTCCTTTAAATATCGTACCTGGGGGGTGTCTATGGTATGCCTGTAAAGTGACGTGTGTTTCCCATGTTTAGAACAGTCCCTGCACCAAATGTCATTTTTAAAGGAAAAAATCTCATTTAAAACTGCTTGCGGGTTTAATGTCATGTCGGGTCATGGCAATATGGATGAAAATCAGTGAGACAAATGGCATGGGTACCCCCCAGTCCATTACCAGGCCCTTTGGGTCTTGTATGGATATTAAGGGGAACCCCGCACCCAAATTAAAATAAGGAAAGGTGTGGGGCCACCAGGCCCTATATACTCTGAACAGCAGTATACAGGCGGTGCAAACAAGACAGGGACTGTAGGTTTGTTGTTAAGTAGAATCGGTTTGTAATTTTGAACATTTTTAACGTGTTTAGCTCCAGCCAAAAAATCTTTTCTAAGCTTTTTGGAAAACATAGGGAAGGGTTATCACCCCTGTGACATTTGTTTTGCTGTCTTTCCTCCTCTTCAGAAGATTTCACCTCACTTTTTTGTCCCAATGAAAAATGTTTTTTGAAAATTTGGGTTTTTTTGTGGAACAAGGATTGGAAAGCATCAGTGGAAAGGAGAAATTGTTTTCCCATATTAACTCTTACAGGAGAGAATTTCCCTTCCTAGGGGTAGATTTCATCTCACTTCCTGTTGTCTCCTTCCGTTTGCAAGTAGGAGTCGTTTGTAAGTTAGATGTTTGAAAGTAGGGTCCTGCCCTATATACTCAGCAGAAATTTGGGCCTTAGGTGTTGCTGTGGCCACAACACTGTAAGCCCTCACAGGGCCCTGCTGTGAAATATTAGATCAAGAATTGTAATTACATGCCCCTGTTGAACAGGAGCTGAAAAATTAGGCATTAGGCACTGGTGCTGGTGCCACAACACTGCAACCCCTCACAGACACTCTAGTTGGAACGCAGGAACGAGCCCTGCTGCAAAGTATTGCATCAAAAATTGTAATTACACGCCCCTGTTAGACAGGGGCAGAAAAATTGGGCCTTAGGCACTGGTGCTGGTGCCACAACACTGCAACCCCTCACAGACACTCTAGTTGGAACGCAGGAACGAGCCCTGCTGCAAAGTATTGCATCAAAAATTGTAATTACACGCCCCTGTTAGACAGGGGCAGAAAAATTGGGCCTTAGGCACTGGTGCTGGTGCCACAACACTGCAACCCCTCACAGACACTCTAGTTGGAACGCAGGAACGAGCCCTGCTGCAAAGTATTGCATCAAAAATTGTAATTACACGCCCCTGTTAGACAGGGGCAGAAAAATTGGGCCTTAGGCACTGGTGCTGGTGCCACAACACTGCAACCCCTCACAGACACTCTAGTTGGAATGCAGGAACGAGCCCTGCTGCAAAGTATTACATCAAAAATTGTAATTACACGCCCCTGTTAAACAGGGGCTGAAAAATTGTGCCTTAGGCACTGGTGGTGGCGCCCAGAACCAAAAATGTTCTTACAAGCTATCAGCGTGATGATTGAGGAGGAAGAGGATAATTACTCAGGGATAGTCACTCAGCATCAGCATAGGCAGTCTTTGAAGGGATCTGAGATTTCAAAAAAAATTATTCGGTTACATCAGCATCAGGTGCTTGGTAGCTGGTGGTGATCCAAGACTGATTCATTTTTATGAAGGTCAGCCGATCGACCGAGTCGGTGGACAGACGCACCCTGTGATCAGTTACCACGCCTCCAGCAGCACTGAATGTGCGTTCCGAAAGAACGCTGGATGCAGGACAGGCCAGTAGCTCAATTGCATACTGTGCAAGCTCTGGCCAGTGATCCATACTCAAGACCCAGTAACCCAGAGGATTTTCGGTGGGAAAGGTGTCCAAGTCTGATCTTGCCCCTAGGTATTCCTGCACCATGTAAAACAGACGCTGGCGATGGTTGCTGGAACCGATCATACCTTGGGGCTGCGGACCAAAAAATTGTCTGAACGCATCGGTCAGACGGCCACCTTCTCCACCGCTCCTTCTTTGACTGACCGAAGCCTCAGCAACACGTTGTCCAGAAACAGGAGTTTGTAACCTCCCAGTCTCTGGGAACGCGTTGCACAGACCTTTCTGCAAGGCCTCCCGAAGATGTTTCATCCTCTGCTCCCTCTGCGATGGCAAGATAAGGTCCGCAACCTTACCCTTGTAACGTGGATCAAGGAGGGTTGCCAGCCAGTATTGGTCCTTCTCCTTGATACCACGAATACGAGGATCCTTACGCAGGCTTTGCAGGATCAGGGAGGCCATGCAGCGTAGGTTTGCTGAGGCATTCGGTCCGGAGTCCTCTGGGTCACTAAGGACAACAACGTCCGCAGCCACCTCCTCCCAGCCACGTACAAGTCCATGTGTTCCTTGGGACTGATCCCTTAAAGACTGCTGCTGATGCTGAGTGCCAGGCTCCACCTCCATACTGACACAATCTTCCTCCTCCTCCTCCTCGTCCTCTTCCTGTGTGATCGGCGGGCACGCAGGAACAATGTCTGGATAAAGGGGGCCTTGAGAGCTAAGGAAGTCCTCCTCTTCCTGCCTCTGTTCTGCCTCAAGTGCCCTGTCCATTATTCCACGCAGCGTGTGCTCCAACAGGTGGACAAGGGGGACAGTGTCACTGATGCATGCACTGTCACTGCTCACCATCCTCGTGGCCTCCTCGAATGGTGACAGGACAGTGCATGCATCCCTGATCATGGCCCACTGGCGTGGGGAAAAAAAACCAAGCTCCCCTGACCCTGTCCTGGTGCCATAGTCGCACAGGTACTCATTGATGGCCCTCTGCTGCGTGTGCAGCCGCTGCAGCATGGCCAACGTTGAGTTCCACCTGGTGGGCATGTCACAGATTAGGCGGTTCTTGGGCAGGTTAAACTCCTTTTGGAGGTCCGTCAGCCGAGCACTGGCATTATATGACCGGCGGAAATGCACACAGACTTTCCTGGCCTGCCTCAGGACATCCTGTAAGCCCGGGTACCTGCCCAAGAACTGCTGCACCACCAAGTTAAGGACGTGAGCCAAACAGGGCACATGGGTCATTTGTCCCTGTCGGAGGGCAGAGAGGAGGTTGGTGCCATTGTCGCAAACCACCATTCCTGCCTTAAGTTGGCGTGGTGTCAACCACCTCTGAACCTGCCCCTGCAGAGCTGACAGAACCTCTGCCCCAGTGTGGCTCCTGTCCCCCAAGCACACCAGCTCAAGCACCGCATGGCATCTTTTGGCCTGCGTACTTGCGTAGCCCCTTGAACGCCTACGGAGCACCGCTGGTTCCGAGGAAGAGGCCATGGAGGAAGAAGAAGAGGAGGGGGTGGAGGAGAGAGGTGTGTCACAATCAGCATTTTGGAGGCGTGGTGGCGGAACAACCTCCAACACTACTGCACCTTGTCCTGCATCCTTCCCAGCTGCCAGCAGAGTCACCCAATGCGCCGTGAAACTTAGGTAACGTCCCTGTCCATGCCTGCTGGACCATGAGTCAGCGGTAATATGCACCTTACCGCTGACCGCCCTGTCCAGCGAGGCATGGACATTGCCTTCCACATGCCGGTAGAGAGCCGGAATCGCCTTCCGTGAGAAAAAGTGGCGTTTGGGTACCTGCCACTGAGGAACTGCACATTCCACAAACTCACGGAAGGGGGCAGAGTCTACCAACTGAAAAGGCAGCAGTTGAAGTGCTAGCAATTTTGCCAAGCTAGCATTCAACCGCTGGGCATGTGGATGGCTGGGAGCAAACTTCTTTCGGCGGTGCAGCAGCTGGGGCAGGGAAATTTGCCTGGTACAATCTGACGTCGGTGTACCAAAAGGAGATTGCCCACAAGTACTTGGCTGTGACACACCTAATTCTACACCTTCATTCCTCTCAGTGCAGGTCTCAGAGAGGACTGAAGGTCTAGTGGGGTTGGAAATCTCAGCTGATGAGGAGCAAGGAGAGGTCCTCTCTGTTCTTTGGTGTGGGTCTTTTAGATGCGCTTGCCAACGAACTGCATGGCAGGTCAACATATGTCTGGTCAAGCATGTGGTACCCAAGCGGGAGATGTTTTGGCCACGCGAGATACGCTTGAGACATATGTTGCAAATAGCAGCGGTGCGATCTGATGCACTCGTCTCAAAAAAGGCCCACACCAAAGAACTTTTTGAATAACGCGCAGAGACTGCAGCGCCCTGCACATGTGGAGCTTTGGGGTGTGATGCAGTCAATGTGCTGCCCTTAGGCTGGCCCCTGGAGGGCATCCTGCCTCGTTGGTGATGTGCCGCCTCCTCCTCCTCCTCCTCCTCCTCTCTCCTATCAGGCACCCACGTTGAGTCAGTGACCTCATCATCCCCTCCCTCCTCATCACTGGAGCAAACCTGGCAGTATGCTGCAGCAGGGGGAGCATGACTGCCAGATTGCTGTCCTTCTTGGGCACCCCCTCTGTCCGTGCTCATGTTACTGCCTTCATCGAGCTCAGTATCATCATCAGAGCCTTCCAAACGCTGGGCATCCTCCTGGAGCATGTACCCAACACTGTGGTCAAACAGTTCGAGGGAATCCTCATGAGGACATGGTGGAGCTAGGGAAGGAGTCACTGATGACATTGAGCTGAGGGAAGAGGCCGCTGCTTTGCCAGACAAAGCACCCTGGGCATGGGTGAGAGAGGATGAGGAGGATGAGGACGGCTTGGTCATCCACTCGACCAAGTCTTCCGCATGTTGCGGCTCAACACGGCCAGCTGCTGAAAAAAAGGCCAAGCGTGTCCCATGGCCACGTGCTGATGAGGATGCACCGTCTCCACGACCAGCACTAGACACAGAGCCTGCTTGCCCTCTCTTATTGGCTTGTGATTGTCTGCCTCTCCTTCTTGGCCTTCCAGACATACTAATGGCCTGTAGCTGCACTAAGCTGGGATAGAACACCTGTAATTTTCTTCAGGTAGCTTAATATACTGTAACCAGACAAGCCTGCCTGTCAGTAGGAAGATAACAGGAACGGATCTAGCTGAACACTGTGAGCAGGACGCACTGTACTAAATGTAAATAGTCTAGCTGCCTGACCGTGGTACTAATAGGATCAAATAGAACACCTGTAATTTTCTTCAGGTAGCTTTATATACTGTAACCAGACAAGCCTGCCTGTCAGTAGGAAGATAACAGGAACGGATCTAGCTGAACACTGTGAGCAGGACGCACTGTACTAAATGTAAATAGTCTAGCTGCCTGACCGTGGTACTAATAGGATCAAATAGAACACCTGTAATTTTCTTCAGGTAGCTTTATATATTGTAACCAGACAAGCCTGCCTGTCAGTAGGAAGATAACAGGAACGGATCTAGCTGAACACTGTGAGCAGGACACACTGTACTAAATGTAAATAGTCTAGCTGCCTGACCGTGGTACTAATAGGATCAAATAGAACACCTGTAATTTTCTTCAGGTAGCTTTATATACTGTAACCAGACAAGCCTGCCTGTCAGTAGGAAGATAACAGGAACGGATCTAGCTGAACACTGTGAGCAGGACGCACTGCACTAAATGTAAATAGTCTAGAAGATAACAGGAACGGATCTAGCTGAACACTGTGAGCAGGACGCACTGCACTAAATGTAAATAGCAGGAACGGATCTAGCTGAACACTGTGAGCTGGACGCACTGCACTAAATGTAAATAGCAGGAACGGATCTAGCTGAACACTGTGAGCAGGACGCACTGCACTAAATGTAAATAGCAGGAACGGATCTAGCTGAACACTGTGAGCAGGACGCACTGCACTAAATGTAAATAGCAGGAACGGATCTAGCTGAACACTGTGAGCAGGACGCACTGCACTAAATGTAAATAGCAGGAACGGATCTAGCTGAACACTGTGAGCAGGACGCACTGCACTAAATGTAAATAGCAGGAACGGATCTAGCTGAACACTGTGAGCAGGACGCACTGCACTAAATGTAAATAGCAGGAACGGATCTAGCTGAACACTGTGAGCAGGACGCACTGCACTAAATGTAAATAGTCTAGAAGATAACAGGAACGGATCTAGCTGAACACTGTGAGCAGGACGCACTGCACTAAATGTAAATAGCAGGAACAGATCTAGCTGAACACTGTGAGCTGGACGCACTGCACTAAATGTAAATAGCAGGAACGGATCTAGCTGAACACTGTGAGCAGGACGCACTGCACTAAATGTAAATAGCAGGAACGGATCTAGCTGAACACTGTGAGCAGGACGCACTGCACTAAATGTAAATAGCAGGAACGGATCTAGCTGAACACTGTGAGCAGGACGCACTGCACTAAATGTAAATAGCAGGAACGGATCTAGCTGAACACTGTGAGCAGGACGCACTGCACTAAATGTAAATAGCAGGAACGGATCTAGCTGAACACTGTGAGCAGGACGCACTGCACTAAATGTAAATAGCAGGAACGGATCTAGCTGAACACTGTGAGCAGGACGCACTGCACTAAATGTAAATAGCAGGAACGGATCTAGCTGAACACTGTGAGCAGGACGCACTGCACTAAATATAAATAGCAGGAACGGATCTAGCTGAACACTGTGAGCAGAACGCACTGCACTAAATGTAAATAGTCTAGAAGGTAACAGGAACGGATCTAGCTGAACACTGTGAGCAGGACGCACTGCACTAAATGTAAATAGCAGGAACGGATCTAGCTGAACACTGTGAGCAGGACGCACTGCACTAAATGTAAATAGCAGGAACGGATCTAGCTGAACACTGTGAGCAGGACGCACTGCACTAAATGTAAATAGTCTAGAAGATAACAGGAACGGATCTAGCTGAACACTGTGAGCAGGACGCACTGCACTAAATGTAAATAGCAGGAACGGATCTAGCTGAACACTGTGAGCTGGACGCACTGCACTAAATGTAAATAGCAGGAACGGATCTAGCTGAACACTGTGAGCAGGACGCACTGCACTAAATGTAAATAGCAGGAACGGATCTAGCTGAACACTGTGAGCAGGACGCACTGCACTAAATGTAAATAGTCTAGATAGAAGATAACAGGAACGGATCTAGCTAAACTGAATACAGTGTATATATATATATGCAACACCTGGGATGCATATATATACACAATACACTGTAAGTGCAGCTAACTGACTGACTGTTCTGCCTAATCTATCTAACTCAAATCAAATGACACTGTCTCTCTCTCTCTCTCTATCTCTCAGCACACCGGAACACACACTACACAGGGCCGCCGTGCAGGCGGCCTTATATAGTGTGGGGTGTGTACTAAATCCCCTGAGCCATAATTGGCCAAAGCCACCCTGGCTTTGGCCAATTACAGCTCTCTCTACTGACGGCGCTGTGATTGGCCAAGCATGCGGGTCATAGTGCATGCTTGGCCAATCATCAGCCAGCAATGCACTGCGATGCCGCAGTGAATTATGGGCCGTGACGCGCCACACGAATTTGGCGCGAACGGCCCATATCGTTCGCAATTCGACGGACGGTCGAACAGCCGATGTTCGAGTCGAACATGGGTTCGACTCGAACACGAAGCTCATCCCTACCTCTGAGACTTGTTAGAGAACCTTAGTGAACAAACAACATCATGAAGGCCAAGGAACACACCAGACAGGTCAGGAATAAAGTGGTGGAGAAGTTTAAAGCAGGGTTAGGGTATAAAAAAATTCTAAGCTTTGAACATCTCATGGAGCACTGTTCAATCCATCATCCAAAAATGGAATGAGTATGGCACAACTGCACACCTACCAAGACATGGCCATCCACCTGCACTGACAGCCCAGGCAAGGATGGCTTTAATCAGAGAAGCAGCCAAGAGGCCCATGGTAACTCTGGAGGAGCTGTAGAGATCCACAGCTAAGGTGGGAGAGTCTATCCACAGGACAACTATTAATCGTGCACTCCACAAACCTGGACTTTATGTTAGAGTGGCAAGAAGAAAGCGATTTTTGAAAGAAAGCCATAAAAAGTCCCATTTGCAGTTTGCAAGAAGCCATGTGGGGAACACAGCAAACATGTGGAAGAAGGTGCTCTGGTCAGATGAGACCAAAACTGAACTTTATTGGCCTAAAAGCAAAACGCCATGTGTGGTGAAAAACTAACACTACACATAACCCTGAACACACCATCTGCACCATTAAACATAGTGGTGGCAGCATGTTGTGGGGATGCTTTTTTCAGGGGGGACAGGGAAGCTCGTCAGAGTTTATGGGAAGATAGATGGAGTCAAATACAGGGCAATCTTAGAAAAAAACCTGCTAGTGCCTGCAAAAGACTTTAGACTGGGGCAGAGGTTCATCTTCCAGCAGGACAATGACTCCAAACATATGGTCAGAGCTACAATGGAAGGTTTTAGATCAAAGCATATTCATGTGTTAAAATGGCCCAATCAAATTCCAGACCTGAATCCAAATTAGAATCTGTGACAAGACTTGAAAATTGCTGTTCACAGATGCTGTCCATCCAATCTAACAGAGCTTAACCGTCCTGGCAGTATTCCCGAGTGTGGCTCGGGGTGAATTTTCACTACCAAAAGCGGTAACCCCGAGCCACACTCGGTATTGCATCGCAGGATCCATGTACAGCATACTTACCTTGTGACTAGGATCCTGTGATGTCCCCCTGCTGTGTACTCCGCCGGATCATCCGCCCGATGTATCACTGTTCCAGGCTCCGTTCCCTGCGAGTTTTGTGACACACAGGGGAGGAGCCTGGCTGCAAATTCAAAAAGTGAAAAATATATAACACATACAATACACTGTAATCTGTAGATTACATTACTGTATCAGATCATTTCATCTACCTTTTGTCCCTAGTGCTTTGTCCAGTGCCCTGCCTGCAGTTTTATATTATATATACTGTTCTTTCTGCCTGGAAACTTGAGAATGTCCATGGTGACCAAAAAGCATCCCTTTACGTTAAAAGCGGTTTTAGACCAGCTAGAAAGCAACTGAGCAAATTTCAGTGTTTTTGATTACATCATTGAATACAATGTATTATTATTATTATATTATTATTATTTGTTATAATTATTTATAGTTTTTTTTATTATATTATAATTTATGATTTCGTATTTTAAACTTTATCATACCCAGGATGTCTAGTAGACTCTTGTTTGGACAGATTTAAGTGTGTTATTACTAAGAATTACATGCCTACAATATAAAATGCCAAATTTCCATGCAAAACAATGTACTGCTTTGAGATTCAAAAATCTGACATAATCATACCGCCAAGGAGGTTAGGCTATTTTGCAAAGAAGAATGGGCAAAAGTGTCACTCTCTAGATGTGCAAACCCAGTAGAGACATACCCAAAAAGACTTGCAGCTGTAATTACAATGAAAGATGGTTCTACAAAGTATTGACTCAGGGGGATAAATAGATAAAGTGATGCGCTCGTAATATCTATAGGGTATCCGACTATTCAATGTGCTGACAGGTCACATTCTACTTGTGGATACTTTGTTACAAACTATACAAAAACTTGAACAGTGATTAACATAATATAAATAAATATAAATACAATGTGTTGAAAAGTCTGCTGTAAAAGTCTAATTGGAGACCTCCCGGAATACAAATCCAAAAGTTAGTTCACCATTTGTTCTTGTGAAATATTAAACAAATAAAAATATGTGGAAAAAGGTGGTGAAAAAATAGAGTGAAAAATACATTAAAACAGATATATTAAATAAATATGTAGTTGGTAACAATTATAAAAAGATTACAATTGTGTGAATTCCCATACACCTTACTTGAAAAGGTGATTCCTTTGCAGGTTAGAAGAAAAATGATGATGATACCTCTTATCTGTGTTTAACCACTTAACAACCGGCCCATAGCCAAATGACGGCTACAGGGCGGTTGTTTAACTCTGGGAGGGCGTCCAGGGACGTCCTCCCAGAATTCTGCTCTCGCGCGCCCCCTAGGGCGCGCACTCGAGAGCATTCGTGACCGCCGGGTCCAGAGGACCCGGCGCATCACAGATCCCGGTAAATGGCCGCTGATCGCGGCCCTTTACCATGTGATCGCTCTGTCAAATGACGGAGCGATCACATGTCAACAAACCGGCGTCATCTGATGACGCCGGTTCCTCTCCTCCCCCTCTCCTCCCCTCCTGTGTACCGATCGGTACACAGTGACCGGAGAGGCGGATGGATGGATGGCTGCAGCGTTGTGGGCTGCATCTGTAGTGCCCACAGCGCTGCACAGAGACATCCAGCCATCCATCCATCCATGCTCACCCATCCCCACTACTCTGCATGCTCTGCCATACCCTGTAATACCCCTGCAATACTCTGCCATACCCTGGAATACCCCTGCAATACTCTGCCATACCCTGGAATACCCCTGCAATACTCTGCCATACCCTGGAATACCCCTGCAATACTCTGCCATACCCTGGAATACCCCTGCAATACTCTGCCATACCCTGGAATACCCTGCAATACTCTGCCATACCCTGGAATACCCCGCAATACTCTGCCATACCCTGGAATACCCCGCAATACTCTGCCATACCCTGGAATACCCTGCAATACTCTGCCATACCCTGGAATACCCTGCAATACTCTGCCATACCCTGGAATACCCTGCAATACTCTGCCATACCCTGGAATACCCCGCAATACTCTGCCATACCATGGAATATCCCGCAATACTCTGCCATACCCTGGAATACCCCGCAATACTCTGCCATACCCTGGAATACCCCGCAATACTCTGCCATACCCTGGAATACCCCGCAATACTCTGCCATACCCTGGAATACCCCGCAATACTCTGCCATACCCTGGAATACCCCGCAATACTCTTCCATACCCTGGAATACCCCGCAATACTCTGCCATACCCTGGAATACCCCGCAATACTCTGCCATACCCTGGAATACCCCGCAATACTCTGCCATACCCTGGAATACCCCGCAATACTCTGCCATACCCTGGAATACCCCGCAATACTCTGCCATACCCCGCAATACTCTGCCATACCCCAAAATACCCCGCAATACTCTGCCATACCCCGCAATACTCTGCCATACCCCGCAATACTCTGCCATACCCCGCAATATTCTGCCATACCCCGCAATATTCTGCCATACCCCGCAATACTCTGCCATACCCCGCAATACTCTGCCATACCCCGCAATACCCTGGAATACCCCGCAATACTCTGCCATACCCTGGAATACCCCGCAATACTCAGTGATACCCAGCCATACTCTGCAATACTCAGTGATACCCAGCCATACTCTGCCATACCCAGCCATGCTCTGCAATACCCCGCAAAAATCTGCAATACTCTGCCATAACCCGCAATACTCTGCAATACCCAGCCATACTCTGCAATACCCCGCAATACCCAGCCATACTCTGCAATACTCGGTGATACCCAGCCATACTCTGCAATACTCGGTGATACCCAGCCATACTCTGCAATACTCGGTGATACCCAGCCATACTCTGCAATACTCGGTGATACCCAGCCATACTCTGCCATACCCAGTCATACTCGGCGATACTCTGCAATACCCAGCCATGCTCAGCCATACCCAGCCTCTGTATGTGACCAGGCTGTGGAAGTCTCACACATGTGGTATCGCCGTACTCAGGAGGAGTAGGAGAATCTATTTTGGGGGGTCATTTTTGGTATATACATGTTATGTGTTAGAAATATTGTATAAATGGACAACTTTGTGTTAAAAAAAAAAAAGCGTTTTAACCACTTCCCGCCTTCCGTCATACGACGTCCTTGACTTTGTGCGGGGATATCTGAATGATGGGTGCAGCTACAGGCATCATTCAGATATCATATTTTTCAGCCGGCGATTCCCTATACCATGAGAACGATCATAGCGGCTGTTACACTGCGGGAGGCGAGAGGGGGCGCCCCCCCCTCCCGCTGCCCTCCGGTGCTTCTACCGACTCACCGCTACGATCGAAGCCAGGTTCTTTTTTTTTTTTTTTTTTTAAATTTCAGGAACAGCCTAGAGGTGAGATGTGGGGTCTTATTGACCCCATATCTCACTGTAAAGAGGACCTGTCATGCCATATTCCTATTACAAGGGATGTTTACATTCCTTGTAATAGGAATAAAAGTGATCAAAAAAATTTTTTTTTTGGAAAAAAGTGTCAAACTAAAATAATTAAAGTAAAATGAACAATAAAAAAAAAAAAAAAATTTTAAAGCGCCCCTGTCCGTGTGCTCGCATGCAGAAGCGAACGCATACGTAAGTCCCGCCCACATATGAAAACGGTGTTCAAACCACACATGTGAGGTATCGCTGCGATCGGTAGAGCGAGAGCAATAATTTTGGCCCTAGACCTCCTCTGTAACTCAAAATTTGTTACCAGTAAAAAATTTTAAAGCGTCGCCTATGGGGATTTTTAAGTGGCAAAGTTTGGCACCATTCTACAAGCGTGTGCAATTTTGAAAGGTGACATGTTAGGTATCTATTAACTTGGCGTAACTTCATCTTTCATATTATGCAAAAACATTGGGCTATCCTTACTGTTTTGTTTTTTTTTAAAGCAAAAAACTGTTTTTTTTTCCAAAAAAAACGCGTTCGAAAAATTGCTGCGCAAATATCGTGCGAGATAAAAAGTTGCAATGACCGCTATTGTATTTTCTAGGGTCTTTGCTAAAAAAACATATATAATGTTTTGGGGTTCTATGTAATTTTCTAGCAAATAAATGATGATTTTTACATGTAGGAGAGAAATGTCAGAATTGGCCTGGGTGCTCCAGAACGCCTGAAGGTGCTCCCCTGCATGTTGGGCCTCTGTATGTGGCCACGCTGTGTAAAAGTCTCACACATGTGGTATCGCCATACTCGGGAGTAATAGCAGAATGTGTTTTGGGGTGTAATTTGTGGTATGCATATGCTGTGTGTGAGAAATAACCTGCTAATATGACAATTTTGTAAAAAAAAAAAACGAAAAAAAAAAACTTGATTTTGCAAAGAATTGTGGGAAAAAAATGACAACTTCAAAAAACTCATCATGCATCTTTCTAAATACCTTGGAATGTCTTCTTTCCAAGAAGGGGTCATTTGGGGGGTATTTGTACTTTTCTGGCATGTTAGGGTCTCAAGAAATGAGATAGGCCGTCAGTACTTCAGGTGTGATCAATTTTCAGATATTGGTACCATAGCTTGTGGACGCTATAACTTTCACAAAGACCAAATAATATACACTAATTTGGGTTATTTTTACCAAAGATATGTAGCGGTATAAATTTTGGCCAAAATATATGAAGAAAAATTACTAATTTTCAAAATTTTATAACAGAAACGAAGAAAAATTAATTTTTTTACAGATTTTTCGGTCTTTTTTCTTTTATAGCGCAAAAAATAAAGAACCCAGTGGTGATTAAATACCACCAAAAGAAAGCTCTATTTGTGTGAAAAAAAGGACAAAAAATTCATATAGATACAGTGTTGCATGACTGAGTAATTGTCATTCAAAATGTGAGAGCACCAAAAGCTGAAAATTGGTCTGGTTATTAAGGGGGTTTAAGTGCCCAGTGGTCAAGTGGTTAAACAAGGCTTACTGAGTCTGGGTTAATCAGCAGAGGATAGGCTTACATCCGCCGGCTAAGATCATCTAATCTCCGCTTCTCCTGTTCATATGCTTTCCCCCATATGAAATACAAAAGTGGGACAAGACCATTGCGCACATAACTTCAACTAAATAAAGTTAACAAAGAGCCCAATAGATCCACTCCATTGACTCAGGGGGAGCTGAATACTAATGCATCTCACACTTTTCACATATTTATTTGTGAAAAATTTTGAAAATCATTTATCATCTTCCTCCCACTTCACGATTACGTGCCACTTTCTATTGGTCTATCACATAAAATCTCAATAAAATACATTTACGTTTTTGATTGTAACATGACAAAATGCGGAACATTTCAAGGGGTACGAATACTTTTTCAAGGCACTGTATATATATATATATATATATATATATATATATATATATATATATATATATTCTGGCTCTTTGTCATGACAGCATACCACTGGTCATCTCCACCCCATTGACCTTGTAGAGGACATCCCTAACTAGATGAATAAAAGGCAGCCAGTATGCAGGTGTTCTTTTTCTGTCACAAACAAATTCCTTCACAGCAAGGAGCACATGCTTTCCAACTGAATTAACCTGTCTAACAGTATGCGTTAAAAACAGGGGTTTCGTTTGCACGCATGCATAAGCTGCAGAGCCACTTCATGGCACCCTGTATTACCTGCAGTCCTAGCTCTTGTAAATTTATATGAGTCTCCACAGTGGGAGCATAGGCATTCTAATGGATAGATATTATAATGTGGAGAACAGCGGTGCTCATATGAGTACAGTATATTAAAATTATTAATGATGAATTTATTAAGATAAAAAATTTAAACAATAATTAACTCACAGGGTAAGAGTTAAAATGGGTAGTCACAAGGGGATGCTTGTTGTGTAGTCCTGATCCAGTTAGCTGGCAGTGTGGGGTGCTGCTGCTGTCTGGCTAGCTGCCGGGGTTTCCAAGGCTCCGAGTCAAGCTGTCAGCTGTGACATCACTGGATGTGGGGCACAGGGCCAGCAGGCGTGCGTTCAGAGCATGCGTGCTCCTTCTTCAGGCTAAGGTCAATACCCCCCTCTATTCTAATGGATAGATAGGGGGCAGGTGAGCCGAAGGTAGCCCATCCCTCCTTAAAGGCACCGGGCACACTGAACACCCAGCACAATGGCAGCAAAGGTGTCCAGTGTGCCCCCTCACCAATACATCAGTAACAAACAAATGGCCTCTGCCCCACCTATAACTGGCCTTCACAGCAAGGAGCGCATTGAAGCTCAGCACATGCAAAAGAAAACCAGAGAAAATTCTCAGCTCAACTCACCAATAAGTCTGCTTACCAGGGCAGGGACAATTTGTTTGTTACTGATCTATTGGGTGTCCAATGTGCCCTAGTGCCTAGTCTCAAAATACCAATCTAATTGTTATTTTGGCTCCTCCCAAGACCTCCTGCTCTCTAACTTCCTTGTTACCTCATCCCATGCTCATCCCCAGGACTTCTCCAGAGCCTCCCCCATCCTCTGGAATGCTCTACCCCAATCTGTCTGACTTTCTCCTACTTTGTCCACTTTCAGACGATCCCTGAAAACTCATCTCTTCAGAGAAGCCTATCTGGCCCCCACCTAACAACTGTACATTTATTTTCTCCATCAGTACATCCCCTCAGTTATTGCCTTTTGTATCTCTTGACCTTCCCTCTTAGATTGTAAGCTCTGATGAGCAGAGCCCTCTGATTCCTACTATATTAAAGTGTATTGTATTTATACTGTCTACCCTCAAGTTGTAAAGTGCTGCATAAACTGTTGGCGCTATATAAATCCTGTATAATAATAATCTTTTGGTTTTAGCCCTCTGCCTTTTACTGTTCTATCCATCTCTCTGTCCATTCACCTGCTTTTGTCCATCCATCCAAACATCTGCTGCTGCCATCCATCTCCTGCTACTGAAGTCCGTCTCCTGCTGCTGTTATCTCTTACCCCTGCAGGTACCATCTCATCTCCTGCTACCCATCTCTGCTTGTAAGTGTGGTCTCCAGTGGCCTGGGTTATTTCCCCACTGCTCTATTATGGTCAATCACATCTTTCCTCTTTTTAGCCTAGGATGAGCTCCCCTGCTCTTGTAGATATTTTATAGATGTTGGGTCTACTCTGGAGCATGCCACATCCCTAATAAGTCAGGTTACCAAATAAATTCCACAAATGGGACTTCAAAGGCAATATATAGCACAAGTTACTTAAAAATATATTGGCAATCTTTACTATTGTAAAAAATAAAGTGTGATAAAAACAGTAATACGGTTCATTATTTCCTAAAAGGATTTACAATTGACAATATCATTATGATACAAACTTGTATGACACATTCCAATTCTACCCAATGCATTTCAGGGACATATACAGTGTCTTGCAAAAGTATTCACCCCCTTGGCTTTTTACCTATTTTGTTACATTACAGCCTTTAGTTAAATGTTTTTTTAATCTGAATTATATGTGATGGATCAGAACACAATAATCTAAGTTGGTGAAGTAAAATTAGAAAAATATATACATAAAACTATTTTTCAGAAATAAAAAACGGATAATTGGCATGTGCGTATGTATTCCCCCCCTTTGTTATGAAGCCCATAAAAAGCTCTGGTGCAACCAATTACCTTAATTAGTGAAATGATGTCCACCCGTGTTCAATCTAAGAGTCACATGATCTGTCATTACATATACACACTTTTTTGAAAAGCCCCAGAGGCTGCAACACCTAAGCAAGAGGCACCACTAACCAAACACTGCCATAAGGACCAAGGAACTCTCCAAACAAGTAAGGGACAATGTTGCTGAAAGGTACAAGTCAGGGTTAGGTTATAAAAAAATATCTAAATCTTTGATGATCCCTAGGAGCACCATCAAATCTATCATAACCAAATGGAAAGAACATGGCACAACAGCAAACCTGCCAAGAGACGGCCGCACACCAAAACTCACAGACCGGGCAAGGCGGGCATTAATCAGAGAGGCAGCACAGAGACCTAAGGTAACCCTGGAGGAGCTGCAGAGTTCCACAACAGAGACTGGATTATCTGTACATAGGACGACAATATGCCGTATGCTCCATAGAGTTGGGCTTTATGGCAGAGTGGCCAGAAGAAAGCCATTACTTTCAGCAAAAAACAAAATGGCACGTTTTGAGTTTGCAAAAAGGCATTTGGGAGACTCCCAAAATGTATGGAGGAAGGTGCTCTGGTCTGATGAGACTAAAATTGAACTTTTTGGCCATCAAAGAAAATGCTGTCTGGCGCAAACCCAACACATCACATCACCCAAAGAACACCATCCCCACAGTGAAACATGGTGGTGGCAGCATCATGCTGTGGGGATGTTTTCCAGCAGTCAGGACTGGGAAACTGGTCAGAGTTGAGGGAAAGATGGATGGTGCTAAATACAGGGATATTCTTGTGCAAAACCTGTACCACTCTGTATGTGATTTGAGGCTAGGACGGAGGTTCACCTTCCAGCAGGACAATGACCCCAAACACACTGCTAAAGCAACACTTGAGTGGTCTAAGGGCAAACATGTAAATGTGTTGGAATGGCCTAGTCAAAGCCCAGACCTCAATCCAATAGAAACTCTGTGGTCAGACTTAAAGATTGTTGTTCACGAGCGCAAACCATCCAACTTGAAGGAGCTAGAGCAGTTTTGCAAGGAGGAATGGTCAAAAATCCCAGTGGTAAGATGTGGCAAGCTCATAGAGACTTATCCAAAGCGATTTGGAGCTGTGATAGCCACAAAAGGTGGCTCTACAAAGTATTGACTTTAGGGGGGTGAATAGTTATGCACATTGACTTTTTCTGTTATTTTGTCCTATTTGTTGTTTGCTTCACAATAAAAAAAAAAACATCTTCAAAGTTGTGGGCATGTTCTGTAAATTAAATGATTCAAATCCCCAAACAATCCATGTTAATTCCAGGTTGTGAGGCAACAAAACACGAAAAATGCCAAGGGGGATGAATACTTTTGCAAGGCACTGTAGCTCCTTCTTTAGGGGTCCCATGGGCATCAGTTCTCATCTCTACAATGCAGCATCAAACAGCAACAGTAAAGAAGAAAGTAGCTGCAATCCTAAAAACATATGTAGTTGCAATTATCTGCCATGCCAGCCAAAGGGAGTCTGGATCCTCAGCACCACTGAGGAGAGTTATATGACCATTGAGGCCACCAAAATATTGATCCTATAAAATATATATGTCACATATAAAACAAAGAAAACAAATCTGGTTCCTACCCACAATATGCAGATGACTTGAATCACTTTTATGGGAAATCAGATTTAGTCAAGAGTCCTATATGGAGGACAGTCAGATGAAGATGTCTAAGAAATTATGTAAAATAGATGTATGTGAAATAAAAAAAAAATCAAATCATAATCAGTCTAACAAATAGACACATCTATGGTTGTAGGACATATGTTGCCCATAGTAAATGGCATAGGAATCTGCTGACACCAAATGCCACATTGTCATAATAATCCCAAGCAGTGGAAGGGGACATAAAGAGTTACCCCATAATCAGATATTCATAAATGTAACCAAAGAGGGTAACTGATCACAAGCAACAACTCTTATTTAACAAATTCCCAAGACATCAAAATGAATGTTAGTTGCTTCTGGGGATAAGGCACTGAAGTCTGTTGAAAGGTAGGGGGAGCCACTTAAATGAACTTGTGATTTTCTTCTTTTTTCTTTTATCTATTGATGACAATTCCTTTCTTTTTCAGGGGAGAGGATTCTGCTGTCAGAAGCCGCAAAAAGGTTATTTATTTTCCTAATAAGTGATCACTGACTTATTAGGGAAAGAAGTCTACTGATCACTTCTAACCCTCTCTGCATAGTGGCATCATAGACAAAGTTGAAGCCTCATTTCTGTGTAGAGAGTTGTACTGAACCCCCTACTTCTACCATATACCCAAGATCCACAAAAACCAAACAACTGCTCTTGGCAGACACATCATTGCTGCCATTAATAGTATAAACCACAGGTTTTTAATTTAATATTTCGATCAATTCCTACAGCAATTGGCACAGGGCCTACAACCATATATAAGAGACAGTATCCAGCTATTAGAATTGCTACAACCCTATAGATGGAAACCTAATTACTCTTGGGTAGACTTCTCTCTCACCCTTCATTATATACTTCGATCCTCCACCAATTTGGCCTCTTAGCTCTGAATCAATTTTTGTCAGCAGATCCTATTATCAATCATAGACAGGTTAATTTAATTCTGGAGGCCACAGAATTTTGCCTTACACATATATATTTTGATTTTAATGATGAATATTTTTTACAAATCCAAGGAACTGCTATGGGTGCAAATTTTGTACCCTCGTATGCAAATCTTGCCATGGGATTTTGTGAATTTTAGTATATATGGCATAATAAGCCTTACACAAAAAACTAATATTTTTTGGGAGATACATAAATGATATTAATATCATCTGGGATGGTTCCAAAAATCTAGTTACAGAATTTGCAGAACACTATAACAATAACCGCTTGGACCTTGAGGTAGGTCACAAAAATAATCAGGAACTTGAGGTTTCTACAATTTTGTGACCCCTGATTATTGATTGCTGTTTCTTTTATTTTTTTCAGATTTATATTTGATTGGTTGATTTCTATTTGACTGACTCCTGAGTCAGTGGAGTTGCGGTCCCCTTCACCAAGTCATCTAGATGCCTCATTGCATTTGGCAGAACTTCGCATGGTGGATTCAGGATCTCAACCTCTCATCAAACAGGCCCCTCAACCATGGAGAATGAATCATACTTACATCAAAAGCCAGTCTCCAGGGTTGGGGGGGCATTTTCAAGACTTGAGGGCCCTGGAAACATGGGGCATGCAGATTCCTCGCTGTTCCAACCTATTGAAGCTGAGAACAGCCCAAGAGGTGCTAAAGGCATTTCTACCAGTCTTATGGGCTCAAAGAGTCAGGTAGGATAACAAGACATCTGTTACATATATCTTAAAGCATGGTGATACAAGGAGCCTGCAGTTTCTCCAAGTAACAGTAGAAATATTTACAGCCACTTTAGGACTTGTGAGCATCTTATCTTCCCAGGCCTCAGAACACTTTGGTGGACCAGGTGAGTTGGAGATTCACAAGTAGGGATGAGCTTCGAGTTTGACTCGAACATCGGCTGTTTGCAAGTTCGCCGAACAGCAAACAATTTGGGATGTTCGCGGCAAATTCGAATGCCGCGGAACACCTTTTAAAAGTCTATGGGAGAAATCAAAAGTGCTAATTTTACAGGCTTATATGCAAGTTATTGTCATGAAAAAGTATTTGGAGACCTGGGTCCTGACCCAGGGGACATGGATCAATGCAAAAAGAAGTTTTAAAAATGGCCGTTTTTTCAGGAGCAGTGATTTTTATAATGCTTAAAGTAAACAATAAAAGTGTAATATCCCTTTAAGTTTTGTAGCTGGGGGGTGTCTATAGTATGCCTGTAAAGGGGTGCATGTTTCCCATGTTTAGAACTGTCTGACAGCAAAATAACATTTCAAAGGAAAAAAAGTCATTTAAAACTACTCGCGGCTACTGCATTGCCAGTCCGACAATACACATAAAAGTTCATTGATAAAAACGGCATGGGAATTCCCCATAGGGGAACCCCGGATCAAAATTTTAAAAAAAATGACGTGGGGGTCCCCCTAAATTCCATACCAGGCCCTTCAGGTCTGGTATGGATATTAAGGGGAACCCCGGCGAAAATTTGAAAAAAAAAATGACGTGGGGGTCCCCCTAAATTCCATACCAGACCCTTATCCAAGCACGCAACCTGGCAGGCTGCAGCGCCCCCCTCTCCTGAACCGTACCAAGCCACATGCCCTCAAAATTGGGAGGGTGCTTTGGGGTAGCCCCCCCAAAACACCTTGTCCCCATGCTGATGAGGACAAGGGCCTCATCCCCACAACCCTGGCCGGTGGTTGTGGGGTCTGCGGGCAGGGGGCTTATCGGAATCTGGAAGCCCCCTTTAACAAGGGGACCCCCAGATCCCGCCCCCTAAGTGAAATGGTAAGAGGGTACAAAAGTACCCCTACCATTTCACTAAAAAACTGTCAAAAATGTTAAAAATGACAAGAGACAGTTTTTGACAATTCCTTTATTTAAATGCTTCTTCTTTCTTCTATCTTCCTTCATCTTCTTCTTCTTCTTCTGGTTCTTCTGGCTCTTCTGGTTCTTCCTCCGGTGTTCTCGTCCAGCATCTCCTCCGTGGCGTCTTCTATCTTCTTCTCCTCGGGCCGCTCCGCACCCATGGCATGGGGGGAGGCTCCCGCTCTTCTCTTCATCCTCTTCTCTCCTTCATCTTCTTCTCTTCTCTTCTTCATCCTCTTCTCCGGGCCGCTCCGCATCCATGCTAGCATCGTGGGAGGCTCCCGCTGTGTGACGCGTCTCCTCTTCTGACGGTTCTTAAATAATGGAGGCAGGGCCACCCGGTGACCCCGCCCCCCTCTGACGCACGGGACATGACGGGACTTCCCTGTGGCATTCCCCATGATGTCACAGGGAAGTCCCATCAAGTCACCGTGCGTCAGAGGGGGCGGGGTCACCGGGTGGCCCTGCCCCCCGTTATTTAAGAACCGTCAGAAGAGGAGACGCATCACACAGCGGGAGCCTCCCACCATGCCAGCATGGATGCGGAGCGGCCCGGAGAAGAAGATAAGGAAGAGAAGAAGAGAAGAAGATGACGAAGAGAAGAAGATGAAGAGAAGAGCGGGAGCCTCCCCCCATGCCATGGGTGCGGAGCGGCCCGAGGAGAAGAAGATAGAAGACGCCGCGGAGGAGATGCTGGACGAGAACACCAGAGGAAGAACCAGAAGAGCCAGAAGAACCAGAAGAAGAAGAAGATGAAGGAAGGTAGAAGAAAGAAGAAAGAAGAAGCATTTAAATAAAGGAATTGTCAAAAACTGTCTCTTGTCATTTTTAACATTTTTGACAGTGTTTTAGTGAAATGATAGGGGTACTTTTGTACACCCTTACCATTTCACACAGAGGGAGCCGGAATCTGGGGGTCCTCGTGTTAAAGGGGGCTTCCAGATTCTGATAAGCCCCCCGCCCGCAGACCCCCACAACCACCGGCCAGGGTTGTGGGGATGAGGCCCTTGTCCTCATCAACATGGGGACAAGGTGTTTTGGGGGGCTACCCCAAAGCCCCCTCCCAATGTTGAGGGCATGTGGCCTGGTATGGTTCAGGGGGGGGACCGCTCTCTCGTCCCCCCTCTTTTCCTGCGGCCTGCTCGGATAAGGGTCTGGTATGGATTTTTGGGGGGACCCCACGTCATTTAAAAAAAAAAAAATTTGGCCGGGGTTCCCCTTAATATCCATACCAGACCTGAAGGGCATGGTATGGAATTTAGGGGGACCCCCACATCATTTTTTTAAACTTTTGGTTCGGGGGTTCCCCTGTGGGGAATTCCCATGTCGTTTTTATCAATGAACTTTTATGTGTAATGTTGGACCGGCAATGCAATAGCCGCGTGTAGTTTTAAATGACTTTTTTTCTTTGAAATGTCATTTTGCTGTCAGACTGTTCTTAACACGGGAAACATGCGCCCCTTTACAGGCATACTATAGACACCCCCCAGCTACGAAATTTAAAGGGATATTACACTTTTATTGTTTGACTTTAAGCATTAATAAAATCACTGCTCCTGAAAAAATGGCTGTTTTTAAAACTTTTTTTGCATTGATCCATGTCTCCTGGGGCAGGACCCAGGTCCCCAAACACTTTCTATGACAATAACTGGCATATAAGCCTTTAAAATTAGCACTTTTGATTATTCATGTTCGTGTCCCACTTTAACGGTGTTCGTGTGTTCGAACAAACTTTTTTCCTGTTCGCATGTTCTGGTGCGTACCGAACAGGGGGGTGTTCGGCTCATCCCTATTCACAAGTATCTGAAGAAAATCTTTAAACTGTGGGGAGTTCTAGATGTGAATCTCATGGCAAATGCTTCAGTTTTTTCCTGATTCTTTTGTCCACAACCTGTAGCCCAGGATACCTTCTCCCAGACATGGGACTTTTGGTTGGTCTATCTGTTTCCCCCAACTGCTCTGATTCACTGGTCTTAGTTGAAAATCATGGAATAGGAAATAATGATTGCTCCATTCTTGCTGAGAGGAAGCGCCACCGCTCCAGATGGGTTGAATCAAAGTAAAGAGTTTTACCTCCAGTCTAGAAGTCCAGGTGCTTGGCAAAATCTGTGATAGTGTAGACATCAAAAGAAAATCTGGACAGCCGTACTCCAAAAAATAAGTTAGCCTTTAATTCAATGAAATGTCATCCAAAATACAGGTCACAGCAAAGTGGAACAAAGCTTACGCGTTTGCTTAGTCATAGCTTGATGAGGAGGACATGGTTCCCCCTTCTGTGTCCTCCAATCAGACTTTCTCAACCTTTGGATCTGCTGTTGCAAGATGGCCAGACTAACCTGAACCTGGCTCGTCTGGCCTTGACTGAATGTAATTTTAAAGGAGGAAGCTCCACCATTTAAATCTTTCTGATTCAGTAGTTTCCACCCTTCTTTCTGTCAGAAAGATCTCTACAAAACCCACATACCATAGCATATGGCAGATGTATGTAGTCTTTACTTCCCAGAATCATTTTTTTTCAGCCTCCTTCAGGTGCAAATAGCCTTACCTTCTTTAAAGTGGGACTTGATGCAGGTTTGAGTTATAACACTCTTAAAATGCAAGTTTTACATCCTGGTTGAAAGAGCCTCTGGTGATCTGATTTCTGAAAGCAGCCATCAAGATTCATCCTCATATCCATCCATCATTTCCCAAGTGGCATCTGCCGTACTGAGAAGGATGTTGGACCTTTTTATCTGAATTCAAAATGTCCGATGCAGTACCTCACTCTGAAGATGGTTTTACTACAGCTGTAGTTTCAGGAAGATAGGTAACAGGAATCAGTGATTTTGCCTGTAAGGTGCAGTATTGCACCCGATTTTACAGTGTCATAGCGAGGAGAAGTACCCTGGGGGGCAGACATTCATTGAAATTAAAGAAAGGACTTGAGACAGTGGGGAAATAATCCAGGCCACTGGAGAACACGGGGGGGGGGGGGGGGAGGGAAGAGGGGAGTGGGGAAAAGAAAGGGGGGAAAGGGAAAAGGGAACTGGTGCATAAATCAAATTAAATGAATGGACAGCAAAACATGGAAAACAGCCAATGAAGAGAAGTACCCTGGGGGGGCAGACATTCATTGAAATTAAAGAAAGGACTTGAAACTAAGGCTCTCGTTAAATCCAGGGAATAATGTAGCTTTGAGGTCATAGATCCAACGAGCCTTAAGCTGTAACAAAATGGGGTCAACACTACCCCCTCGGGAGTCCAGAGGGACATGTTCAAGTGCCAAAAATTTGATATATTTCCCCCCCTCCCCTCTTCCCTCTCCTCCCCTCTTCCCTCCCCGTGTTTTCATGTGCTATTGTCTTCGTTTATTAAATGTATTGCTACACAGATATTCTTATTGTTTATGAATAGTACTATGTTCATTATCAAATATATATATGTGTTTGATTTTTTCCACTTAAATATCATTCATAATAATATTACATACTTACTATGAATGAGCTTGGTTCCCCACATAGACACCCAGATAAATGAGAGTTTTTGTGGTCCTGCTCTTGTGCCCCTTTGCCTTCTCTTGGTGTTTCCTTTCCAGCCTACCCATGCCGGTCCCCAGTTCCCCTTTTCTCCCATTTGAGGATTAGGTTATAAGTGGTCATACGGACGCCCAAGGCATGCCTTGTCATCTTAGTGCATGCCCACTTTACGCCTAGCTGTGTTTCGGGGCCTCCCTAATCCTATGAATGGCATTTTGTGCCGCCCTGGATTACACCATTATTGGTGTTTGTTTTTCCCATCTCTGCATCCTCTGGGTTGTTGCGGGGATGCTGGGTCTATTCACGTTCGTCCCATGATATTCATGGATGGACTTGACTCCTCCCTCCCTCACACAGCCCTATGGGTGATGTAGTTTGAGGGACTTCCCGGCATCTTGGGCATGCGCATTGACGTTTTCTCGTCTGCTTCGAGCTGATGACGTCACGCCGGCTCATCAGAGGACAGATAAAACCGGCTTATCTGGCTGTTCATTCAGCCAGAGTCGGAGGGAGACACTCTATTATGCGACGCTTGTGAAACTGGTAAGCCGGGCCCCAGCCTGCTATGTGTTTGCTGTTCTCTTGATCTATTTATTTCCATTGTACAACTATCTATATTCACTATACCTTAGTCTTGTCTTATGGTTGTTAAATATTTATACAACCCAGGATCGCTTTATTATCATCGCCCCCTCTATTCAATTAATCTGGACTCATTGGAGATATTTGCTCTCTACTAACTCTTCAATAAACCTAATATTTCAGATCTTTCATGCTTATATATCAGAATTCCCTTTAAATTCTTACTTTTTGACAATAGTTGAGTTTTATATCTACACTTCCCATATTAGAATTCAGATTATTATTTTTTATGTCTTTTTCAGCTTGTTTCCAATGTGCAATGTATTTTTCCACCGATTTTGAATTGATCATTCAATATGACCACCAAATATTTGTTATTATTGTGAATACCTATTTTGTATATTTTTTAAACTTTGTAATATTAAAACTTATTGGTTATTTTAACTTACCGTATATACTCGAGTATAAGTCGTTCCGAGTATAAGTCGAGGCCCTAATTTACCACAAAAAAATGGGAAAAACTTATTGACCCGAGTATAAGACGAGGGTGAGAAATGCACAGCTACTGTAAGTGGAAAAGAGGGTCAACAATGCCCATTTGCAGCCTCACTGTGCCCATTTGCAGCCTCACTGTGCCCATTTGCAGCCATAGGTCCCCTGAACTTCAAACTCGGTAGTTAAGGGTTCCTAGATGCCCCCTAGCTGCAGCCAAAATTTGGGGTCTCTGAACCCAAAGGGTCCCGAAATGACATTGCAGCAGATGGACACAGTTGACCGAATTTGGGGCCCTGTATCTCAGGGCCACTTAGTGCTAAGAACCCCAAATTTGGTGTGCAAACCCAGTGGAACTAGCACCATAACATTTCCAAAGCTGGGGTTTCTAGCACCAAGTGGCCCCGAGATACAGGGCCCCAAAAATCAGTTCAGAAAATGTCAAGCACTTTTCTACAGCAGAGAATGACATTTTCCGAACCAGTTTGGGGGCCGTGTATCTCAGGGCCCCTTAGTGCTAGGAACTTCAGCTTTGGATATGTTGTGGTACCAGTTCCACTGGGTTTGCACACCAAATTTGGGGTTCTTAGCACTAAGTGACCCTGAGATATGGGGCCTCAAACTCGGTTCAGAAAATGTCAAGCACTTTTCTGCAGCAGAGAATGACATTTTCTGAACCGATTTTGGGGCCCCGTATCTCGGGGCCACTTAGTGCTAAGAACCCCAAATTTGGTGTGCAAACCCAGTGGAACTAGCACCATAACATTTCCAAAGCTGGGGTTTCTAGCACCAAGTGGCCCCGAGATACAGGGCCCCAAAAATCAGTTCAGAAAATGTCAAGCACTTTTCTACAGCAGAGAATGACATTTTCCGAACCAGTTTGGGGGCCGTGTATCTCAGGGCCCCTTAGTGCTAGGAACTTCAGCTTTGGATATGTTGTGGTACCAGTTCCACTGGGTTTGCACACCAAATTTGGGGTTCTTAGCACTAAGTGACCCTGAGATATGGGGCCTCAAACTCGGTTCAGAAAATGTCAAGCACTTTTCTGCAGCAGAGAATGACATTTTCTGAACCGATTTTGGGGCCCCGTATCTCGGGGCCACTTAGTGCTAGAAACTTCAGCTTTGGATATGTTGTGGTACCAGGTCGACTGTGTTTGCACACCAAATTTGGAGTTCCTAGCACCAAGTGGCCCTGAGATACGGGGCCCCAAAGTCGGTTCGGAAAATGAAATTTTTTGCTGCAGAAAAGTGCTTGACTTGAGTATAAGTCGAGGGGGGCACTTTCAGCACTAAAAAATGTGCTGAAAAATTCGACTTATACTCGAGTATATACGGTATGTAATTTTCTTGTATCCTCATTGGCACTGTAAAAATCCCCTCAACCTCCAGCTCTTTTCAAGGATAAGCATAAGTTCATCACATTCTACATAAATAACGTACAATCATATGTAGTGTAATATTGCCGCCCCTGTGATATTGGCAGTAAAAATCATGTCCCTAGGCCGAAGGCTGACCCTAAGCTAACATATAAAGTACATAGAGAACCTAGATGGGACAGAAAAAAGAGAGAAAAACAGAAGAGGGAGAGAAAACCACAGAGGGGAAAGAGGAAACGAATGAAGAAAAAGAAGAGGGGAAAAAAAAGAGAAAAGAAAAAAGAAAAGGGAAGGAAGGGGAGAGAAGAGGGAGGAAACTGATATGTGATATGGGGACTAAGGGGACGGGTATAACATATACATTTTTTAAAAAACAAGTAGTGGGGAATGAACTTGTAAATTTTTAAAGATATAAAATATATAATTATAACCGGATATCTACTTACATTTTCCACAGAAAAGAGGGGTTATATAAAGTAGGATAAGTGGAGAGTACTGTCCTCCACCTCAGTGGGTGTCCAGAAAGGGCAGATCTTCAAGTTTGTTTAATAAAGTGGTCTGCATGTATATATATATATATATATATATATATATATATATATATATATATATATATATATATATATATATATATATATATATATATATATTCAATACCATATAGTTAAATCAGGTTCAAAGACAGATATTATGAAAGTTAAGTTAAAAAGGAAAATATATATAGATATTAGTAATCATCTCACCTAATGAGGCCAAATTGTACCAATTCACCAAAAGGATTAGTGATAGCTAATACAAAAAGTAATAATAGCGTCCAGGGCAACCAGATATAGGTTGGGTCAGCTTTGGACATCCCATAAAAAAGCCAGCAGTCCAGAGAATACTAGATGGTTCCTGACAAGTGTCTATTAAGGAAGTATAGAGAAGGAGAAAAGCCTCTCATAAGTATACATAAAATCAGAGAATGTCTTATGATGGTTCAGAGTAGGCATATGAAGTAATTACCTTTGATGCAATGTTTGCTGGGGCTCCCCGCTCTGATGACAGTGCCGCGCCGGATAGTAGCAACTGTGAGAGACGCCAGCCCAAGGCGTCTCTTTATAGACCCGACCCGGTGGTGACGTCAGTGCGTTAAGCCGTAAATGACGTTAACGCACCCGGCCGTGCTCTAATGCGCATGCGCTCGACCTAGGAGCCATAATCCCACATCCAATAGGAATGGAAGGTGGGCCCAATGGTCGGCGCAGCTGCAGAGTGTGGCACCAAGATGTGTCACGTACCTGGTAGGTGGAGCCCGGAATGCAGAGAACGGCCTCTCGTATGCCTCCGACTTAAGAACCCCTGAAAGTGTGAACAGGGACTCGAAAGTACAGAGGGCACAAGTGCCTGACTGGAACACTGAAGTAGAAGGCAGGATCCTGTAGTCAGCAGGGAGGTGCACCGTAGTCCTGTAGCAGGTTGCAGACAGCAGGGAGGTGCACTGTAGTCCCGTAGCCGGATGAAGACAGCAGGGAGGTGCACTGTAGTTCTGTTCTGTTTATTTTTTACTGATCACTGCATTTGGTGTCATTTGTGATTGTAATAAGTGTTGGGGAAGTTAGTGGTAGGCCCCTTTAGGTCTAGGGTACCCCCCTAACCCCCCCAGTAAAGGTTTAACCCCTTTATTACCCCCAGTCAACACTTTCATCCCCTGTCACCAGTGTCACTAAGCTATCTTTTTTCTGATTGTCGTATTCGTGTCACAGGTGATGCTAGCTAGCCAGGTAGGTATTTAGGTTTACCGTCAGATTTTTATAGCATCAGGTACCCCCATATACTACCTAATAAAGGTTTTAATCCCCTTATTGCCCCCTAGTTAACCCTTTCACCAGTGATCACCGTATAAGTGTTACGGGTGACGTTGGTTAGTTAGTTTGTTTTTTATACCCGCCGTTTATTACCCAATAAAGGTTTAACCCCCTGATCACCCGGTGGGTGATATCAGTTAGGTTTTAGGGTCAGTTAGGGTCTGCGTCACCCCAGGCAGCATCAGATTAGTGCCAGTACCGCTAACATCCACGCACGCAGCATACACCTCCCTTAGTAGTATAGTATCTGAATTGATCAATATCTGATCAGATCTATACTAGTGTCCCCTGCAGTGTAGGATTCCCAAAAATGCAGTGTTAGCGGGATCAGCCCAGATACCTGCTAGCACCTGCTTTTTGCCCCTCCGCCCAGCCAAGCCCACCCAAGTGCAGTATCGATCGATCACTGTCACTTACAAAACACTAAACAAATAACTGCAGCGTTCAAAGAGTCAGGCCTGATCCCTGCGATCGCTAACAGTTTTTTTGGTAGCGTTTTGATACAGTTGCTGAGAGCTTAGGAGCTTTTTTACCTGTGAGTCTCACTAGTGTACCAGTAAATTTAGAGCCCAAAATGGCAAATCGAAGGTACACTAGTGAAGAGGCCTACATGTTTCTGAGCATGACAGATAGTGAAGAGGAAGTCACTCATCTGTCAGATTCAGTAAGATTCAATACGATAATGTAGATGACAGCGGCTCCATGACAGATAGCTCTGATGATGGAGTTGTGGTCCTTGCCAAGGTCAGGCATACCAGACCCCAATCTTCTTCTGCTGTTGAGGTGCAAAAACCGCTGGGCTCTCGCATGGAGCAGAGAAGTACTAGCGCCGCTATTCCTTCTGGCAAGCACCAGCGGTCTAGTACACCCTAGTCGTAGTAAAACCAGCACTGCAGTAACATGTGGCGAGTCCCATAAGTGCAGTTCAAGCTGGCGAGGTGGCAAGAACAAGTAGTGTCCTGCTGCCACCAAGAAGACAAAGACAGGCCTGTTGTGCCCATAGTTTCCTTCCTGCAGAATTTGCCAATCCGAATTGGGAGCCCACCACTTCTGCAGCACCTATACTTCCCCCATTCACTGGCCAACCCGGCATTCAGGTGGAAACAGTTGATTTTACGTCACTTGATTTTTCTATAGATCTATTGTGGACCAAAGCAATTTGTATGCTGGTCAATACATCACCGCTAATCCCCAGTCCTCCCTTGCCAGAGATTGGAAAACAAATATGGTTTCCAAATTTAAGACCTTTCTGGGCCTATCCCTTGACATGGGCATAACTAAAAAAGAGTTTGTTGCAGTCATATTGGTCCACTGACCCAATTCACCATATGCCCATGTTCTCTGCTTCCATGGCCAGGGCGATACAAGCAGATCTTGCGGTTCATACACTTCAACAACAACTCTGTTGTCCTCGTGGAGACCCTGGATACGATCGGCTCTACAAAATTCAGCCCCTCGTAAACCACTTCAACCAACGTTTTGCAGCTTTGTTTACTCCCCATCAAGTTGTCTACATTGATGAGTCCCTGATTAAGTTTTCTGGCCGCTTGTCTTTCAAACAGCATCTTCCCAGCAAGCGTGCCAGATACGGGGTCAAGATGTATAAGCTCTGTGACAGGGCCACAGGCTATACATGTAGTTTAATGGATTACGAAGGAAGAGCTAGTCACGTAGAGCCGGAGAACTGCCCAGAATAAATAGGGAGCGCTGGCAAGATTGTGTGGGACTTGGTGTCACCCTTATTCGGAAAGGGGTACCATTTGTATGTGGACAATTATTACACGAGCGTTCCACTTTTTAGTCACTTGTTTGATAATAAAATTGGTGCACGTGGCACTGTGTGACCTAATCGCCAGGGCTTACCCCAGAGGCTTGTAGATTCCTGTCTTAGGCTGGGGGAGAGAGCCTGCTTCAAGTGTAATAATTTGCTCACTGTGAAGTGGAGGGATAATAAGAATGTTTTCGTTCTTTCCTCCCTTCATACAGACACGACGGTCCAAATTCCTACGGTGACTGGTGTTGTGGAGAAACCCCTCTTTGTCCACGAATACAACCTTAGCATGGGAGGGGTGGACCTCAATGACCAGTTGTTGGCGCCGTACTTAACCAATTCCCACCCGGCCACTGCACATAAACGGCCAGGTGGTCCTTTCCTCATTCTGAGTGGACGTTCAGGAACGTTTCTCAGAACGAGTGCTCGCAGCGCAGCCACGAGGCACGCTGCGGCTCGATCCTGTGCTCATTCTGATTACAGGATCCAGCTGAGCAGAGATCGGGATATGGGCACTGTGATTGGCTCTCCTGATCACCTGACAGCTGTGTCCAATCACAGCCATCACAATGTAAACAGAGACGTGTGTCTCTGTGACAGGTCTCCCCGCCAAGCTCAGTGAGAGCTCAGTTGGGGGGGGGGAATCTGCAGATCTGTGGCAGCTCTCTGTGTGAGGATGATTTTACACAGAGAGCTGTTACAGATCATCCGACAGAGTACACCAAGCACCACTGATGTACCCCTGTCCCACACATACACATTTCAGTGTCCCAGTAAAAAATCTGTCTGTCCCTCATCACTGCCAACACCAAATAAACACTGATTTGGGTAATTTTTACCAAAGAAATGTAGCAGCATCATTTTTGGTCAAAATTTATCAAGAGAAATTACTTATTTGCAAAATTTTATAACGGAAACTAATAAAAATGCATTTTTTTGGAAAATTTTCGGTCTTTTTTTATTTGTAGCGTAAAAAATAAAAACCCCAGCGGTGATTAAATACCACCAAAAAAAGCTCTATTTGTGTGAAAAAAATTATAAAAATTAAATTTGAGTACAGTGTTACATGACCGCGCAATTGTCATTCAAAGTGTGATAGTGCTGAAAGCTGAAAATTTGTCTGGGAAGGAAGGGGGTCAAAGTGCCCAGTATTGAAGTGGTTAATTGCCTTAAGGCCAGACATTGGTACAAGAAAGTGTCTGTATACTTATTTCAATTGGCTTTGCTGAACGCTCATGTGCTATACAGAGCTTCAGGACAGACTGGATCCTTCCTTAAATTCCAGGAAGAGATCGTTAGAGCCCTTCTGTTTCTAGACAGTGCTCCACCTCACCTTCCCAATCCAAATGCAGTAAGCCGGCTGCATGAGAGGCATTTTCCGTATGTCCTCCCAAGTACCCCTACCCAAAGAAAATGTTGTGTCTGTAGAAAGCGTGGATATAGGCATGACACCTGCTATTTTTGTCCCTCCTGTCCTGATAATCCTGGACTTTGCATTGGTGAATGTTTAGAATGCTACCATACATTAGTTGAGTATAAGCATAGGGTACAGCACTGCACAGACTAGGACACACTTTCACAGGGTCTCCCAAGATGCTATTCGCATTTTGAGAGACCCGAACCTGGAACTGAATCGTTATGTCCGGTACACACGATCGGACATTGATCGGACATTCTGACAACAAAATGCATGGATTTTTTCCAACGGATGTTGGCTCAAGCTTGTCTTGCATACACACGGTCACACAAAGTTGTTGGAAAATCCGATCATTCTGAACGTGGTGACGTAAAACACATACATCGGGACTATAAACGGGCAGTAGCCAATAGCTTTCGTCTCTTAATTTATTCTGAGCATGCGTGGCACTTTGTGCATCGGATTTGTGTACACACGATCGGAATTTAAATAATCGGATTTTGTTGTCGGAATCTTATATCCTGCTCTCAAACTTTGTGTGTCGGAAATTCCGAAGGAAAAAGTCCGATGGAGCCCACACATGATCGGAAATTCTGACACCACAATCCGATCGCACTTTTTCCATCGGAAAATCCGACCATGTGTACAGGGCATTACAGTTATAGTTACAAATAAAAGTTTAAAAAAAAGTAAAAAATAAAAAAAAAACACAAAAAAATATACAATAAAAAAAACAAAAATAGTTGTTTTATTGTTCTCTCTCGATCTATTCTCTCTCTTTTGTTCTGCTCTTTTTTACTCCAGCGCTGTAGGAGGTGATTTCACCACCACAGTTAAAAAAAATGGTGCATGTATGCCCATCACTAGAAGTGGGTGGATGAAGGGCAGTATTCTAATGGTAGGCATACCCACCGATCAATCTCTTTTTTTCGTTCAGCCCACAGGCTGCATGAAAAAAAAGATTACAATATATATCCACAAAGGACCAGCAACATACTGGTATGTTGCTGGACTTTGAGTGGTTATACCAGAATGATGCCTGCGGGTTTAGGTATCATCTTTGTATAATTCTTTTCAGCCAGTGGTCGGATTTCATGTAAAAGCAATCCTAGTGGCTAATTAGCCTCTAGACTGCTTTTACAAGCAGTGGGAGGGAATGTCTCCCCCCTCCCACCATCTTTCATGGTTTTCTCTGGCTCTCCTGTCCCAACAGGGATCCTGAGAATGCAGCCGTTGGTTCCGCCAGCTGACCATAGAGCTGATCAGAGACTAGAATGGCTCCAATCATCTCTATGGCCTAAGAAACGGGAAGCTACAAGCATTTCATGACTTAGATTTTGCCAGATATAAACAGCGCCATTGGGAAATTGGGAAAGCATTTTATCACACCAACCTTGGTGTGGTCAGATGCTTTGAGGGCAGAGGAGAGATCTAGGGTCTAATAGACCCCAATTTTTTCAAAAAAGAGTACCTGTCACTACCTATTGCTATCGTAGGGGATATTTACATTCCCTGAGATAACAATAAAAATGATAAAAAAAAAAATGAAAGGAAAAGTTTAAAAATAAAATAAAAAAGCAAAATAAATAATAATAAAAAAAAAAACACCCCTGTCGCCCCTGCTCTCGTGCAAAGGCAAACGCAAGCGTCGGTCTGGCGTCATATGTAGAAAGCAATTGCACCATGCATGTGAGGTATTACCGTGAAAATCGGATCGAGTGCAGTAATTTTAGCAGTAGACCCCCTCTGTAAATCTAAATTGGTAACCTGTAAAGGATTTTAAAGGCTTTTAAAAATGTATGTAGTTTGTCGCCGCTGCACGTTTGTGCACAATTTTAAAGCAAGTCGTGTTTAGTATCCATGTACTCGGCCTAAGATCATCTTCTTTATTTCATCAAACATTTGGGCAATATAGTGTGTTTTAGTGCATTAAAATTTAAAAAACTGTGTTTTTTAGCATAAAAAAATGCTTTTGAAAAATTGCTGCGCAAATACTGTGTAAAAAAAATGAAACGCCCACCATTTTAATCTGTAGTGCCTTTGCTTTTAAAAAGTATATAACGTTTGGGGGTTCAAAGTAATTTTCTTGCAAAAAAATTATTTTTTCATGTAAACAAAAAGTGTCAGAAAGGGCTTTGTCTTCAATTGGTTAGAAGAGTGGGTGATGTGTGACATAAGCTTCTAAATGTTGTGCATAAAATGCCAGGACAGTTCAACCCCCCCACAAATGACCCCATTTTGGAAAGTGGACACCCTAAGGAAATTGCTAAGAGGCATGTTGAGCCCATTGAATATTTTATTTTATTGTCCCAAGTGATTGAATAATGACAAAAAAGAAAAAAATCTTTACAAAAAGTTGTCACTAAATGATATATTGCTTACACATGCCATGGTTATATGTGAAATTGCACCTCAAAATACATTTTGCTGCTTCTCCTGAGTACGGGGATACCACATGTGTGGGACTTTTTTGGAGCCTAGCCGCGCACGGAGCCCCAAAAGCCAAGCACTGCCTTCAGGATTTCTAAGGGCATAAATTTTTGATTTCACTCCTCACTACCTATCACAGTTTTGAAGGCCAAAAAATGCCAAGATGGCACAAAACCCAGCCAAATGACCCCATTTTGGAAAGTAGACGCCCCAAGCTATTTGCTGAGAGGCATGTTGAGTCCATGGAATATTTTATATTTTGCCACAAGTTACAGGAAAATGACAAACTTTTTTTTTGCACAAAGTTGACACTAAATGATATATTGCTCACACATGCCATAGGCATATGTGGAATTACGCCCTGCCATTTTAGCACCTCAAGAAATGAGATAGGCAGTCATAAACTAAAAGCTGTGTAAATTCCAGAAAATGTTCCCTAGATTGTAGACGCTATAACTTTTGCGCAAACCAATAAATATACACTTATTGACATTTTTTTTACCAAAGACATGTGGCTGAATACATTTTGGCCTTAATGTATGACTAAAATTGAGTTTATTGGATTTTTCTTATAACAAAAAGTAGAAAATATTTTTTTTTTCAAAATTTTCGGTCTTTTTCCTCTTATATCGCAAAATATAAAAATCACAGAGGCAATCAAATACCATCAAAAGAAAGCTCTATTTGTGTGAACAAAAGGACGCAAATTTTGTTTGGGTACAACATTGCATGACCACGCAATTACCAGTTAAAGCAGCGCAGTGCCAAATTGTAAAAAGTCCTCCAGTCATTGAGCTGCCAAATGGTCCGGGGCTGAAGTGGTTAAAGGAGGATTGAACAGAATCTGCATCTGTTGTATACTAAGCAAAAGGTAATACCACAGTCTTTGTACCCATAAAATTGCCATGTTCACAGTTCAGAGTCCTCCCTTACATCAACGTTCCCAGCATTCTCCCTATACATCACATTCTGCAGAGTCCCCCTTACATCAGTGCCCCAGAGTGCCATGTAACATCAGAGCCCCCAGAGTGCCACCTTACAGCAGAGTCCCCAGAGTGCCATCTTATATCATTGTCCCCTTACACACACCTTTTCACCTTTGTCCTTTGTGTGGCAGGTGGCTGATGGGAAAAGGCTTTAAAAAAAATCCACCTCTTGCTGGCTCTGAACTGCACATGTGCAGTTGTGGAGCCAGCTGAATGGTGAACTGCTGTGGTCGGCCTCGGATCGGGCAGTGGGGTATGTGAATAAAAGTTTTGTTCTATGACGTCACTGCACAGGCACACACCCAGACCTGCCCTGGTGCCTGATCTGAGGCAGAGCTTGGCAGTTAACCAGTTGGCTCCGAATGACAACAAGTAGATTTTTATAGGCATTTTTTTCCTCTCTCTGGATTTTGGCAACACAGCAGCTGATTGAGCTTTTTCCAATATTTTTGTAGATCAACTTCTGTTGAGTAGCAGTGGGAACACAAAAATAATACAGTATACATACACACAAACACACATGCACAGTATACATATACACACACACACACAGTATCTACTGTATATACTCAGATGTGCATAGTATATAAATATATATATATATATATATATATATATATATATATATATATATAGATATAGATATAGATATCTATCTATATATATATATATATATATATATATATATATATATTATCTCATAAAAGTGAGTACTCCCCTCACATTTTTGGAAATATTTTATTATATCTTTTCATGCGACAACACCGAAGAAATGATACTTTGCTACAATGTAAAGTAGTGAGTATACAGCTTGTATAACAGTGTAAATTTGCTGTTCCCTCAAAGTAACTCAACACAAAGCCATTAATGTCTAAACCGCTGGCAACAAAAGTGAGTACACCCCTAAGTGAAAATGTCCAAATTGGGCCCAAAGTGTCAATATTTTGTGTGGCCACCATTATTTCCCAGCACTGCTTTAACCCTCTTGGGCATGAAGTTCACCAGAGCTTCACAGGTTGCCACTGGAGTCCTCTTCCACTCCTCCATGACGGCATCACTAAGCTGGTGGATGTTAGAGACCTTGCGCTCCTCCACCTTTCATTTGAGGATGCCCCACAGATGCCTAATAGGGTTTAGGTCTGGAGACATGCTTGACCAGTCCATCACCTTTACCCTCAGCTTCTTTAGCCAGGCAGTGGTCGTCTTGGAGGTGTGTTTGGGGATCATTATCATGTTGGAATACTGCCCTGTGGCCCAGTCTCCGAAGGAAGGGGATCATGCTCTGCTTCAGTAAGTCACAATACATGCTGGCAATCAGGGTAACTCTCAACGAACTGTAGTAGCTTGAACTAATTTGATGCAGTGTATGGTCTGAGCACTGACAGGTTGACCCTCAACAGGCTGACCCTCCACCCCTTCAACCTCTGCAGCAATGCTGGCAGCACTCATACATCGATTTCCCAAAGACAACCTCCGGATATGACACTGAGCACGTGCATATAACTTCCTTGGTCGACTACGGCGAGGCCTGTTCTGAGTGGAACCTGTCCTGTTAAACTGCTGTATGGTCTTGGCCACGTGCTGTAGCTAAGTTTCAGGGTCTTGGCAATCTTCTTATAGCCTAGGCCATCTTTATGTAGTGCAACAATTAATTTTTTCAGATCCGCAGAGAGTTTTTTGCCATGAGGTGCCATGTTAAACTTCCAGTGACCAGTATGAGAGAGTGAAAGCAATAACACCAAATTTAACACACCTGCTCCCCATTCACACCTGGGACCTTGTAACACTAACAAGTCACATGACATCAGGGAGGGAAAATGGCTAATTGGGCCCAATTTGGACATTTTCACTTAGGGGTGTACTCACTTTTGTTGCCAGCGGTTTAGACATTAATGGCTGTGTGTTGAGTTATTTTGAGGGGACAGCAATTCATACTCTTATACAAGCTGTACACTCACTACTTTACATTGTAGCAAAGTGTCATTTATTCAGTGTTGTCACATGAAAAGATATAATATTGCACACACAGTGTATATATATATATATATTTACATATATATATATATATATATATATATATATATATATATATATATATATATATATATATATATATATATATATATATATATATATATATATATGTATATATATATATATACACACACACACACACACACCAACACCTTTCATCTAAAAATCAGCCTGATCAAACACATCTCCTTGCATGCTGGGACTTGTAGTGCCCCAGCAAGTCACAGACATGTGCGGTGGTAATACAGGAGAGGGGAAGACTGTGCCTGTGTACTGGTGAGCAGGTAATGAGTAGGGAGGTGTAGCAGAGATTAGAGGAGACAATGCAGTGCAGTTCTCCTCACACAGAAAATTGATCCTCAGGGACAGGAGGAGCCCAGCTAGATGAAACACAGTCCCCCCTCCCTCCTGCTCACCAAGGTAAGCACTGACAAAACTACATTGAGCTCAGCTCTCCTTCTAGCAAGCTGCAGTCCATCCCACACTGCAGGCTGTATGTACTCCTCCCTCTCCTGTCCTCCAGCAGTTGGCATCTCCTCTTCTAAAGACAAATCAGCCGTGCTGGAGAAAGGGGTGTGTGCAATGTGATTCCATTGGCTGAGGAGGCAGTGCAGAGGCAGAGCAGCTATAGACTCAGGATTGTTACAGACAATGGATAACAGTAACTGACTTTTCAGGGACAGAGGTAAAAATCTGTGATAGCTGTCCCTGAATTTAGCTTGGCAACCCTGATGGGGCCTCCTACCTGCTCTGGGCCCTCCGGCAGTGCCCGAGTGCCCTCATGGTCAGTCCACCCCTGGTTGCAATTCCTTGCTTGCTCTTTTAAATCTTCCAAATGTATTGATTCTCCATAAAAGACTCAGTAATGGACAGCAGATGTAAATGCGTTTCAGCCTTGTGGGCCTTGTTCACTACATATGCCTTGTACAAGAATGCAAAAAAAAAAGCAGATGAGCTCCAACTTTGGATCCCTTGCTGTCACTTAGCCTTTTTTCTTCCAAAAAATACCAACCCACCTGGCTCTCATATCCAGGTTGCTATCTATGCAACTTTAAAACATGCAGGTATTGTCATGTTAATTTATGCACTAAATATTTCAATTCAGTAACCACTGGAGAAAGATTTGACAATTAATTGTGAAACCAAGTATGTGGTGCATCAGACTGCTGCATTTCTTGTAACCTGCAGTACATTAGATGCACCACACGTGCCTTAAGAACAAGAATTGGAGAACATTATTGTGACTCTATTAATCCAAATGCAAAACATATTTCCAATGTCTCATGTACTTTAAAGAATGCTATTCTGGTAACTTTTCCTCCTTTAGGTTTGCTGGCATTGAGAGATTGACACCAGTGCCCAGGGGTGGCGATAGAAACAGACACCTTTTGGATAGAGAGGCATGGTGGATATTTTGATTAAAAAACAGGGTCCCCCAGGGGTTAAACCTCAGATGTGACCTAGATTTATACTTATGTTGATTCCTTTTTGCACTACCTGCCTCTTCCATTTTAGTACTATTTTCTTTACCCTACTGGGCATTCTTGCATTTTTTTTTTCATTTTTTCTGTGTATTTTTATTTCATGATTGCCATTGCAGCTGTACGACTGCCTTTCCGCACCCAGGTAGCTCTTAAAAAAATTCTAATCTTATTGGGTAGTAGCACCCTACCTCTGCTTTATTTTATGTCCAGTATGATTGTGGGCTTTCATTAACGTATTGATATATGTGTGCACTGCAAGCACGATACCTGAACCTTGCTAACAAATGGTATACTGATGTGCAATGCATATGGTGCATATTCATATAGTAGTTCTAGTATGCCATGAGGATTGAACATTTAAATATTGCTTCTTTTGTGCCGTCTACTGTTCACATGGGTGTGCCAACAGTTTATCTGAATATAAAAAAAATATATATTTTTTGGTCAGCACCTGACTTGCCCATCAGTCTGCTGTTACTATATATCTTTGACACTGATCATATACCTGAGGATTTTAATCATTCCAGCATCTGTCCTGCCTGTTGTCAGCTGTTGCCATTGCCAACACAAAGGGTCTATGACACCTCGAGGATGCAATTTGTTTGCATAAGCTTTGGTAAATCATACCAATGGATTGTCAGGTTACAGGTTTAGTACAAATATGCAATTGGAATTGAGTTGTGTAGGTAAGGATGTAACTTTTATATTACACATACTAAAATAATAAATCACTGTTTAATATTAGCTTGGAACACCAATTAAAACTTTCATGTGTAACTTTGTACAGAGCAGTGAAGGGATTAAATTGAGTCAGGTTTATGTTCCTATGTTCTGGCTGCAGTTTCTGTCCCCATGGCAGTTGTCACTATGACAGAAAGTAAAGAAAAATCCTACCATTGACAACTACTACAAGAACAGAAGGAGAGGGAAAACCTCCCTAAATACTTACCTGAGTCCCCAATTGAACCACCGCTATTCACTGTTGCATCTCTTCTCTCCTCTCTTCCTCTTCACACAGGGACTCGAGCAGAAGTAGGAGCAATTGGCTCCTGCTGCTGTCAATCAAATTCTGTGAGGAAGCAGGGGGTGGAACCAAGATGTGCTATGTGTGTCTATTAGGTGAGACAACATAGACCAGGAGTGTCAAACTGGCGGCCCTCCAAATGTTGCGAAAATACAAGTCCCATCATGCCTCTGCCTGTGAGAGTCATGCTTGTTACTGACAGCCTTGCAATGCCTCATGGGACTTGTAGTTCCACAGCAGCTGGAGGGCTGCCAGTTTGACACCTGTGCCATAGACACACACAGCTTGGGAGAGAGCATGCACATGTGCCCCCATAGCAAGTGGCAAGAAGGAGAAGCCAAGATTAAGAAGGTGCATGGAGAGGAGGAGCCAGAAGTGGAGGTTCGGGGCCTCTCTGTGCAATACTGTTGCACAGAGCAGGTAAGTATAACATGTTTATTATTTTAATTAAAAATAGAGCCTTTAGTGATACTTTATGGATAATTTTCAAATATAAGCTCTGGTTTAGGATAGTCTTTCTCATTTTGTGTTGTGTTGCTAGTTTAGACGAAGGAAATCTCCCATGTAAAAAAAAAAAATAGATCTATGTCTATTTTTTTTTTTATTATTATACCAGTTCTCATTTCTATTTTTGCAATTCGTTCTAGAACATTACAGCCAGTCACTCACAGAATTTCATATTTCTACTGATTCAGGCTGTGAACACATGGGCGATGAAAGAGTGACATCTGGGACCTAAAGACTGCATTGTGCAAAACAGCTGAAAATCCACAAATCTAAGTAAGTTATTTGCTTGACTGTTTACTGTAGCATATCACTTCAGTAAATATTTTCTTAGATGCTAGAGCACTTATGTTATTTTCATATAGATATTCATAAAACTTTATAAATTTTCTTTTTCAGTGCTATATATTTTTTTAATGAGAGAGCAAGGAATCATGGGAGACCCAGCTTTAAAAAGCTACTTACAAAGTAACTCAGTCAGTCAGGTCCTGACATTTTGAGAGCAAACCGTGATTACAAAACTAGCCTGGCTAAATGTACTGGTTAGGTTCCAGTTTGGTTTAATAAATAAAGCTTGTATTGCCTTAAATATATGCTTCCTCTAACTACTTTGTTTGCTTAGTTGTTTACTTAGTTGAGTCCTAGCACCATGCCATAAAAGATTAAATATATTGATATAGTAAGGATAGCTAACAGAGATTTTAAGGTATTATATTTTTTTTAACCAAAACACTATTATAATAAAATCTGCTTTTTTATTTATTACAAAGAATAATAATATTATATTGATATTATAGAATTTTAAAAGCTTAAATCATACAATCATTTAAACTAAAAACATGTCATACACAGATACAGAGGCTTTGTAACCAGTCTTCCCTGTAAGACACCCCCCTAAAAATTAGCACCATACTATCTCAGATGAATATGAGAAATTTTCCATAAGTTCATTGACATGATTTTTTCATAGTGGGAAGGGAGCAGCCTTCTTTCAATGTGATTCATAACTTTTCTTCCTCAGGAGGACAGGAGAAGGTTAATCTATAATATCATTTATTATGACAATGACTAGTTCCTTATAAACAAACACAGATATTTTTACATTATGACATTTCCCCTTAAAGTAGCCACACCAGGAAAGGAAAGTGAGAACAACCCAGTACCCTAAATGAATAGAGTAGAGCCATCTGGAATGTCTCACAAGAGTCAGCAATCAGTGAGCATGTGTACTGAAGCCCTAAACGAATGAAAGGTAAGTATAAAATCCTCATCATTTAAACTAATTTAAATGTACTATACAAATCAAAAATACGTTGTAAAATATTGTCATAATGCTGATAACATAACATAACATAATATAACATATATATATGTAACTAAATAAATGTTATTAGCATTAATTATAGTAAGCCCCCGAAATGTAATATGTTTCATGTTTTTATGTTAAAAATCACTCTGATAACCACACCTTACCTATCAGTCTGATGATTCCCCATAATGAGATAATAGTCTGCTCCTCTTTTTCCCAATGTTATTTTAACTCCAATCAAATGAACAGTATTTAGCTCTCATTCATACATGCAGCTATAATTTTGATATGTTGCCTCCTTATTACCTACATCAACCAAAAAAAATTCCAACCCACCTTGCACCAGGATTGCAAGGCAGTTGTGGCAAGGCCTGATTCACTTGAATTGGTCCTGTTTGTTTGTGTAAGAGGCCTGCTGAATGCAACATGCTTTTTCATCTTTGACACAAAGCATCATGGCTGTGGCATGGGTACAGCCCTGAATGTCTGGATATCTGTGTTTAGGTGGGTGGATGGGTGGATAGGGGGTAGATAAACTGCTTTTACCACCCCTCCCACCATCCTTCTGTATGAAAGAACCCTAAAGCCTGGTACACACAAGCCAAATATCAGCCTGGTTCAACAGAAACCAGCCAACATTTTGCCTGTTTGTACATCAGCCTATCCAACATAAGCTAGCCGAATGGCCGGCTTCTGTGGAACAGGCATGCTGAAAAATCAGCAGCCAATCAGCATCTGATCAGTGCTAGCAATGGCTGCTAGCACTGACAGTTGTGTTCTGGTGGGGGGAAGTCCCCTTGTTAAAACACAATGAATGTGAGAGATGACATCACTAAGGGAGCAAGGGAGGAGGTTGAATCCTTATGGGTAGAGCTCCAAAGGGAGGAAATTAAGGGGAAAGTAATACTGGGAGTATGCTATAAGCCCCCTAATCTGGGGAGGAGAGGGAGACGGAACTCTTATTACAATTTGGATTAGCGGCAAGGATGGGAAGTGTCATTATAATGGGGAATTTTAGTTATCCAGACATAGACTGGGCGGAGGGAATTACACATTCGTCTAAGGCTCGGCAGTTCCTAAATGTCTTGCAGGACAATTTCATGGGTCAGATCGTAGACGTGCCAACTAGAAACAAAGCGTTACTAGACCTACTGATTACCAAAAATACAAACCGAAATATGGGGAAATTTAGGAAACAGCGATCACGGGTCAATTAGCTTCAGTATCAATCACACAAATAGGAAACATAGGGGAATACAAAGACACTGAATTTCAAAAGAGCCAACTTCCCTAAACTACGAACCTTGCTAGACAATATTAATTGGAATAAAATCTTAGGAACAAAGGACACAAGGGAGAGATGGGTTTGCTTTAAGAGCATATTAAAAAAGGGCATTAGCCAGTGCATCCCATTGAGAAATAAATTTAAAAGAGCGAACAAAAGTCCTGGGTGGCTTAACTCCAATATAAAAATGCATATAAAAGCAAAGGAGAAAGCCTTCAAAGAACACAAGGCTGAGGGATCATCATCAGCATTCAAACTTTACAAAGAATGCAACAAGAAATGTAAGGGTGCAATTAGGGTGACTAAGATAGAACACGAAAGACACATAGTGGAGGAGAGCAAAAAAACCCCAAGAAATTATTTAAGTATATAAACAGTAAAAGAGGGAGGACAGACCATATTTGCCCCATAAAGAATGAGAAAGGAAATCTGGTTACAAAGGATGGTGAGATGGAGAAGGTATTGAATGTATTCTTCTCCTCAGTCTTCATGATGGAATCGGGGGGCTTTAGTAACCACAACTGCAGTGTTTTTCCTGATGACACATTACAGGAAGCACCCTCATGGCTAACAGAGGACAGAATTAGGAATAGACTTGAAAAACTTAACATAAGTCACAGGGACCAGATGGCTTGCACCCGAGGGTCCTTAGGGAACTCAGTCAAGTAATTGCCAGACCATTGTTCCTAATTTTTACTGACAGTCTACTGACTGGAAAGGTACCAGCTGATTGGAGAAAAGCCAATGTAGCACCAATATTCAAAAAAGGGCCAAGATACATCCCTGGTAAATACAGATCAGTTAGCCTTATATCAATAGTGTGCAAGATCTTGGAGGGTGTGATAAGGGACTATATACAAGATTTTAGTAATGAAAATGGTATCATTAGCAGTAATTAGCATGGATTCATAAAGAATCGTTCTTGCCAAACCAGTCTTTGAACCTTCTATGAGGTGGTGAGCTGAGATCTAGATAAAGGAAGGCCCATAGATAGTGTATCTGGATTTTGCAAAAGCATTTGACACAGTTCCCCATAAATGTTTACTGTACAAAGTAAGGTCCGTTGGCATGGACCAAAGGATGAGTACATGGATTGAAAACTGGCTACAAGGGCAAGTTCAGAGGGTAGTGATAAATGGGGAGTACTCAGAATGGTCAAGGGTGGAAAGTGGGGTCCCCCAGGGTTCTGTCCTGGGACCAATCCTATTTATTTTTTGTTCATAAATGACCTGGAGGATGGGGTAAACAGTTCAATCTCTGTGTTTGCAGACGATACGATGGAAAAATATAAAATAATGCATTTGGGTAGCAAAAATATGAATGCAAACTACTCACTGGGGAGAACCTCTGGGGGAATCAAGGGCAAATCAAAGAGCATGGGATCCCCCCAGACCATTACCAGGCCCTTTGGGTCTGATATTAATATTAAGGGGAACCCTGAATCAAAATTGAAAAAAAAATTGCGTGGGGGTCCCCCTAAAATCAATACCAGGCCCTTCGGGTCTGATATGGAAATTAAGGTTAACTCTGCACCAAAATAAAAAAATGGGGTACCATACCAGACCCTTGTCCGAGCACGCAACCTGGCAGGCTGCAGGAAAAGAGGGGGGACGAGAGAGCACCCCCGCTCCTGAACTGTACCAGGCCACATGCCCTCAAGATGGGAAGGGTGCTTTGGGGTAGCCCCCAAAGCACCTTGTCCCCATGTTGATGGGGACAAGGGCCTCATCCCCACAACCCTTGCCTGGTGGTTGTGGGGGTCTGCAGGCGGGGAGCTTATCAGAATCTGGAAGCCCCTTTAACAAGAGGACCCCCTGTGTGAATTGGTAACAGGGTACAAATGTACCCCTACCATTTCACAAAAAAGTGTCAAAATGGTAAGAAAGACAAGACACGGCTTGGGACAAGTCCTTTATTAAAAAAATTAAAAAATAAAAATGTCCCGTGTAAGTTCACACTGCCCGACTGACAGAAAAAGAAGGAAAAAAAAGGCGCGACGACCTTCCTCCATGGGAGGCTCCCACCGTCTGACGTGTCTTCGCTGTGACAACTCTTATATAACTGAGGGCGGAAACCGGGTGACCCCGCCCCCATGGAGGCACACGCATCATATGGCATATGGGGGCAGATCTTCTTTATTTTTTTTCGGTCCGTCGGCGGAGGTGAATGGACTACGTGGAACAGTTTTATTTTTATAAAGGACTTCTCCCGTGGTGTGTGTTGTTTTTTTTTACTATTATCACACTTTTTTTGTGAAATGGTACAGGTACAGTGTACCCATTACCATTTCAAACAGGGGGGCCGGGATCTGGGGGTCCCCTTGTTAAAGGGGGCTTCCAGATTCCGATAAGCCCCCCACCCGCAGACCCCCACAACCACCGGGCAAGGGTTGTGGGGATGATGCCCTTCTCCCCACACCTGAAGGGCCTGGTATGGAATTTGGGGAGACCCCCACGCATTTTTTTTAAATTTTAGTTCGGGGTTCCCCTTTGGGGGAATCCCATGCCATTTTTCTCAAATAACCTTTATGTGTATTGCCGGACCGACAATTCATTATAGCCGCGAGTCGTTTTAAATTACTATTTTTCCTTTAGAAATGTCATTTTGCTGTCAGACTGTTCTAAACAAGGGAAACATGCGCCACTTTACAGGCATACTATAGACACCCCCAGGTATGAAATTTAAAGGAATATTACACTTTTATTGTTTCACTTTAAGCATTATTAAAATCACTGCTCCCAAAAAAACAGCCGTTTTTAAAACTTTTTTTTGCATTGATACATGTCCCCTGGGGCAGGACCCAGGTCCCCAAACACTTTTTAAGACAATACCATACATATAATCCTTTACAATTAGCACTTTTGATTTTTCATGTTCGTGTCCCATAGACTTTAACGGTGTTCGCGTGTTCGAACAATTTTTTTGCCTGTACGCATGTTCTGGTGCAAACCGAATGGGGGGGGTTCGGTCCATCCCTAGTAAGGAGTGTAAGTTATTATTTGGAGCATGAGGGTGTAGGGTTTTGAGAACCTTTCAACGTGTTATTAACAAAGATTGAAAGAAAAAAAATTGGGGGAGATGGGCGGAGCCTATCGGAGCAGACATGCATTGTTAGAGCTCCACACCGCTGAGGAGAGCAGAGAAGGACAAAGCGGAGCCTGCAGGCTCAAAAGGTATCCATTTGAACCTTTTTGCCCCTGGGAACAAACTGTGAAAGTTTGGGCAGGAAATATGGTACTGGGAGGAAACCATGGCAGAAATAAAAAATCACCTCACAAAGAGCTCACAGGCACTCACTGCAGCTGAAGCAGCTCCAGTCACCTCACAAGATACAGCATCAGGGCGCTCTCACAGACAGAAAATGTCACAGCAAGACTCTCCATTTGAGTCAGATACAGAACAAATCCTCTCACAAACTTCTCCACAAGCCTCCACTAAAGCCAGATATCCCTATTGAACGTTTAGAACTGGACAGAGTACACAGAGCCCTCACAGCCAAAAAGAAAGATGGACCCCCACGTGATATAATCACAAAATTTCATTATTACAGAACGAAAGAACAAATACTAATTGCTGCAAGAGAAAAAAAGGAACTTAATTTTCAAGGACACAATTATCAAATTTTTGCTGACCTATCCCAACTTACTATTACTAAAAGACGATCCATGAAACCCCAACTAATAGAACTGCAACGCCACAACATTATGTATCAATGGGGCTTCCCCTTTTCAGTCAGATTTAACCACCAAGGTACAATTTACAGAAGCAGATCAGCAGATGAACTACAACAAACCCTTTTAAAATTAAATCTGACAGAACCCCCAAGCAGCAACTCTCCCACACGCAGAAGAATGGCATCATCTTCACCTTCAGGCAGCACCCAGAAAATTCCAGAACAAAATGGGAATCATCATTCTCACAAAAGAGGCCGTTATGCCACATCATCCATGGACCAAGAAGATTCAATGGACTGACATCCTAATTCCTGATATCTCTTCATTTATTATACTAAGAGATGGTTCTCTATAAAAAAAACCTGTATTTATAACTGAATGTATCTGCATTCTGATAGTCACACACTGTGTGGGATCATGTTACATTCCAGTTATATTTCTTATTGCTTCTCATTCATATAGCCTTAGAATATATAAGTGAAATAAGGAAATTCTTGTTCAGTTATATATTATCAGGTAAAAAACAATAGATTTATTACTTTTTAGGACACATATGTTCAATAATCCAGAAGTAATGGAAGCTTTTTCTTTTTTTTTCTTAAAACAAATATATTATTACCTAACTAGTTCCCAGAATTATGTTTTTGTTTATTCCAATCTGAGGCAATACAACCTCAATTTTATGAGTTAACATATCTAAACAGTTACATATGAATAAAATATGTAATTGTTTACTCTAAAAGGGTTAAAATCCCAAAATAATTCAAACTATCTTCATCAATACCAAAGTTATTAACAGTACCTTTCTAACTGAATTATTTAGCCTAGGGCAAGACTAACCATATACAACCACCCTGGAATAAATAATTTCAACAAAAACTATATTCTGCACTCCAATTAATGAAACATCATTTTGATGTCTTTTGACATAGCACTTCTCTCCTGTAAGCGGAAGATCCGTGTACCCCCATTAGCCCTCCTCATTCTCCCAACCATATTATGTGGGAGTGTGACGAAGGCACTTATTCCCCTGAGAGAGATATTTATTCTCTTTCACGGATAAATTGTGATTACTTGCAAAAAATAATTTATACAATGTATCATCTAATCTCATATGTTTTTTGTTTACTCTTTACTCCAGAATTCACTGGTTTCTTTTCTATCTTTTCATCTCTTCAGTCCACACAGGTTGATCTGCGCAGTCAACTCTGCATAACAAAAAGTAAGTCAAAACTATTTGATCTGTTGCCATGGCACCACTGAATATACTTTCCCTGAATGTTCAGGGAATAAATGTCCCTCAAAAAAGGACCAAAGCCTTCCGTACTTTCCATAACAAGAAGGCTCACATAGTATGCCTCCAAGAAACACACTTCACCAAAGATTCTACTCAGATCTTAAATCTAATAAAACAATGGTCGCAACTTCCTTTATCCTGGATAGGGAAAATTAATGCAATCAAAATGACTATTCTACCCAAATTGCTTTATCTATTCAGAGTCCTCCCTATTCCAATTCCTTCCTATTTTTTGAGAATAGTACAAAAAAGAGCAACTTCGTTTATATGGGGCTCTTCTAAACCACGTATACCTATACACACACTACATCTTCCCAAAAATAAAGGAGGCCTGGGATACCCTAATTTTACTAACTACTACAGAGCAGCACATTTGGCCAGTCTGTCCAAATACCATGCAAAACAGGAAATCCCATTATGGGTATTTATAGAGGCTTCAGAAAATGACCCTCTATTAATATCAAACTTATTATGGCTTGATCCTAAAGACCGCTTTAAAATTCATAATCCCATAACTAAACACTTCTTATCTCTCTGGGATAAACTTAAAGCCAAATATCAGTTACAATCTTCACACAATCCTCTCCTTTCTTTTATCAGAAATCCGGCCTTTTATCCGGCATGGATCTACCCAAATTCTTTTAAAGCTTGGACAACATCAGGCATTCAGACACTAAATGACTTCATAGCATCTAAATCATTCCTTTCATTCCCATCGCTTAGAGAAAAATATGATCTACCAAACTCTGAGATATTTAGATATCTCCAATACAAAAATTTCTATACACCATTCCTAAAGGGGGATACACCATTATCCCAATTATCCATTTTTGAATCAATCTGTACAAAAGATCCATTTGCTAAAGGTACAATTTCATCACTTTATAATCAATTATATGGAGTAGCAAATCTTAATAGACCCTCTTACGTTCAGAGGTGGGAGGAGGACCTGGGACGAACTTTAGAAGACACGGACTGGTCTAACATATGGCTCACATCTAAGTCATCTTCACCCAACATCTTAGCACTGGAGACAAATTATAAAGTCCTAACTCGCTGGTACCTTGTACCCGCTAGAGTGGCAAAATATTCACCTAATACCTCAGCTCTTTGTTTTCGAGGATGCCCAGAAATAGGCACATATTTACACATATGGTGGACGTGCCCAGTAATCCAAACCTTCTGGAAGGAAGTCTTCGTGATTGCATCTAAAATATTTAAAAAGATAATACAACCAGATCCATATTTAACTTTACTTAATCTAAAACCGGAATGGTTAACACTCTCTCAATTCAAACTTATGATCCAACTAATAACGGCTGCAAAACAAACAGTGGCCAAGGCATGGAAATCTCCTACATTGGTACTAGCAGAAACAATTCACAGAATGAATAATACAATGTCCCATGCTAAGATGGTAGCCATCGATCAAAATCAAATTCTAAAATTTGAAAAACTTTGGCACCCTTGGATAAAACAACAGTTCCTGTCAAATTTCAATGACTCTGTCCTGTTGCCATGGTAACAGATTAAATGACTTACAGAGACACCCATTCTAAGGCTTCAAAGAGAACTAAAAAGAATAATAAACTGACGAGCGGGACAACCTTGTGGACCATACCTCTACCTTTCAACCCTTTTTCTTCTTTCTCTTTCCTTTTCTCCACCTTACGATTAAAGCTCATTATCAGAATTTATTTGACCTATATACACTCTACTTGTAAACAATATGTATAGTAGGTATAAATCATTTAAATACCTACAAAAGTAACTAAGGAAATGATATATATCTTTAATTTAGGTTTACGTGAACCCAATGTTTAATATTTGAAATTTCATGATATTTACCTATATAAACCCTACTGTAAAACAATGAGCTTACTTTATAGATCCTTGTAAACTTACTTTATGTATCTTTATAACATTGTATACTCAATAAACTTCTTTTGACAAGGAAATTTCATGATATTTACCTATATAAACCCTACTGTAAAACAATGAGCTTACTTTATAGATCCTTGTAAACTTACTTTATGTATCTTTATAATATTGTATACTCAATAAACTTCTTTTGACAAGGAAAGAAAAAAAAATGATCAACATAAAATAAAATAAATAAATTGTGCAGTTACACAGCTCTTTCGTGTCCTTTGAGTGTATGCAAGTCATAAATATTATTCAGATCTTTTTGTTTGATACCAGTCAGTCCACAGTTTCCATTGTTTATGTGCTGAATGGAATTTACCCTGTGATGATGTGAACATTATTTCGTATGAGGCATGCGTGTTGGTTGTTGTTATTATTTCTTTCATTGTGGGTGTTTCTTGGTCTTTCCAATGTCTCATGATCGCTAATCTAGTGCTAAGTAAAATTTGAGCTGTTATTACCCTGGTATCTTTTGGTAGTGAATTTAAACCCAAGGATAGAATAGCCAAACCTGGAGTTTTGGAGATTTGTATCTCCAATATTTGTGCTATCAAGTCAAATGCTTTGCCCCAAAGCATACAAATGTGTGGACAATCCCACATTATATGATATTGGGTGCCTACAGATCCACATCTTCTCCAGCACAATGGGGAGGTTCGGTTATCAAATTTGGATATTCTAAATGGGGTTATATACCAGCGTAATAGTATTTTTTGAGTTATTTTCCAGAGTTTTATACTCTTGGTGGTAGAGTAGGTTGTTTGAAGTGCGTATTGCCATTGTTCTGGGGTATAAGAGACTCCCATTTCCTGTTCCCAAGCTGTAATGTTAGAGAGTTTAGTGAATGTTAATTTGTTGTTTAGGGTGTTGTAGAATAAGGATATTCCTTTGATATTGGTATACTGTTTGGTAAGGTATAATGTTATTCTCCAATGTAGTTGGATAAAGAGTAGAGGATTTGTGCGTAGGAAATGGCTAATCTGGAGGTATCTGTAGTATAAAGACTCCCCTAGATTAAATTCTATTTGTATTGCTCAAAATGTTTTCACGGTGGGACCTATCATAAGGCCTGAGATGTTTATAATTCCTTTTTCTACCCAGTGTGTTATGTGGGGGTCTGGTATGATGCCAGGTAGACTGGTAATGGGGATTGGTAGTGGTGTTGTAGGGGAGTTTGATTGTTGTGTTACTAGTAAAATTTTCCATGCCTGTAGTGATGCCTTCATCAAGGGAGCTAAGGAATTGGTGTTATATGATTTGAAAGTGCTTGCCATTAAGAAGTTGTGAAGGTTATTATGTGGAGTTTGGGTTTCCTATAATTCTTTCCATATTGGTCTAGGTGAATTGGGAAACCATGTTCTCAATTGCGCAAGAATCGAGGCAACGTAGTGGTCTTTTATCAATACTTGTCCAACTCCTCCCACCCTTCTTGATGCTATAGATTTATTGAAAGCCCATCTGGCCTTCTTACCCTTCCATAGGAACTTGTTTACTATTGATTGGACTTCATAAAAATAAGAATTGGGGATTGGAATAGGAATTGTTCTGAACAAATAGATTAGTTGTGGTAATATTACCATCTTAAAAGCTGCTAAGCGCCCTGATCACAAAAGCTCAGTCTTTGCCAATTCCTGAAGTTTCAAGGTCAGGGAATTGAGAAATGGAATGTAATTATCTGTGACTAAGTCCTCTGTGGAAGCAGTAAGAGTAATTCCTAGGTATTTTATACCGTCATCCTGCCATGTGTACAGAAACCGTGTTCTGAGTTCATTCTTTAGTTGTGCACTTGTTCCCAGTCCTAATATATAGGATTTACTTTCGTTCACTTTATTGTAAGAAATTTTATTGAACATTTGTAATGATGTGTGTACCAAAGCCAGGGATCTTTCGGGGTCTGTAAGCATTAGGATGATATCATCAGCAAATAAGCTAATGGTATGATCAGATTTCTGAATCGGGAAACCTTTAATGTTCTGGTGGGATCTGATATAGGTAGCCAATGGTTCTAATATTAAATTAAAAATGAAGGGGGAGAGAGGACAGCTTTGGTGGGTTCCATTCGTAATGTTGAATGGTTTGGAGAGTACCTTTGATGTATACACCCGAGCAGAGGGTTCCGAGTAGAGGACCATTATAGCTGTAAAAATGTGTCCAGACAATGCAGATTTCTTTAGGACCAGAGCCAGGTATGCCCAATCAAAGGCCTTCTCCGCGTCCAAAGCTAGCAGCAGAGAAGGCCTTCGCTGAACCTTGGCTAAGTGAATGATGTTTACCAACCTCCTAGTGGCTTCGTATGTCTGACGTCCCCTGGTGAATCCAGTCTGGTCCTGGTGTATCAAAAGAGGCAGAATATCAATTAGGTGGTTGGCTATAAGTTTGGCGTACAATTTTAGGTCGGTATTAAGCAGCGATATAGGTTGAAAATTGACAGGGGTGTTTGGTTCCTTCACTGGCTTCGGTAGGGTCACTATTAGGGCATTAAGTATTTCTGGGGGAAAGGAGGAAGAGGCCATGGCAGCATTGAACAATTTGCTCAAGTAAGGTAATAGTAGAAGCTTATAGGTTTGGTAATATTCCCCCATGAATCTATCCTGGCCTGGAGATTTGTTGGCGGGAAGGGATTCTATTGTTTTTTGGATTTCTTCTACAGTGAATGGTAAGTTTAGAGATTCTATTTGTTGTGAGGACAATATTGGGAGGGATATTTGTTTTAAGAATTCGTTAGTCACTATAGTATTGGGTTGATTTGTGTCTGCATCATCTTTTAGGTTATAAAGGGTGCCATAGTAATGGCTAAATGCATCCGCTATATCCTGTGGGTGATGCATTTTGTTTTTACTCATAGGATGTAGGGAATTTTGGTTTTACGTCTATGACCTTTGAGTTTATTCGCTAAAAGTTTCCCCGCTCTATTTCCATAAACATAATGGGTCATTTTTAGTCTTTTGGTGTTTTTTTCAAACACCTCTAATAAGAGGAGTCTTAGGTCATACCTCAACTGAGTAAGTCTGTTGGATAATGAGGGTGATGATTGTTTTTTGTTTGTGGATTCTAGTTTAAAAATGTCATCTGTAACCTTTTTTGCTGCTGCCTCTTCGCCCTGGCCCCCAGTTTTATAAAAATCCCTCTCATTTATGCCATAATGTAAATTGGTTTGGCACAGAAGAGTCATTTATAGAGAAAAATTCTTTTAACCACTTGAGCCCCGGACCATTATGCTGCCTAAGGACCAGAGGTCTTTTTCCAATTTGGCACTGCGTCGCTTTAACTTTTAATTGCGCGGTCATGCAATGCTGTACCCAAATGAAATTTGCGTCCTTTTCTTCCCCCAAATAGAGCTTTCTTTTGATGGCATTTGATCATCTCTGCGGTTTTTATTTTTTGCGCTATAAATGGAAAAAGACCGAAAATTTTGAAAAAAAATGATATTTTCTACTTTTTCTTATAAAAAAAATCCAATAAACTCAATTTTAGTCATACATTTAGGCCAAAATTTATTCGGCCACATGTCTTTGGCAAAAAAAATGTCAATAAGCGTATATTTATTGGTTTGCGCAAAAGTTATAGCGTCTACAAACTAGGGTACTTTTTCTGGAATTTACACAGCTTTTAGTTTATGACTGCCTATGTCATTTCTTGAGGTGCTAAAATGGCAGGGCAGTACAAACCCCCCCCCCCCAAATGACCCCATTTTGGAAAGTAGACACCCCAAGCTATTTGCTGAGAGGCATGTTGAGTCCATGGAATATTTTATTTTTTGACACAAGTTGCGGGAAAGTGACAATTTTTTTTTTTTGCACAAAGTTGTCACTAAATGATATATTTCTCACACAGGCCATGGGCATATGTGGAACTGCACCCCAAAATACATTTAGCTGCTTCTCCTGAGTATGGAGATACCACATGTGTGGGACTTTTTGGGAGCCTAGCCGCATACGGGGCCCCGAAAACCAAGCACCACCTTCAGGATTTCTAAGGGCGTAAAGTTGTGATTTCACTCCTCACTGCCTATCACAGTTTTGAAGGCCATAAAAAGCCCAGATGGCACAAACCCCACCCAAATGACCCCATTTTGGAAAGTAGACACCCCAAGCTATTTGCTGAGAGGCATGTTGAGTCCATGGAATATTTTATATTTTGACACAAGTTGCGGGAAAGTGACAATTTTTTTTTTGCACAAAGTTGTCACTAAATGATATATTGCTCAAACATGCCATGGGCATATGTGGAATTACACCCCAAAATATATTCTGCTGCTTCTCCTGAGTACGGGGATACCACATGTGTGGGACTTTTTGGGAGCCTAGCCGCATACGGGGCTCCGAAAACCAAGCACCGGCTTCAGGATTTCTAAGGGCGTTAAGTTGTGATTCCACTCCTCACTACCTATCACAGTTTTGAAGGCCATAAAATGCCAAGATGGCACAAACCCCCCCCCCCCAAATGACCCCATTTTGGAAAGTAGACACCCCAAGCTATTTGCTGAGAGGCATGGTGAGTATTTTGCAGCTCTCATTTGTTTTTGAAAATGAAGAAAGACAAGAAAAAAATGTTTATTTTTTTTTTTTTTCAATTTTCAAAAGTTTGTGACAAAAAGTGAGGTCTGCAAAATACTCACTATACCTCTCAGCAAATAGCTTGGGGTGTCTATTTTCCAAAATGGGGTCATTTGGGGGGGGGTTGTGCCATCTGGGCATTCCATGGCCTCCGAAACTGTGCTAGGCAGTGAAGAGTGAAATCAAAAATTTACGCCCTTAGAAAGCCTGAAGGCGGTGCTTGGTTTTCGGGGTCCCGTACGCGGCTAGGCTCCCAAAAAGTCTCACACATGTGGTATCCCCATACTTAGGAGACGCAACAGAATGTATTTTGGGGTGTAATTTCACATATTCCCATGGCATGTTTGAGCAATATATCATTTAGTAACAACTTTGTGCAAAAAAAAAAAAAAAAAGATTTGTCTCTTTCCCGCAACTTGTGTCACAATATAAAATATTCCATGGACTCGACATGCCTCTCAGCAAATAGCTTGGGGTGTCTACTTTCCAAAATGAGGTCATTTGGGGGAGGGGTTTGAACTGTCCTGGCATTTTATGCACAACATTTAGAAGCTTATGTCACACATCACCCACTCTTCTAACCACTTGAAGACCAAGCCCTTTCTGACACTTTTTAATTACATGAAAAATATTTTTTTTTTGCAAGAAAATTACTTTGAACCCCCAAACATTATATATTTTTTTAAAGCAAATGCCGTACAGATTGAAATGGTGGGTGTTTCATATTTTTTTTCACACAGTATTTGCGCAGCGATTTTTCAAACGCATTTTTTGGGGAAAAAACACACTTTTTTAAATTTTAATGCACTAAAACACACTATATTGCCCAAATGTTTGATGAAATAAAAAAGATGATCTTAGGCCGAGTACATGGATACCAAACATGACATGCTTTAAAATTGCGCACAAACGCGCAGCGGCGACAAAATAAATAAATTTTTAAAAGCCTTTAAAAGCCTTTACAGGTTACCACTTTAGATTTACAGAGGAGGTCTACTGCTAAAATTACTGCCCTCGTTCTGTCCTTCACGGTGATACCTCACATGCATGGTGCAAATGCTGTTTACATTTGACGCCAGACCGACGCTTGCATTCGCATTTGCGCGAGAGCAGGGGGGTGCTTTTTTTTTTTTTTTTTCTTTATTATTTTTTTGCTGTTTTATTTTATTTTTAAACTGTTCTTTCATTTTTATTTTTTTTAAATTAATTTTATTGTTATCTCAGGGAATGTAAATATCCCCTATGATAGCAATAGGTAGTGACAGGTATTCTTTTTAAAAAAAATTGGGCTCTATTAGACCCTAGATCTCTCCTCTGCCCTCAAAGCATCTGACCACACCAAGATCGGTGTGATAAAATGCTTTCCCAATTTCCCAATGGCGCTGTTTACATTCGGCGAAATCTAAGTCATGAAATGCTCGTAGCTTCCGGTTTCTTAGGCCATAGAGATGTTTGGAGCCATTCTGGTCTCTGATCAGCTCTATGGTCAGCTGGCTGAATCACCGGCTGCATTTTCAGGTTCCCTGTTGGGACAGGAAAGCCAGAGAAAAACATGGAGGACGGTGGGGGGGCATTCCCTCCCACTGCTTGCAAAAGCAGTCTAGAGGCTAATTAGCTGCTAGGATTGCTTTTACATGAAAGCCGACCGCTGGCTGAAAAGAATGATACCAAGATGATACCTAAACCTGCAGGCATCATTCTGGTATAACCACTCAAAGTCCAGCAACATACCAGTACGTTGCTGGTCCTTGTTAGGCATATATTGTAAACTTTTTTTCCATGCAGCCTGTGGGCTGAACGAAAAAAAGATATTGATCGGTGGGTATGCCCACCATTAGAATACCTCCCTTCATCCACCCACTTCTAATGATGGGCATACATGCACCATTTATATATGCCGAAGCATGGGGGCATCCTCCCGTAAAAGGCAGGAGCAAATTGCTCCTCCACCCACTGCTGCCCCCACGCTTCGGCATATATGCTGAAGTATGTAACTGTGGTGGTGAAATCACCTCCGATAGCGCTGGAGGTACGGCTTTATATATTGTGGGAGCAAACGCTGTTGCTGTCAAGATAAATAAATCCGCGCTGCAACTGAATGGCGTACCTGCTAAGCAAATGATGGTTAACAATAAAACAAAGTAATATTACAATATAACAGTAAGACTTACCATACCTGCAAAGCAAATACAAAAAAAACATAGTAAAAAATAAAACATTTAACGCAACCTGTGCCTAAAATATATATATGCCGAAGCATGGGGGCATCCTCCCGCATAAAGCAGGAGCAAATTGCTCCTCCACCCACTGCTGCCCCCACGCTTCGGCATATATGCTGAAGTATGTAACTGTGGTGGTGAAATCACCTCCGACAGCGCTGGAGTCACGGCTTTATATATCGTGGGAGCAAACGCTGTTGCTGTCAAGATAAATAAATCCGCGCTGCAACTGAATGGCGTACCTGAAAACAATAAAATGGTTACCAACAAAACACAGTAAACGGTAAAGTATAAAAAATCTGAAAAGCAAACATGGTAAAACATAATAACAATAAAACATTGCAGAATAGAATAGAGTAAAAAAGAGCAGAACAATAGAGAGAGAATAGAGAGAGAGAGAACAATAAAACAACAACTATTTTTGTTTTTTTTATTTTATATTTTTTTTTGTGTTTTTATTTTTTTTTATTTATTTTTTTTACACTTTTTTTTAGTAACTTTTAACTCTTGTAACTCGTTCCAGGTTTGGGTCTCTCAAAATGCAATGGCATCTTGGGAGACCCTGTGTAATGCCGCGTACACACGAGCGGACTTTCTATCCTACTTGGTCCGGCACACTTTCCGACGGACTTTGTCCGCCAGGTGCGCCGGACTTTAAAAAGAACGGACTTGCCCACACACGCCGGGACTTTCCGGCGGGCTAAGTCCGCCCGTCTTTCCGACGGACTTTCGCCGGAGTTCCGGCGGACTTTCAGAATGAACGGACTTGCCCACACACGGACAAGTCCGTTCATTGTGAACGTGACTCAGGTGCGACGGGACTAGAAAAGGATGTCAATCTTGCCGCTTTTATCGGCGAGATTGACACCTTGCGAGCCCCGTCGCGGGGCATACCAGGCCCTTAGGTCTGGTATGGATTATAAAGGGGAACCCCTACGCCGAAAAAACGGCGTGGGGCCCCCCCTAAAATCCATACCAGACCCCGATCCGAGCACGCAGCCTGGCCGGTCAGGAAAGGGGGTGGGGACGAGCAAGCGCCCCCCCCTCCTGAACCGTACCAGGCCGCATGCCCTCAACATGGGGGGGTGGGTGCTTTGGGGGAGGGGGGCGCCCTGCGCCCCCCCCCCAAAGCACCTTGTCCCCATGTTGATGAGGACAAGGGCCTCTTCCCGACAACCCTGGCCGTTGGTTGTCGGGGTCTGCGGGCGGGGGCTTATCGGAATCTGGGAGCCCCCTTTAATAAGGGGGCCCCCAGATCCCGGCCCCCCACCCTATGTAAATGAGTATGGGGTACATGGTACCCCTACCCATTTACCTAGGTAAAAAGTGTCAGTAATAAAACACAACACAGGTTTTTAAAATAATTTATTAAACAGCTCCGGGGGGGGGGTCTTCTTCCGTCTTCGGGGGTCCCTCCGGTTCATCTTCTCCCGGCGTCCGGTTGGTTCTTCTCCGCTCTCCGGCCTCTTCTCCCGGTGTCCCAGGTCTTTGGCCGGCCCCTCCGCTGTCTTCAGGTAGCTCGATTGCCAGCGGAGGTCCGGACTTCTGGGCTTCTTGGCTTCTTGGCTTCTTGTGTTCTCTTCTCTTCTCTTCCCCCAGATGTTGACACGACGCTCTCTCCGGCTGGACTGGTCTCTGAGGGCTGCGTTGTGACTTATATAGGCGGAGACCCCGCCCCCATATGATGTCACAGTCCCTGGGCATGCTGGGACTGTGACATTATATGGGGGCGTGGTCGACCACGCCCCCTAAAACGTCACAGTCCCAGCATGCCCAGGGACTGTGACATCATATGGGGGCGGGGTCTCCGCCTATATAAGTCACAACGCAGCCCTCAGAGACCAGTCCAGCCGGAGAGAGCGTCGTGTCAACATCTGGGGGAAGAGAAGAGAAGAGAACACAAGAAGCCAAGAAGCCAAGAAGCCCAGAAGTCCGGACCTCCGCTGGCAATCGAGCTACCTGAAGACAGCGGAGGGGCCGGCCGAAGACCTGGGACACCGGGAGAAGAGGCCGGAGAGCGGAGAAGAACCAACCGGACGCCGGGAGAAGATGAACCGGAGGGACCCCCGAAGACGGAAGAAGACCCCCCCCGGAGCTGTTTAATAAATTATTTTAAAAACCTGTGTTGTGTTTTATTACTGACACTTTTTACCTAGGTAAATGGGTAGGGGTACCATGTACCCCATACTCATTTACATAGGGTGGGGGGCCGGGATCTGGGGGCCCCCTTATTAAAGGGGGCTCCCAGATTCCGATAAGCCCCCGCCCGCAGACCCCGACAACCAACGGCCAGGGTTGTCGGGAAGAGGCCCTTGTCCTCATCAACATGGGGACAAGGTGCTTTGGGGGGGGGGCGCAGGGCGCCCCCTCCCCCAAAGCACCCACCCCCCATGTTGAGGGCATGCGGCCTGGTACGGTTCAGGAGGGGGGGGGGGCGCTCGCTCGTCCCCACCCCCTTTCCTGACCGGCCAGGCTGCGTGCTCGGATCGGGGTCTGGTATGGATTTTAGGGGGACCCCACGCCGTTTTTTCGGCGTAGGGGTTCCCCTTTATAATCCATACCAGACCTAAGGGCCTGGTATGCCCCGCGCTCGCCGCAATAGGAAGATTTGTTTTTCCTATTGCAGCGAGCGCGAGATGCAATACCATCCCCTCGTGTCCTATTTGGTCTGTCGGACCAGCCTACACACGAGCGGGCTTTCCGTCGGACCAGCACACACACGGGCGGACTTTCCGCCCGAAACTGAGTCCGACGGAAAGATTTGAAACTTTCTTTAAATCTAGGTCCGGCGGGCTTTTGGGAAGAAGTCCGCCGGAAAAGTCCGCCGCCGCCCACACACGGGCGGATTGTCCGGCACACTCTGGTCCGCCGGACCAAGTATGCCGGAAAGTCCGACCGTGTGTACGCGGCATTAGTGTGCCTAGTCTGTGCAGTGCTGAACCCTACGCTAATACTCAACTAATGTATGGTACGTTCAAAGCATTCACCCATGCAAAGACCAGGATTGCCAGGTCAGGAGGGACAATAAGACCGGGTGTCACGCCTAAATTCCGCGCTTGCTGCAGACATGACATCTTTTTTGGGGGGCTCATTGGGTAGGGGTACTCGGGATGGCATAAAGAAAATGCCTCTCATGCAGCCGGCTTACTGCATTTGGTTGGGGAAGGTGAGATAGAGCACTGTCTGGAAACAGAAGGGCTCTGACGATCTCTTCCTGGAATTTAAGGAAGGATCCAGTCTGTCCTGAAGCTCTGTATAGCACATGAGCATTCAGCAAAGCCAATTGAAATAAATAAACAGACACTTTTTTGTACCAGCGTCTGGCCTTACGGGCAACTAGGTACGGCGCCAACAACTGGTCGTTGAGGTCCACCCCTCCCATATTAAGGTTGTATTCGTGGACACAGAGGGGTTTCTCCACAACACCAGTCGCCGTAGGAATTTGGGTCGTCGTGTCTGCATGAAGGGAGGTGAGAACGAAAACATTCTTCTTATCCCTCCACTTCATAGCGAACAAATTATTATACTTCAAGCAGGCTCTCTCCCCCAGCCTAAGATGGGAATCTACAAGCCGCTGGGGAAAGCCCCGGCGATTAGGTCGCACGGTGCCACATGCTCCAATCTGCTGATCAAACAAGTGACTAAAAAGTGGCACGCTCGTATAATAATTGTCCACGTACAAGTGGTACCCCTTTCCGAAAAAGGGTGACACCAAGTCCCACACTATCTTGCCAGCGTTTCCTATGTAGTCAGGGCAGTTTGTCGGCTCTACGTGACTATCTTTGCCCTCGTAAACCATAAAACTATATGTATAGCCTGTGGCCCTGTCACAGAGCTTATACATCTTGACCTCGTATCTGGCACGCTTGCTGGGAAGGTACTGTTTGAATGACAAGCGGCCAGAAAATTTAATCAGGGACTCATCAACGCAGACAACTTGATGGGGGGTAAACAAGTCTGCAAAACGTTGGTTGAAGTGGTTTACGAGGGGTCGAATTTTGTAGAGCCGATCGTATGCAGGGTCTCCACGAGGACGACAGAGTTCATTGTCGTTGAAGTGCATGAACCGCAAAATCTGCTCATATCGTGCCCTGGCCATGGAAGCAGAGAACAAGGGTGAATGGTAAATTGGGTCAGTGGACCAATATGACCGCAACTTACTCTTTTTATTCAACCCCATGAGGAGGGAAAGGCCCAGAAAGGTCTTAAATTCGGAGACCGTAATTGGTCTCCAATCTCTGGCAAGGGAGGACTGGGGATTAGCGGCGATGTGTTGACCAGCGTATAAATTGCTTTGGTCCACAATAGATCTATAGAGATCTTCGGTGAAAAACAGTGAATAAAAATCCAGTGGCGTAAAGTCAACTGTTTCCACCTGAATTCCGGGTTGTCCAGTGAAAGGGGGAAGTACGGGTGCTGCAGAAGTGGTGGGTTCCCAATTCGGATTGGCCAATGCAGCAGGAAGGGCACTCTGGGCACGACGGGCCTGTCTTTGTCTTCTTGGTGGCAGCGGGACACTACTAGTGCTTGCCACCTCGCCAGCTTGAGCTGCACTTATGGGACTCGCCACGTCACCACGTGATACTGCAGTGCTGGATGTACGACCAGGGTGTACTAGGCCGCTGGTGCTTGCCAGTTCACCAGAAAGAATAGCGGCGCTAGTACTTCTCTGCTCCATACGAGAGCCCTGCGGTTCTTGCACTTCAAGGACAGAAGAAGATTGGGGTCTGGTACGCCTGACCTTAGCAGGGACCACAACTCTGTCATCAGAGCTATCTGTCATGGAGCCGCTGTCCTCTACAGGTTCGTATTCTGAGCCTGAACTTGACAGATGAGTGACTTACTCTTCACTATCTGTCATACTCAGAAACGTGTAGGCCTCTTCACTAGTGTACCTTCGATTTGCCATTTTGGGCTTTAAATTTAGGGGTACACTAGTGAGACTCACAGGCAAAAAAGCTCCTGACTGTCAGCGACTGATTCAAAACGCTACCAAAAAACTGTTAGCGATTGCAGGGATCAGGCCTGACTCTGCGAACGCTGCAGTTATGTGTGCTTAGTGTTTTGTAAGTGTCAGTTATCGATCGATACTGCACTTGGGTGGGCTGGGCAGGGCTGGGCCGAGGAGCAAAACACAGGTGCTAGCAGGTATCTGGGCTGATCCCGCTAACACTGCATTTCAGGGAACCCTAAACTGCTGAGGAGTATAGATCTGATCGGATCAGATATCGATCCGCTCAGATACTATACTGTAGCACTAAGGGAGGTGTATGCTGCGTGCGTGGGTTTTAGCGGTACTGGCGCTAACCTAACGCTGCCTGGGGCGACGCAGACCTTAGCTGACCCTAAAAATGTCATTTATATCACCGCCGGGCAATTAGGGGGTTAATCCTTTATAGGGTAATAAACGGCGGGTGCCCTAAAACTATAATAAACTATAATAAACTGTAATAAACTGTAATAAACTACAAAAAACAAACTAGCTAACCAGCGTCACCCGTAACACTTATACGGTGATCGCTGGTGAAAGGGTTAACTAGGGGGCAATCAGGGGGTTAAAACCTTTAGCAGGTGTATATGGGGGTCCCTGTCGCTATAAAACACTGACAGCGAACCTATATACTTATCTCCCTAACTAGCGTCACCTGTGTCATTAATACAGCGATCAGAAAAACGATCGCTTAGCGACACTGGTGACGGGGGGTAATCAAGGGGTTAACTTTTATTAGGGGGGTTTAGGGGGGTACCCTGGACCTAAGGGGGGGTACCCTAGACCTAAAGGGGGCTAACCTAACTGCCCTAACACTTGTAACTGACACAAACTGACACCAATGCAAAAAAAAAAAATGCTATTGGTGTCAGAGTGACAGGGGGTACAGGGGGGTGATCGGGGGGTGATGGGGGGGTGACAAGTGTGCCTTAGCGTGATCTACTGTTAGTGTAGTGTTGTGCAGACTTACTTGATGTCTTCTCTCCTCGGCGCCGCGATGAAAAGACCGGCTCGAGGAGGGATGACATCACTTCCTTTCCCTCTGTTTACATTACAGAGGGAAAGGAAGCATTCTCATTCGCCGGGAGCGATCGGGAGGGGGTGGCCAACAATGGATGGCCTCCCCCTCACCTCTCATCGCCCGGGAAGAAATGGCGACCGCCTCGGGCACCGGGGGGGGACCGATCGGACACCCCACCCGCGGAAGGCAAATCACGTACATGTACGTGATTTTGCCTGTCCGTGCCACCTTGCCGACGTACATCGGCGTGAGGCGGTCGTCAAGTGGTTAAATTGTTCTCAATAATTTGTTTGTTTTCTGGTTGTTGCATAAGAAATCAGTTAGCTCTCCACAATGGGATTGAGTTAACGGTTGATGCATCAGCTAGAGAGAGTGATATAGATGCATGGTCGGACCATGTGATGTCATTAATGGATGAGGATACAACTTTGGTCAACGTCTGTTGGTCTACTAGAAAGAAATCAATTCTTGTGTATATGCGATGTGGGGCGGAAAAGAACGTAAAGTCTTTTCTCCAGAGTGATAGCACCTCCACACATCATGTAGATCCTCTTTGTGAAGGGTTTCTAGTAGATGTCGTAGAACAACTTTTTTTTGATGTGGTATCTATGGTTGGGTCTGGTACGCTATTAAAGTCCCCGCAGATAACCAAAATTTTCTGTGAGTATTTATTTTTTTCATAAGTTTGTGAAAGAAGCGAAACTGGTGTGTATTTAGGACGTACACATTTACTATGGTGTATGTTACTGAATTGATGTCGCACACCAGTATCAGGTAACGGCCTTGATGATCTTTGAGCTCTGTGTGCAGAACAAACGCTACAGTGTCTCGTATTGCAGTTAGCACTCCTTTAACTTTAGAGTCTTTGGCAGTGAAAGTGTATGGGAAACTCCTATGAGCGCATATCGGAGGAGCCATTTTGCAAAAGTGCATTTCCTGAGCACACAGAATATCACTTTTATTCGCCAGGGCCTCTTTCCACAAGGATTTCCTTTTTACAGGGTGGTTCAGACCCTTGGCATTTATAGATAAAAAATTAATAGCCATAGCGATAGGAATTGAAGTTGTGGTAGAATTAAACTATGTGTGAACATATATGGGACAAGAGCTCCCTCTTGTGGCCGTTGTGAGAAAGGCATTACAAGCCGTGAATGAGGTTTACTCACTGTGGACTTAGACCTACATCTGGGCTTGTGAATTTTCCTCCAGATCATAGCTTCTTCTGGTTCTTGCATTTTGCAGAATCCGCGATAGCGTGTATATGAAGCTTGACACTTATCTGTGTAATTCCAGAAATAAGAAGAAAAAAAGTCCAAAAACATAAAAAACAGTAACTTAGATAACAATTTAACTTTGTGTGAATCATAATGTGACCCTTGTGGGGAAACTCCTCAAACTGAGTTCAGTGGGTTATACCCATGTGCAGCTAACTGCTGCTCAAGTTAATTGGAGGGTGAGTTCAAGCCTATCAGCTGTTCCTGGTCTCCACATATGGACACATAGTCACTCCTATGCAATAGTTATTAGTTATGCGATTTGCAGTTTTTTTTTGCGTAACTGTTTTCCAGTCAGGGGTTGGAGCACGTCCCTTAGTGGTGTCATTGTTGTCATCGCTGGAATCCGGCAGGATTTCCCAATCTTTCAGTAAAGAGATACCCTTTTCCAGAGAGCCCACAATGTATGAGTGATCTTATTTAGTGATGGTAATTTTGGTGGGGTAGCCCCATCTGTAGGGTATGTTGTGATTCCTGAGCACTTTTGTAATTGTGTTCAGATTCCTTTTTTTTTGCAGAGTATGTTCGGACAGATCTGCATAAAATTGCAGGTTTTGGTATTGGGATGGGATTGCGTCTTGTTTGCGCATCACTTGCATTAATTGCTCTTTTACGTGAAAAAAGTGCAGGCGTAGAATCACATCCCTGGGGACTTTGTCAGGGAAATAAGCTGGCTTAGATAAGTGGTGCATTCTGTCTATGGTGATTTCCATTTCAGAAAGGTCAGGCAAGAGGGATGCAAATAAATCAGTCGCATAAGATCGCAGGTCTGAGGGTTGTACAGATTCAGGGATCCCCCTTATTTTTAGATTGTTTCTTCTAGACCTGTCTTCAATATCTGCTAATTCATTTTTAATCCATGCTGATTCCTCCTCTTGATCCTCATTAGCATCCACTAGTTCATTTTTGGTGGAGGCAAACTCCCCCATCTTGCCTTCAATATGATCTACCCTGGTCTCCACTGCTCTCAATTCCCCACTGAACCTGTGCATACAGTTCATCATATCTGATTGCAGAGTGCTCCTTAATGAGACAAGCATGTCTTTAAGGACAGTGTCCATCACAGGTTGATTCACGGTGGGAAATGAGGTGATAGAATCGGGCAGTTCTCTGGTGTCATCCCCTGAGTTGTGTTACTGGACTCATTGCTGGGCTACATCCAGCGCCATCCAGCCTTAATTTAGTTTTGGCCAGGCTCCCTGAAGGTGAGGAGGAAGGGAGAGATTGATGGCTGCTAGGAAAGTCAGTTTATTGAGGCGATGTGGCCATAGCATGTGTCTTATGCTTGTGTTTAGGGGCCGGGGTGGATGGGGGTCCGGAGCCATTTTGTCTACCTCCATGCTGCGGCTGTATGAAAAAGTCTGTCAGCTGTTGTGGCTTGGATGTTCCTTTTCTTTTGTTGGCCATGTTCCCCAGAGGTGCCCGGGATGGATCACCAGCTAGGATGGACAAAACGGAGTCTGTTTAAGCAGCTGTGTCCCCGAGGAAACCAGAGCTCTGTAGTTATGCTGCTATCCAGCTTTGCTGCATGCTACGCCCCCCCCCCCCCCCGCAGAAGGGAGTTTAATAAGACACATGGCCACTCATTAAAATTAGAAGAAAAGAGGTTTAACCTTAAACTGCGTAAAGGGTTCTTTACTGTAAGAGCGGCAAGGATGTGGAATTCCCATTCACAGGCGGTGGTTTCAGCGGGGAGATGTTGTACTAATATCACATTGTTAGTACAGTGAGCTATTTGCAAGCTCCTCAGTTAACTTTAAGTTAAAAACCTGAAGTGTGTATCAGGCTTAAGAGAACCATTGAAAGCATAAAGGGATGGGATGCTGGGGATGCTGTGCAAACATAGCAGCTGTGGCAGCCTACATTGATAAGGCAAATGCATACCTGGAGGGATGCCGGGATGCTGTTCAAAGTTGATGGATGCAGGACGCTTTAATGAGGTCAGTTGGGGAGCGGCTTCCTGTGTCTTACTGGTTTTACATCCTATATCTATACACCAGGAAGTCATGAACCTTTCTATGCAACACACCAGGGGCCTTGTTCTAAAAATCAAAGAAAAGTTTTTTTTTTTGCAACAGAGGTATATTAATGTTATATTGGAGCATAGGGGAGCTAAAATTTAGAAGAAAAAAATGGTGAACTTAGCCTTAAAGAAAAAACAGTATATGTATTACCTTGTTATCTTAAGTAATGACACATTTATCACCAAATAAACAGGTTTATAGCAGAATTGTAAAAATTGCTCTGGTCCATATGGGGTGTGAGAGGCGAATTAATCAATGTTTACATTTAACATGATCTTTTCCTTTTCCCAGGGCAAAAAAAAGAGTCACCTAAATGTAAACCCAATCACTAAATAACCAAAACGTTAACATATTATTTTCATTTTAAAAGTTATTTTTAATATTTTGAATGTGCAGTTTTTATTAAAATAATACCTAGAGTGTTTGCCCTAAAAGTTCTTGTTAGGCGCCTGGGTTATAGGGTGACAACTTTCTGTCCCTGTCTACAAACTGTGGCATTTTAACACAAATTGTGGGGGCATGGTTCACTCTTGTCACCATCAGGGAACCTGCTCAGAGAACTGGCACGCAGCCATTGCTGGAACACATGCACTTGGAAAGGAACTGCAAAGGGACTGCAGGTGATCAGCAGTGCTAAGATGCAATAAAGAATTAAAAACTTGTGAGTGCAAGTATTTTATTTAATAAAGGCAATTGTTTATAATACAGTGGAATTTATTTACTAAAACAGGAAAGTGCATAATCTGGTGCAGCTGTGCATGGTAGCCAATTCACTTCTAACTTTAGTTTGTTCAATTAAGCTTTGACAAAAACATGGAAGCTGATTTGGTTTCTCTGCAGAGCTGCACCCAATTGTGCACTCTCCAGTTTTAGTAAATTAACCCAACAGTGCTTTAATTCCAGTCCAACAGTATGTCCTTGTTTTCTTCACTTCTGCAACACTCAATTTGCCACCTGGAGCTATGAGAAATACCTAGCACTTCCAGGAATGGGAAAGCATCATTCTCCATGTTCCATGTGATACGGGTAGGTGTCTCCTGATTGTCCCAGCACAGTCACATGCTCTGTGAAAACCCCCAAAAAAAGGTTTGGGCTTTCTTTCCCAGCTCCTATTGGTTAAACAGAGTGGTATGGAGTGAGAAAAGATGAGTATGAACTGCATGGCAGAAGGTAGATACATGACCCTTTTGCTTTAATATTCATTGGCAAAGATATGGGTCACTTAACCACTTCAGTCCCGGAAGGATTTATCCCCTTCCTGACCAGAGCACTTTTTACAATTTAGCACTGCGTCGCTTTAACTGCTAATTGTGCGGTCATGCAATGCTGTACCCAAACGAAATTTGCGTCCTTTTCTTCCCACAAATAGAGCTTTCTTTTGATGGTATTTGATCACCTCTGCAGTTTTTATTTTTTGCGCTATAAACGGAAAAAGTCCGAAAATTTTTTAAAAAAATGATATTTTCTACTTTTTGTTATAAAAAAATCCAATAAACTCAATTTTAGTCATACATTTAGGCCAAAATGTATTCGGCCACATGTCTTTGGTAAAAAAATGTCAATAAGCATATATTTATTGGTTTGCGCAAAAGTTATAGCGTCTACAAACTAGGGTACATTTTCTGGAATTTACACAGCTTTTAGTTTATGACTGCCTATGTCATTTCTTGAGGTGCTAAAATGGCAGGGCAGTGCAACCCCCCCCCCCAAATGACCCCATTTTGGAAAGTAGACACCCCAAGGAAATTGCTGAGAGGCATGTTGAGCCCATTGAATATAATTTTTTTTTGTCCCAAGCGATTGAATAATGACAAAAAAAAAATTACAAAAAGTTGTCACTAAATAATATATTGCTCACACAGGCCATGGGCATATGTGGAATTGCACCCCAAAATACATTCAGCTGCTTCTCCTGAGTACGGGATACCACATGTGTGGGACTTTTTGGGAGCCTAGCCGCGTACGGGGCCCCGAAAACCAATCACCACCTTCAGGATTTCTAAGGGCGTAAATTTTTGATTTCACTCCTCACTACCTATCACAGTTTTGAAGGCCATAAAATGCCCAGATGACACAAACCCCCCCAAATGACCCCATTTTGGAAATTGGGCACCCCAAGCTATTTGCTGAGAGGCATGTTGAGTCCATGTAATATTTTATGTTTTGACACAAGTTGCGGGAAAGTGACAAACATTTTTTTTTGCACAAAGTTGTCACTAAATGATATATTGCTCACACATGCCATAGGCATATGTGGAATTACGCCCTGCCATTTTACCACCTCAAGAAATGAGATAGGCAGTCATAAACTAAAAGCTGCGTAAATTCCAGAAAATGTTCCCTAGATTGTAGACGCTATAACTTTTGCGCAAACCAATAAATATACATATATATATATATATATATATATATATATATATATATATATATATATCACCGCCTTCAGGATTTCTAAGGGTGTAAATTTTTGATTTCACTCTTCACTGCCTATCACAGTTTCGGAGGCCATGGAATGCCCAGGTGGCACAAACCCTCCCCCAAATGACCCCATTTTGGAAAGTAGACACCCCAAGCTATTTGCTGAGAGGCATGGTGAGTATTTTGCAGCTCTCATTTGTTTTTGAAAATGAAGAAAGGCAAGAAAAAACTTTTTTTTTTTCAATTTTCAAAACTTTGTGACAAAAAGTGAGGTCTGCAAAATACTCACTATAACTCTCAGCAAATAGCTTGGGGTGTCTACTTTCCAAAATGGGGTCATTTGGGGGGGGTTTGTGCCACCTAGGCATTCCATGGCCTCCGAAGCTGTGATAGGCAGTGAAGAGTAAAATCAAAAATTTACGCCCTTAGAAAGCCTGAAGGCAGTGCTTGGTTTTCGGGGTCCTGTACGTGGCTAGGCTCCCAAAACGTCTCACACATGTGGTATCTCCGTACTCAGGAGAAGCAACAGAATGTATTTTGGCGTGTAATGGGGTGACAACTTTGTGCAAAAAAAAAAATGTGTCTGTTTCCCGCAACTTGTGTCACAATATATAGTATTTGCGCAGCGATTTTTCAAACGCATTTTTTGGGGAAAAAACACACTTTTTTAAATTTTAATGCACTAAAACACACTATATTGCCCAAATGTTTGATGAAATAAAAAAGATGATCTTAGTCCGAGTACATGGATACCAAACACGACATGCTTTAAAATTGCGCACAAATGTGCAGCGGCGACAAACTACATACATTTTTAAAAGCCTTTAAAAGCCTTTACAGGTTACCACTTTAGATTTACAGAGGAGGTCTACTGCTAAAATTACTGCCCTCGATCTGACCTTCGCGGTGATACCTCACATGCATGGTGCAATTGCTGTTTACATTTGACGCCAGATCGACGCTTGCGTTCACCTTAGCGCGAGAGCAGGGGGCGACAGGGGTGCTTTTTTTTTTTTTTTTTTTTAATTATTTTTTTGCTTTTTTATCTTATTTTTAAACTGTTCCTTTCATTTTTTTTAATCATTTTTATTGTTATCTCAGGGAATGTAAATATCCCCTATGATAGGAATAGGTAGTGACAGGTACTCTTTTTTGAAAAAATTGGGGTCTATTAGACCCTAGATCTCTCCTCTGCCCTCAAAGCATCTGACGACACCAAGATCAGTGTGATAAAATGCTTTCCCAATTTCCCAATGGCGCTGTTTACATCCGGCAAAATCTAAGTCATGAATTGCTTGTAGCTTCCGGTTTCTTAGGCCATAGAGATGTTTGGAGCCACTCTGGTCTCTGGTCAGCTCTATGGTCAGCTGGCTGAATCACCGGCTGCATTCTCAGGTTCCCTGTTGAGACAGGAGAGCCAGAGAAAAACATGGAAGATGGTGGGGGGGCATTCCCTCCCACTGCTTGTAAAAGCAGTCTAGAGGCTAATTAGCTGCTAGGATTGCTTTTACATGAAAGCCGACCGCTGGCTGAAAAGAATGATACCAAGATGATACCTAAACCCGCAGGCATCATTCTGGTATAACCACTCAAAGTCGTGAATGGCGTACCTGAAGACAAAAAAATACATGATAAAACATAATAACAATAAAACATTGCAGAATAGAATACAGTAAAAAAGAGCAGAACAATAGAGAGAGAATAGAGAGAGAGAGAACAATAACAAGACAACTATTTTTTTAAATTTTATATATATATATTTTTTTTACACTTTTTTTTGTAACTAACTTTTATAACTGTAACCGGTTCCCGGTTCGGGTCTCTCAAAATGCGATGGCATCTTGAGAGACCCTGTGAAAGTGCGCCTAGTCTGTGCAATGCTGTACCCTACACTAATACTCAACTAGTGCATGGTAGCATTCAAAACATTCACCAATGCAAAGACCAGGATTATCAGGACAGGAGGGACAATAATAGCGGGTGTCACGCCTATATCCGCGCTTGCTGCAGACACAACATCTTTTTTGGGGGGCTCGTTGGGTAGGGGTACTCGGGAGGACATAAAGAAAATGCCTCTCATGCAGCCGACTGCATTTGGTTGGGGATGTGAATGGGGGAATTACGGGCCCCTGCAGAAGTGGTGGTTCCCAATTAGGATTGGCAAATGCAGCAGGAAGGGCATTATGGGCACGACGGGCCTGTTTGTCTTCTTCTTGGTGGCAGCGGGACACTACTTGTGCTTGCCACCTCACCAGCTTGAACTGCACTTATGGGACTCGCCACGTCACCAAGTGTTACTGCAGTGCTGGTTTGACTATGACCGGGGTGTACTAGGCCGCTGGTGCTTGTCAGTTCACCAAAACGCTACCAAAAATCTGTTAGCGATCACAGGGATCAGGCCTGACTCTGCGAACGCTGCAGTTATGCGTTTAGTGTTTTGTAAGTGTCAGTGATCGATCGATACTGAACGTGGGTGGGCTGGGCTGGCCCTTGCGGAGGGGCAAAACGGGAACCCTAAACTCCTGGGGACGTTAGTATAGATCTGATCGGATCAGATATTGATCCGCTCAGATACTATACCACTAAGGAAGGTGTACGGTGCGTGCATAGGTGTTAGCGCTACTGGCACTAACCTGACACTGCCTGGGGCTGGTGCTTGCCAGTTCACCAAAACGCTACCAAAAAAACTGTTAGCGATCGCAGGGATCAGGCCTGACTCTGCGAATGCTGCAGTTATGCGTTTAGTGTTTTCTAAGTGACAGTGATCGATCGATACTGCACTTGAGTGGGTTGGGCTGGGCCGGGCAGAGGGGCAAAACACAGGTGCTAGCAGGTATCTGGGCTGATTCCGCTAACACTGCATTTTTGGGAACCCTAAACTGCTGGGGACGCTAGTATAGATCTGATCAGATCAGATATTGATCTGATCAGATACTATACCACTAAGAGAGGTGTACGGTGCGTGCTTGGGTGTTAGCGGTACTGGCGCTAACCTGACGCTGCCTGGGGCTGGGGCTGGTGCTTGCCAGTTCACCAAAACGCTACCAAAAAAACTGTTAGCGATCGCAGGGATCAGGTCTGACTCTGTGAACGCTGCAGTTATGCGTTTAGTGTTTTGTAAGTGACAGTGATCGATCGATACTGCACTTGGGTGGGCTGGGCTGGGCGGAGGGGCAAAACGCAGGTGCTAGTAGGTATCTGGGCTGATCCCGCTAACACTGCGTTTTTGGGAACCCTAAACTGCTGGGGACGCTAGTATAGATCTGATCGGAGGCGTATGCTGCGTGCGTGGGTGTTAGCGGTATTGGCGCTAACCTGACGCTGCCTGGGGCGACGCATATCACCGCTGGGCGATCAGGGGGCTAAATCTTTATTCGGTAATAAAGGCGGGTGCCCTGACACTATAAAAAATAAACAAACCAACCAGCGTCACCCGTAACAGTTTTACGGTGATCAGTGGTGAAAGGGTTAACTAGGGGGCAATCAAGGAGTTAAAACCTTTATTAGGTAGTATATGGGGGTCCCTGACGCTATAAAACGCTGACGGTGAACCTAAATATTTACCTCACTAACTAGCGTCACCAGCAACACTAATACAGTGATCAAAAAAATGATCGCTTAGTGACACTGGCGACAGGGGGTGATCAAGGGGTTAAAACTTTATTAGGGGGCGTTAGTGGGGTACCCTAGACCTAAAGGGGGCTAATACTAACTGCCCCACCACACTAACTGTCACAAACTGACACCATGCAGTAATCAGAAAAAAAAAAAAACTGCTTGGTGTCAGTGTGACAGGGGGGGAGGGGTGATTGGGGAGTGATCGGGGGGAGATTGGGGGTGTATTGTGTGCCTGGCATGTTCTACTGTGTGTGTGTGTTGTGCACTCACATTACAGTCTTCTCTCCTCTGCACCGGAACAGAAAATGCAGAGCCGAGGAGAGATGACATCATTTCCTTTGCTGCTGTTTACCATACAGCAGCATAGGAATGATTTCATTGGCCGGCGGCGATCGCGAGGGGGGGTCACGAATGAATGGCCTTCCCCTCACCTCCGATCACCACTGGACAAAAGCCGACCGCCTCGGGCACCGGGGGGGGTCCGATTGGACCCCCCGCCCGCGGGAGGAAGATCACGTACGGGTACGTGATTCTGCCTGCCCGTGCCATTCTGCCGACGAACATCGGCGTGAGGCGGTCGGCAAGTGGTTAAAGAATAAAAAATAAAATATATATAAAAGTGTACAATAAATATTTTAAATACACAACATATTTAATATGGTCATTTCCAAGCCTCCTTGCAGAAGTTTTACATAGAAACAAATATTATTTCAGACAGTACATTTGGTTCACTCATCTAGATACGAGAGCAGATGGCAAGGTTTCAAGGGGGCTATAGAATATGAACACACACATTCCTTTTTCGTTTTGTTTTGATTCTGTTTGTACTAGGTTTATAAGAAATGATTTATTTATTGCCTTTATGTCAACAAAGTGTAAAAGTTCAGATCCTCTGGTACAGCTAATTTTCCTTTCCAATTTTTTTTTTTATAAAGGCCCTTATAAAGGAACTTCCTTCCACAATTGGTTATTTCAGAAGGGAGTGTTGACAATTTCAAAACCATTTTAAATGGGCATCTTAGCAAATGCAATATACAGGCATATGGCAAATGGCAGTGACAAAAACACATACAGTATACACACACATTGAACTAGATGGACTGGTGTCTTTATTCAACCTTACCAACTATGTAACTATATGTAAATAACAGAAAAATAGAGGCTGTCATTGTTATGTCTCATTCATCAATTGGTCATTTACTGGTTGTCATATTGACAGTCATGCTTCAGAACTTTAGGTCACTGACCTGGAACAAATATGCACACTATGACTTTACACTAACTTTTCTAATATACATATGACCCAGAATGTAGTGAAGCCAGTGGTTCAGTGTAATAGCAAAGCAACTAGCATTTTCAGAAAGGTCAGCAATGACAGTGTACATATTTCTCTCAGTACAGGCTTCCTTTAGGAGGACATCTTCAAAAGTCCAATATTGTAATTTACCAAGAAATTTAATTCATCACTGTAAATGCATTAATACATATTATTTTCTTAGCTCTGTATATGAAATGTTACATATAATGTATAAGTAATGCCTGTATTCAGGGCTGGATTTCCCACAAGGCCACCGAGGCCAGGCCTTGGGGCGGCAGTGGTACAGGGGCGGCGCCGCAACATCAGCATGCAGTGCACCCGGGCGCCAGAGAGGTGGGGGCGCTGAAGCGCTAGAGTGCTCCTCTCCCTCCTCCTCCTCTCTGTGTCCAGACTGAGGCGGCTCCCTCCGCAGGTCACCGACGCCACCGCTGTGTTTTCGCTGCTCAAGCCCGTCCCCCCTTCCTCCTCCTGTCAGAGAAGGAGAGCAGCCGCCGAAGATCGGAGCGGCTGGTCTCTGTGCGGCGGCGGCGGGGGGGGGGCGTGTTCTCCTCTCACTCCCGCCCAAGCCTGTCCCTGTCTCCATCTGTTCTGTTGTACACACTTGGAGGGGAGGTTGTCCTGGGGGGTCTGTACTAGTGAAGGGGGGGTTGTCCTGGGGGGTCTGTACTAGTGAAGGGGGGTTGTCCTGGGGGGTCTGTACCAGTGAAGGGGGGGGTTGTCCTGGGGGGTCTGTACTAGTGAAGGGGGGGTTGTCCTGGGGGGTCTGTACCAGTGAAGGGGGGGTTGTCCTGGGGGGTCTGTACCAGTGAAGGGGGGGTTGTCCTGGGGGGTCTGTACCAGTGAAGGGGGGATTGTCCTGGGGGGTTTGTACTAATGGAGGGGGAGTTGTCCTGGGGGGGTTTGTACTAATGGAGGGGGGTAGACCTGGGGGGGTTTGTACTAATGGAGGGGCGTTTGTCCTGGGTCGGTCTGTACTAATGAAGGGAGGTGGGTTTGTCCTGGGGGGGGTCTGTACTAAGGGAGGGGGTGGGTTTGTCCTGGGGGGTCTGTACTAAGGGAGGGGGGTTTGTCCTGGGGGGTCTGTACTAAGGGAGGGGGGTGGGTTTGTCCTGGGGGGTCTGTACTAGTGAAGGGGGGGTTGTCCTGGGGGGTCTGTACTAGTGAAGGGGGGGTTGTCCTGGGGGGTCTGTACCAGTGAAGGGGGGGTTGTCCTGGGGGGTCTGTACCAGTGAAGGGGGGGTTTTCCTGGGGGTTTGTACTAATGGAGGGGGAGTTGTCCTGGGATGTCTGTACTAGTGAAGGGGGGGGTTGTCCGGGGGGGTTTGTACTAATGGAGGGGGTTTGTCCTGGGGGGTTTGTACTAATGGAGGGGGTTTGTCCTGGGGGGTTTGTACTAATGGAGGGAGGGGCGGTTTGTCCTTGGGGAGTCTGTGCTAATGGAGGGGGTGGGGGTTGACCTGGGGGGGTTTGTACTAATGGAGAGGGGGTTTTCCTGGGGGGGTTTGTACTAATGGAGGGGGGTTTGTCCTGGGGGGATCTGTACTAATGAAGGGAGGGGTGGTTTGTCCTGGGGGGGTTTGTACTAATGGAGGGGGGTTGTCCTGGGGGGGGTTTGTACTAATGGAGGGGGGTAGACCTGGGGGGGTTTGTACTAATGGAGGGGGGTTGTCCTGGGGGGGGTTGTACTAATAGAGGGGCGTTTGTCCTGGGGGGGTCTGTACTAATGAAGGGAGGTGGGTTTGTCCTGGGGGGGTCTGTACTAAGGGAGGGGGTGGGTTTGTCCTGGGGGGTCTGTACTAAGGGAGGGGGGTTTGTCCTGGGGGGGTCTGTACTAAGGGAGGGGGGTGGGTTTGTCCTGGGGGGTCTGTACTAAGGGAGGGGGGTTTGTCCTGGGGGGGTCTGTACTAAGGAAGGGGGGTGGGTTTGTCCTGGGGGGGTCTGTACTAAGGGAGGGGGGTTTGTCCTGGGGGGTCTGTACTAATGAAGGGAGGGGGGTTTGTCCTGGGGGGGTCTGTACTAATGGTGGGGGGTTTGTCCTGGGGGGAGGGTCTGTACTAATGGAAGGGGGTGGTTTGTCCTGGGGGGGGTCTACACCCAGGAAAGTACACCCAGGGCTCCAGAGGGAGAGGGCAGTGCTGAGGGAACACCATCAGAGAGAGAACCCCGCTGCCCTGCACCACCAGAGGGAAAGCCACACAGCCTAGCGCCATCCCTGGCAGAGAAAGGAATGGAGTCATTGCAGGAATACAGATCTGGGTGCTACCCAGCGGAGTCGCCACAGGCAATTCAGAGTGAGCTGACTCCTGATCAGGGGAACCATTGCTGTATCGCTGGGTCAGGTGAGAGGGCCGATCGGCCATTATCTACTAATGTCCATAGGAACTGCAGTCTCTGACCATCTCCTGTATCATGTCTGCCGTCTCTGACCATCTCCTGTACTATGATTGCAGTCTCTGACCATCTCCTGTATCATGTCTGCAGTCTTTGACCGTATTATGTCTGGGGGCTCTTTCTGGTGGTGTGGTGGGGGGGCGGCATTGAAGGGCCCGGCCTTGGGGCGGCAAAGGGAGTAAATCCGGGCCTGCCTGTATTCAACATCTGTGCGAACATGGGGACAGCCTAAAAAAAAAAAAAAAAAAAAAAGTAAAAATAAATAATTGTAATATGTTCACTAACAGTTATGTTTATTTCCCTTTTGAGCTTAATTTAAAAAAAAAATGTATGCATGTTATAATAAAGTACAAGATAAAAGAAATCATAATCATAACCCAAAATTACAATTACAGTTACACACACTTAACAATTTTTCACCAAAGACACACTTATCTGTTTGTTGTTCTTCCCTATTTAAGCTCATTTGGCACAGAAACAAATAGTTCTACCAGTTTGGAGAAATTCCAGATAGCCTCTGTTGGCTGGCAGTCACTAGATTAAAATCAGGAGCTGAGAACATTGTAACTGCCAACATTAATTTAGTTTCAAATCATCTAGAAAAAAAACAAGAAATTCTAATTATGAGGGAGTGTTTTTAAAGTGACTGATCACTAACAATATGTTAAGTATGACTATAAAAAGGGTTGTCAGTAAATCTTGGATCATTTAGTATTTTTAGCACATATGCTTCTCCATAGAAAACTGTTGGCAGCAATGTTTTAGGTAATGAAGAGAAATGTGTAAGCCCATTTGGCCCGCAAAGCTCATAATGTGAACTATGACAATCATTCATAGCGTATACGTTTTTATGTTCACATCTATTTTTGGCACTGGTAACAATAAAAAATCTCTCTAATGAATGGTTGTCCTACATGTGTTCTTAATTGTCCATTGCCTTGTATGCTGGAAATAAATTATTGTGCACCTTTGACAAGGTAACGACACCTCCTTTTACGCTCCTAAACTTGTACATTACATTGTTATGCTTGTATTATAGTGAATATTATTTGATATTTGATATTAAGTGATATTACTTGGCTTATTTATAGATGTGGCAGTAGCAGTGGACAAATCTATAGTAGATAAGCTATGTAACACCTATTTAATTAGATCATAATTAGGGGTAGTAGATATCAGTTGGGTAAATTTAAAACCAATAGAAAACTCAGAAAAATCTTAAATAAATTACATTGAGAAATAACATTTCCACATTTGGGTTTATGCTATATACCTTATTTTAATGGAAATGTATAGTCATGCAACTGTTTTTAAAAATGCATGTGAAAGAAATAACCCTAATGCAAATATTTAAAATTCTTTTTTTTTAAATACACATAGACCACCGGCGGGCCCCCGGCGCTTCCATCATCGCCCGGTCTTTCTTCCGGGTCCCATGCCTTCAGCCACTTGATAGGCCAGGCCACAATTACACCACTCACACGCATGCCCACGGGAATCACATCACCGCAGTATGGATTGGGGGCTGATTGGGGCCATAAATGTTCGCTGAGCTACGCATGCGCAGCTCAGTGAACATGACAGCTGATGGGCAGAAGGATGCATTTATGGCAGAAAAGACCAATAGGGTCTCTTTTGTCATAAATACCCTGCCTGTCAGCCATTGAATTAAAAAACAAGTTTACTTACGCTTTAAAGGTGGCCTTTAATGTACAGTTGTTTTTTTACAGGTTCATATTAAATCTGACTGTGTGGTCTCTCTGCTGCTCTCATCAGTCATACTAAGAATTTTATAATACTTATAATCAACTGTACGTTTTTGGACATTGGTGACTGGCTGTAATCAGCAACACTAGAAAAACTAGCATTGGTTGTGATTAGCAAACTGGAATACCTAGCATTCCCTGTGATCAGTAAAAAGGTAACACTGATGCTGTCTGTAATCAGCAAACTAGAAACACTGGCACTGGCTGTGATCAACAAACTGGAAACACTGTTGCTGGCAGTGATGATCAGCAAACTGGAAACACCAGCACTTACTGCAGTCTGAAAACTGGAACCATTTTAAAATGGGAACGCACTGCACTTGCTGTCAGCAAACTGGCACATACTGCATTTGCTGTGATCTTCAAATTGGGACACATTGCACTTTCTATAATCAGAAATTTGGGACACGCTGCACCTGCTGTGATTTGCCAACTGTAAAAACTGTAATCAGAAAAGTGGAAATACTGAAACTGGCTACTGGCATTCAGATCCAACTGTTTATTGGTACAAAACCATCTACTCACTCATGTTTAGAAAATCAACAGAAAAAATCAATATATGTTCTATTGTGACTGGGAAAAATACACCTGGGGAAAGAAAAGACACAGGCATTCCAAGAAAATACATTATACTCTCCACTGGGAAAACCTTATTGAGTCACTATAGAACCTCTATTGGCCTCCTAATTTTCTATAGACCTGCTAAATTGGTTACCTCCAAAATGTGGAACACCCCCCCATTTTACAGTCTCATTCTGTAAAGCAAAGATGCAACTATAAATGCCCCATGAAAGATGGTGTATATACTGTAAGCCTTGGATCAGGGGGGTGGAAACAATAATATAAGAGCTGCTACTTGGCACCCTGCTAAACTATTCAATGTGACAGCATGGGAATCAGATATAATGATATATTTTTCCATGGAACAGTGGTTTAGTCGCTGCTCTAGAGCCTCCTGGGGTATCCTCAATGTGTCTCTTTTGAAAGCTAATTTAAGGTTCTATCAAGGTGATATTGAGTCCTTTTGAAAAGTTCCCAGGAACCTAGCCATTTTTTAAGGGTTGCAAAGATCAGGGGGCAATGCTCCATACATGGTAGTAATGCCCCAAAATCCAGAGATTCTGTAATTGAGTCTTTCCCCTTTCCAGAGAAGGTAACTGGTATATGGGTCCCTAGACACCCTCAATATGCACTCCTAAATTAACTGATCCAAGATAGCCCTAGAGGCTTTCATAGTCTAATCTAATAATTTCTAGCTAAAAAATATCCATTGCAAGAGCTTTGAAAACCTTGTTGGTTTGTTTGTCTCTAACTAGATCTAACGTTATTGAATTATGATTTACATAACATTAGCTAACATCATTGGAGATAAACACAAACATTTTGGAAGTGTCTACAACCCCTGAATAAGTTAGAATGAAGCACACTAGTCCCCTTAAAGCGGAGTTCCACACAAAAATGGAACTTCCGCTTTTCGGAACCCTCCCCCCCTCCGGTGTCACATTTGGCACCTTTCAGGGGGGAGGGGGGTGCAGATACCTGTCTAAGACAGGTATTTGCACCCACTTCCGGCATAGACTCCCATGGGAGTCTATGCCTCTTCCCGTCCCGACCGTGCTGTCTGCTGGGAACATACAGCTCCCAGGAGAGAGCGGGGACCACTAGGGACGCGCAGCGCGACTCGCGCATGCGCAGTAGGGAACCGGGAAGTGAAGCTGCAACGCTTCACTTCCTGATTCCCTCACCTGGGATGGCGGCGGCAGCTGCCGAGAACCGAGCGGGTTCTCGGCGTCCCCTGCCGACATCTCTGGACCCTGGGACAGGTAAGTGGCAATGTATTAAAAGTCAGCAGCTGCAGTATTTGTAGCTGCTGGCTTTTAATTTTTTTTTTTTTTGGCGGTGTGGGTGAACCCCCGCTTTAAGAATCTTTACCTCATATAAAGTGTTATAACCTGCTTGATCTTTTTCTTTCTTTTTTTAAGCAATTATTCAGCAATAACACATGACAAAAAGTTTTGGATGCAACCGATTATTCATAATTTTAAAATTTAAAAGTGTCACATAACTGTCACCCAAAATTCACACATTTTTCCACGCTAATTCAAATGTGTGAATCTTTTGTGAAAGTTGTGGGACTCTTGTTTGAAAATGTCTATGAATAAAACTCTTAAAATGGGTTGATATGAGTAAAGAGGCAGGGAATGCTTACTTTATAAAGTTACAGTTTAATTGATCTATATATAATTAATCAAAGGCACTCACCAGATACAAAATACATAAGAGCATATTTTCTTTCACATACTGAACTCCATGAAAAAGTTTTCTGATTATAATTTAAAGCAAGTTTACAAAATGCATAAAGTCTCATAGATCTGTGTCTGAATATAATATACATCCTGAGGGCTGCTTTCACTCACAAAGTGGTTTCTGAAGGGTGATAATATTAAAGAACTGTAGATAAATGCCTACTCTGTTAAAACCAACATAGTCAGTACAACTCTACAAAGCAATTTAACTTTAATACATTTTCATGAAAAAAAATGAGACAGACAAGGCTGAACAAGCCCTTAACGTACACTTTTTTTTTTTTCTGGCCATTAGGAGTCCTCTGCTGGTTTATCAAAACATAAAATATTACATGGGAAAAACAAATAGAATTCTAGGGTGCATCATTAGAGGGGCCACCAGCTTGAGAAAGGAGGGCCTCATTCCCTTATATAGATCTTTTGCTGGACCTCATTTAGAATACTGTCTCCAGTTCTGGAGACCTCACTTACAAAAAGATATTGACAAGCAGTGGTGGCTGGTGCTCAAAATTTTTTGGGGGGAGCAAACAAACTTAAAAATACTGAACCCCCCATCAATTGCAGCCTCACTGTGCCCATCATATGCAGCCACTTGTGCCCATCATATGTAGCAACTCTGCCCCATCATATGCAGCCACTTGTGCCCATCATATGCAGCCACTTGTGCCCATCAAATTCAGCCATTGTGCCCACCATATGCAGCCATTGTGCCCCATCCCATCATATGCAGCCACTTGTGCCCATCAAAGGCAGCCACTTGTGCCTATCATATGCAGCCACTTGTGCTCATCATATGCAGCCACTTGTGCCCAGTATATCTAGCCACTTGTGCCCATCAAATGCAGCCACTGGTGCCCAGTATATGCAGCCACTTGTGTCCATCAAATGCAGCCAGGCTCAGCTGTCATTTCACTAACCCCCAGCCAGTCCGGCGGCACTTACCGCTAGTGTAGTGGGGCTCTGCTCCTCTCCTGGAGTGACGGGGCTCCCCTCTTTGGTGGCTCTCCTCCTCGTCGGGAAGCGGAGGCTCTCCTCCTTGGCTGCTTTCCTCCTCGGTGGCTCTCCTCCTCGGCGAGAAGCGGCGGCTGTGACTCAGATGTCCGCTCGGCTCATCTTCATGCTTCCTCCTCCGTGTCTCCTCTTCCACCAAAGCCTTAGGCATCCAATAGGATCGCTTAATGCTTTGGCCAATAGGGAGACAGGCCTCACTGACCTGCCTGTTGATTAGCAGGGAGGGACGTTAGTGTGAAAATATCGAAAATTAATTTGCTATGCCACACAACAGGGTGGGATCGGGACGCAGTGCTCTGCGCCCCGAGCCCACCCTATTTTGAAGCCTATTAGAGCCTCTGGTTATAATCATGTGCTTCAAAATACACACACCGCCTATCCCCGCCATAGTATTTAATGTGTCCGGCGTCCTGAAAGGGGCTGTGCACATGAATAGAGAGGGCGGCGGAGGTGTCGGGGGGCACCCATGCACCAACAATGCACAGGCCACCACTGTTCTGTTGACAAGATAGAAAGGGTCCAAAGATGGGGAATAAAACATACCAGGAGATACTTCAGGAATCTTATATGCACAGTCTGGAGAGAAAAAGGGAAAAGGGAGAAACAACAAAAACCTTTAAATACATTGCGGGGTAAATAAGGTTCAGGAGGGCAGTATTTTCAATACCACAGGGACATGACCTCAAACTAGCAGGAGGAGAATTCAAAACAAATCTTTCAAAGTAATATTTTACTAAGAGTAGTTGATGCTTGGAATAGGCTTACAATAGTAAGTGGATTCAAACATGCTTAAACATAGAGTGTAATTCAGAGGGAAACAAATGAAAAAAATATATAAATAAATAAACCAAAATAAATATATAATAAAAAAAATGAGGCAGACTCGATGGTCCACATAGGCCCCTGTCACACGGGTGGACCTTTCAGGTCCGCCTGTCAGTTTTTTTAGGCGGACCTGAACAGACGCTCCATACAGGTCTATGGAGCTACAGATGTCAGCGGTGTCATCTGACATCCGACCTGCTCCGATCTGCTAAAGTGTGACGGATGGAAACCCTCTGTGATCGGATCTGATGAAAACGAACTCTACGGTGTCCATCTTCATTCGATCCCCCATAGAGGAGAGCGGCACTCTGACATGTCGGTCCCTGTACAGTGTGCAGAGACAGACATGTCATCTGCCTGCTCAGCGGGGATCGACGGAGTGATCCCTGCTGAGCAAAGCGGAGCCTTACAGGGACACGTCCATGTGAAAGGGCCCTTAGTCTGTTTTCTGCTGTCAATCTTCCGTGTTCCTATATTTGTATTATCTATTTCAGTTTAATTGTTTCACTTCTTTTCACATGTTTATACTGGGGCATGTGTATATAAACATGAAAGATGACTATAAGTGACAGATGTGAATAGTCAGATCTCATCTTGGTGCCCTCTTTTATAAATGTTATAAATGTTTTTCTGAGTGCTAGGCGTGCAGAGGGATGATGACCGGGGGTTGGATATGGCAGGGGGGATGATGGCGACAGGGGGATGCATATGGGAGGGGGTACAGAGGGGGATGATGACAGGGGCATGCATATGGCAGGGGGGATGATGATGACGGGGGATGCGTATGGCAGAGGGATGATCATGAAAGGGGGGGTACAGGGGGGCTGATGATGACAGGAGATGCATATGGCAGGGGGGTACAGAGGGATGATGACCGGGGGTTGCATATGGCAGGTGGGATGATGGTGACAGGGGGATGCATATGGGAGGTGAGAGGGGGGTGCATATGGGAGGGGGTAAAGAGGGGGATGATAACAGGGGGGATGCATATGGCGGGGGTTATAGGAGGGATGACAATGACAGGGGAATGCATATGGCAAGGGGGTGATGATGATAGGGAAATGCATATGGCACGGGGTACAGGGGGATGATGATGACAGCGAACCATATGACAGGAGGGTACAGGTGGATGATGATGAAAAATATGATGACAGGAGGTAGGGTGGTGGTATGCCAGGAACAGGGGGATGATGAGGAGCATGATGATGATGATGACAGGGGACAGAAGATGGCATAATATAATCAGGGCTGTGTGTGTGAGGTGACAGGCAGCTGATAGCAGGTATGTTCGGGGCGCCCTAGGTCAGAGAATGACGTCACAGGATGTGTCAGTGTCAGGCAGCAATACCGTAATGCTGTATGTACCTTGAGACTCTGGCAGACTGGCTCCCCGCGCTGATCACAATGCCTGCTCTGGCAGGTTCTCCACTACAGCCGTCCATCCCAGAGATAAAGTCAGGGAGCTGCTCAGCCACAGCGGCCATTATCTGCGCTCTGCACATGTTAGGAGATCCGCAGAGCGCAGGAGAAAGGGAGGAGACAGGGAGGGGAGCACATTAATCCACTCACTGACCCAACAACTTTTGGATCGAGGTTGTGACAAGCTCCCAGCACCTCCTTCTCTTCCACCACAGGACTGCACGGCAGTGCCGCCCTGAAAGGACTACTTCTGTCACACATCAAGATATGGAACCAGCGGCCGTGGCTGCGCCCTAGGCAGCAGTGCGCCGTAGGTGACTGCCTAGTGAGCCTAGTGGTTGCGCCGGTCCTAGCGCAAAGGCAATGATGAGTGGATCAGATCCTTGACAGACAGATCTGCTCTGCTTTACACACTCTCTTTTCCTGGCTGTCACTGTGCTCCGTACAGGGAGGCATACAGTCTTGTACAGCACACCGCTGTTATAAGAATCTGGTGTCCCTGTTAGAGATCATTCATCTCTGTCTCAGCCGGGAATGCTCTGTAATGTAAGCTGGATGTTCAAAGGCAGTTCTGGCTCATTGACATGTGACCAACGCCAGCATATCCCTGCACCCAATCCAGGCCATTACAGGGATTTCCTTCAAGGGCTTATATACCTTGAAACAGGGAAGCATGCAAAGTGTGGTGGCAATGGTGCAGAGGCTCTGTGAGCCTACAGATTGGTATATGCAGGGTGCAATGGCAACTTATGAATAAAGATTTTTTAGCTAAACAAAGGGCACAGGCACATTATACCAATTATTAGAAAGGGTATGTATGTTTTTATTTATTTTTTGAGTTTAGTGACACTTTAAAATCACTTTTAGTTACATGTAATGACTGCTCCCAATCAATACGTACTGAAACTACACAGAAGTTTTGTTACATGTTAAGCTCACCTGGGAGTTTTGTCTGTTTCATTATTTTTTATATACTATAGACTTAAACTACAAATATAGCTTTGATTCCACACATTCTTAAGCACTTCTCATCTTCTCTATTGCCATAATTTATTTTGTTCTCATAAAAAACGCTTTTCAGCACACATGATCACCTGCAAGGATTAGTCTTGAACAGTGAGACATTGTTCTCCACAAAGTTACATTAGTTGAAGATATCTGAAGCTGGTTTAAAGGTTGGCTAGATTTCACAGGCTTTATTTTAATGGAAAATTAACTTTGCGTAAAATAAACGGCTCAGCATGGTGAACAAAGTTTACTGGAGTGCACAAATTCATTTTCCATACATATCATATTAGCATGCTACACAATTTATTTATCCAGTTCTTTCAATAACTTAAATTACTAAAGAGCATCAAGTACTTTGAAAAAGCAGATCATTTATTACAGCTTTTATTTTGACAACAGATTTGAATGATATTCCACTGACAACCCAGGAATCCCATAGAACTATTAATATTTTTTTTTGTATTTGGAAAACAACGAATGGACTATATGGCACTAATTATATAGTGATATAATTATATCAATGAATTATTTTATTTTATTTTTCTATTGTTTTGTGGCAACTGATCAAATTAGGTTTATGACATTTGTGTAAGAATTTGGCCTGTTATTTTCAGATTTCTCATATACTCTAGCAGTCAGATCAGAGTCTTCATGCTACTCTTCATGTAGAACTAGTATTGTCTGCTTTATAATGTGTCTTCCAATATAAATGTACAAGGATAAGAGGAATATTTAGATATGTTCTAATGTTCTATAATGTTCTAATGTTCTATAGACATTTTTCTATAATACCTTAAGCCTGGTACACACTTTGAGATTATCAAATGAATGATCATCCAGTTTTTTTTATTTTGCATGCTAGTCTCCATATCCAAAACAAAGTGGCTATTAAAGTTATGAAAAGTTATGAAAACTCTCATAAGGCAGAGTAAAAATTCAGAAGCAATGTAATATATTGTATTTTATTTGTATTGTATTTCTGTATTTTCTGATGACAACTGTAGAAATTAAATGAAAATTGTACGATCTGGTATTGTACGAGAAACATTTTTGTGCTTGTCCATCAGATAATTTCTCACAACCCGTCCTGATTGGCTATCGAAGGCTGTGTACTAATGATCAGATTATTGTATGATTGCTTTGAAGTGGTATTTTTTCATACTATTTTCTGATTGTGTGTACTAGGCTTTAGTTAGAGATTTAAAACATGCCTCCAACTCATAATTTTCCAACTGCCCTCAACAAACCCTATCCTTTTTGTAGTGTTCATCAAAATCACCAAAAACACATTCACTAAATTAGAATTTGCTTTTTATTTACTATTAGTTGAGACCCTTACTAGTAGGGATGAGCCAAACACCCCCCGGTTCCGTTTGCATTCAGAACACGCGAACAGACCGAAAGTTTGTGCAAACTTTCGAACACCGTTAAAATCTATGGGACTCGAACGTGAGAAATCAAAAGTGCAAATTTTAAAGGCTAATGTGCAAGTTATTGTCCTAAAAAGGGTGGGGACCTGGGCCCTGCCCCAGGGGACATGTATCAATGCAAAAAAAGTTTTAAAAACGTTCGTTTTTTCGGGAGCAGTGATTTTATGCTTAAAGTGAAAAAATTAAAGTGAAATATTCCCTTAAATATCGTACCTGGGGGGTGTCTATAGTATGCCTGTAAAGTGGCGCGTGTTTCCCGTGTTTAGAAAAGTCCCTGCACAAAATGACATTTCTAAAGGAATAAAAGTCATTTGAAACTGCTTGCGGCTCTAATGTAAAGTAAAAATGGCATGGATAACCCCCCAGCCCATTACCAGGCCCTTTGGGTCTTGTATGGATATTAAGGGGAACCCCGCACCCAAATTAAAAAAAGAAAAGGCGTGGGGCCCTCAGGCCCTATATACTCTAAACACCAGTATACAGGCGGTCCCAAGAAAGACAGGGACTGTAGGTTTGTTATTAAGTTGAGTCTGTTTGTAATTTGGAACAGGTACATTTTGTAAGTGTAATGCCCCGTACACACGGTCGGACATTGATCGGACATTCCGAAAACAAAATCCTAGGATTTTTTCCGACGCATGTTGGCTCAAACTTGTCTTGCATACACACGGTCACACAAAGTTGTCGGAAAATCCGATCATTCTGATTGCGGTGATGTAAAACACGTACGTCGGGACTATAAATGGGGCAGTAGCCAATAGCTTTCATCTCTTTATTTATTCTGAGCATGCGTGGCACTTTGTGCGTCGGATTTGTGTACACACGATCGGAATTTCCGACAACGGATTTTGTTGTCGGAAAATTTTATAGCCTGCTCTCAAACTTTGTGTGTCAGAAAATCCGATGGAAAATGTGTGATGGAGCCTACACACGGTCGGAATTTCCGACAACAAGGTCCTATCACACATTTTCCGTCTGAAAATCCGACCGTGTGTACAGGGCATAAGTGTAGCTCCAGCCAAAAAATGTATTTTTAAGCTTTTTGGAAAACATAGGGAAGGGTTATCACCCCTGTAACAATTGTTTTGCTGTCTGTGCCCCTATTCAGAAGATTTCACCTCACTTTCTGTCCCAATGACAATTGGATTCTGAAAATTTGGGGTTTTTAGAGAAACAAGGATTGGTGATAAAGCATAAGTGGAGGAGACACCTTTTTCCCATATTAACTCTTACAGGAGAGAATTTCCCTTCCTAGTGGTAGATTTCCTCTCTTGTTGTCTCCCTCTGTTTGTAAGTAGGAGTCGTTTGTAAGTCAGATGTTTGAAAGTAGGGGCCTGACCTATATACTCTGCAGAAATTTGGACCTTAGGTGTTGGTGGTACTAGAACACTGTAAGCCCTCACAGTTACTCTTGGTGGGCACTGGAATGGGCCCTGCTGTGAAATATTATATCAAGAATTGTAATTACATGCCCCTGTTGAACAGGGTCAGAAAAATTGGGCTTTTGGGGGTGGTGTGGTGGTGTTGCCACAACACTGTAAGCCCTCACAGATACTCTTGGTGGGAGCAGGAATGGGCCCTGCTGTGAAATATTAGATCAAAAATTGTAATTACATGCCCCTGTTGAACAGGGGCAGAAAAATTGGGCCTTAGGCACTGGTGGTGGTGTCACAACACTGCAGCCCCTCACAAATACTCTAGTTGAGCGCAGGAACAAGCCCTGCTGCAAAATATTACAGCAAAAATTGTAATTACACGCCCCTGTTGAACAGGGGCAGAAAAATTGGGCCTTAGGCACTGGTGGTGGTGCCACAACACTGCAACCCCTCACAGATACTCTAGTTGAACACAAGAACAAGCCCTGCTGCAAAATATTACAGCAAAAATTGTAATTACATGCCCCTGAACAGGGGCAGAAAAATTGGGCCTGAGCCACTGGTGGTGGTGCCCAGAACGAAAAAGGTTCTTACAAGCTATCAACATGAACATTGAGGAGGAATAGGATAGTCACTCAGCATAACAGGATAGTCACTTAGCATCAGCATAGGCAGTCTTCAAGGGATCTCACATTCATAAAAAAATTAGTCAGTTACATCAGCATCAGGTGCTTGGTAGCTGGTGATCCAAGACTGATTCATTTTTATGAAGGTGAGCCAATCAACCGAGCTGGTGGACAGGTGCACACTGTGATCGGTTACAAAGTCTCCAGCAGCACTGAATGTGTGTTCCGAAAGAACACTGGATGCAGGACAGGCCGGTAGCTCAATTGCATACTGTGCAAGCTCTGGCCAGTGATCCATCCTCAAGACCCAGTAACCCAGAGGATTTTCAGTTGGAAAGGTCTCCAAGTCTGATCTTGCCCCTAGGTATTCCTGCACCATGTAAATCAGACGCTGGCGATGGTTGCTGGAACCGATCAGACCTTGGGGTTGCGGACTTAAAAATTGTCTGAACGCATCTGTCAGACGGCCACCTTCACCGCTCCTTCTAAGACTGACCGAAGCCTCAGCAACACATTGTCCAGGACCAGGAATTTGTAACCTCCCAGGCTCTGGAAAGGCATTGCACAAACCTTTCTGCAAGGCCTCCCGAAGATGTTTCATCCTCTGCTCCCTCTTCGACGGCTGGATAAGTTCCACAACCTTACCCTTGTAACGTGGATCAAGGAGGGTTGCCAGCCAGTACTGTTCCCTCTCCTTGATATAACAAATTTGAGAGTCCTTTCACAGGGTTTGCAGGATCAGGGAGGCCATGCAGCGTAGGTTTGCTGAGGCATTTGGTCCGGAGTGCTCTGGGTCACTAAGGACGACCTGATCAGCAGCCACCTCCTCCCAGCCACGTACAAGTCCACTGCTTTCTGGGTACTGTAAACGATCCGTTGAAGACTGCTGCTGATGCTAAGTGCTAGGCTCCACCTCCATGCTGACACAATCCTCCTCCTCCTCCTCCTCCTCTTCCTGTGTGATCGGCAGGCTAAAGAGGGCCTTAAGAGGTAGGGAAGTCCTCCTCTTCCTCCCTCTGTTCTGCCTCAAGTGCCCAGTCCATTATTCCACACAGTGTGTGCTCCAACAGGTAGACAAGAGGGACAATATCACTGATGCATGAACTGTCACTGCTCACCATCCTCGTGGCCTCCTCAAATGGTGACAGGACAGTGCATGCATCCTTGATCATGAGCCACTGGTGTGGCAAAAAAAAGCCAAGCTCCCCTGACCCTGTCCTGGTGCCATAGTAGCACAGGTACTCATTGATGGTCCTCTGCTGCGTGTGCAGCCACTGCAGCATGGCTAATGTTGATTTCCATCTGGTAGGCATGTCACAGATTAGGCGGTACTTGGGCAGGTTGTATTCCTTTTGGAGGTCAGCCAGCTAAGCACTGGCATTATATGACCGACAGAAATGCACACAGACTTTCCTGGCCTGCCTCAGGAGATCCTGTAAGCCCGGGTACCTACACAAGAACCACTGCACCACCAAATTAAGGACGTGAGCCAAACAGGGAACATGGGTGAAGTGTCCCTGTGGGAGGGTGGATAGGAGGTTGGTGCCATTGTTGCAAACCACCATTCCTGCCTGAAGCTGGTGTGGTGTCAATCACCTCTGAGCCTTCCCCTTCAGAGCTGACAGAATCTCTGCCCCAGTGTGGCTCCTGTCCCCTAAGCACATCAGCTCAAGCATCGCATGGCATTGCATAGCCCCTTGAACGCCTATGGAGCACCGCTGGTTCTGAGGACAAATCTATAGAGGAAGAGGCCGTGGAGGAAGAAAAGGAGGGGGTGGAGGAGAGAGGTGTGTCAGAATTACCACTAGTAGCATTTTGGAGGCGTGGTGGTGGAACAAGTTGCAACAATACTGCACCCTGTCCTGCATCCTTCCCAGCTGCCAGCAGGGTCACCCAATGCACCATGAAAGATAGGTAATGTTCCTGTCCATGCCTGCTGGACCATGAGTCAGCGGTAATACACACCTTACCACTGAACGCCCTGTCCAGGTAGGCCAAGACATTGCCTTCCACATGCCAGTAGAGAGTTGGAATCGCCTTCCGCGAAAAAAAGTGGCGTTTGGGAACCTGGTACCGCACATTCCACAAATTCACAAAAGGGGGCAGAGTCTACCAGCTGAAAAGGCAGCAGTTGCTAGCAATTTAGCCAAGCTAGCATTCAGCTGCTGGGCATGTGGATGGCTGGGACCGAATTTCTTTTGCCGGTTTAGCAACTGGGTAGGGAAATTTGCCTGCTACAATTGGACGTTGGTGTAACGATAGCAGATTGCCCGCAAGTACTTGGCACACCTAAGTCTACACCTTCATTCCTCTCAGTGCAGGTTTATGAGATAACTGAAGGTATAGTGGGGTTGGAGATCCCAGCTGATGAGGAGCAAGGAGAGGTCCGCCTTGTTCTTTGGTGTGGGTCTTTTAAGTACGCTTGACAATGGACTGCATGGGAGTTCGACATATGTCTGTTCAAGCATGTGGTGCCCAAGCGGCTGCTTTTTTGGCCACGCTTGATATGCTTCAGACATATGTTGCAAACAGCAACGGTGCAATCTGCTGCACACATCTCAAAAAAGGCCCACACCAAAGAACTTTTGGTCAGCAGCGCCCTGCACATGCGGAGCTCTGTGGTGTGATGCAGTCGGTTGGCTGCCCTTAAGCTGGCCCCTGGAGGGCATCCTGCCTAGTTGGAGATGTGCCTCCTCCTCTTTCCTATCAGGCACCCACGTAGAGTCAGTGACCTCACTATCCCCTCCCTCCTCATCAACATAACTGCCAGTTTGTTGTCCTTCTTGGGCAACCCCTCTCTATAGGCTCATGTTACTGCCTTCCTCAATCTGGGTACCATCATCGGAGCCTTCAAAATGCTGTGCATCCTTCTGCAGCATGTACCCAACACTGTGGTCGAATAGTTCGGGGGAGTCTTCAGGGCATGATGGTGGGGCTAGGGAAGGAGTGACTGATGACATTGAGCCAATGGAAGAGGCCGCTTTGGCAGCACATTGGCAGCCAAAGTACTCTGAGCCTGGAGGACAGAGGATGAGGAGGATGAGGATGGCTTGGTCATCTACTCTACCAACTCTTCTGCATGTTGTGGCTCAACATGGCCAGCTGCCAAAAAAAGGACAAGCGTGCCCCACGGCCACGTGCTGAGGATGCACTGTGATCACGACCAGCAATGTTGGCTGTAGACACAGAGCCTGCTTGCCCTCTTTTAGCTGCCTATGAGCATCTGCCTCTCCTTGTTGGCCTTCCACACATACTGTATTTGATGTATTTGTAATGTATTTTAATAGGTACATCAGGAATGGCCTGCAGTGAGATGTAGCTGCACAAAGCTGGGATGTATATATATATATATATATATATATATACTGAATATACTGCAGTTAACTTAATCAACTGCCTGCCTGTAGTATATTAGGAAGAGAACAACAGGAACGTTTTGCAGTGAGATTTAGCTGCACATGATACAGTACTGAATATACTGCAGTTAACTTAATCAACTGCCTGCCTGTAGTATATTAGGAAGAGAACAACAGGAACGTTTTGCAGTGAGATTTAGCTGCACATGATACAGTACTGAATATATTGCAGCTAACTGAATAAACTGCCTGCCTGTAGTATATTAGGAACAGAACAACAGGAACGGTCTGCAGCGAGATCTAGCTGCACAGGATACAGTACTGAATATACTGCAGCTAACTGAATGAACTGCCTGCCTGTAGTATATTAGGAACAGAACAACAAGAACGGTCTGCAGCGAGATCTAGCTGCACAGGATACAATACTGAATATACTGCAGCTAACTGAATGAACTGCCTGCCTGTAGTATATTCGGAAGAGAACAACAGGAATGGTCTGCAGCGAGATCTAGCTGCACAGGATACAGTACTGAATATACTGCAGCTAACTGAATGAACTGCCTGCCTGTAGTATATTAGGAAGAGAACAACAGGAACGGTCTGCAGCGAGATCTAGCTGCACAGGATACAGTACTGAATATACTGCAGCTAACTGAATGAACTGCCTGCCTGTAGTATATTAGGAAGAGAACAACAGGAATGGTCTACAGCGAGATCTAGCTGCACAGGATACAGTACTGAATATACTGCAGCTAACTGAATGAACTGCCTGCCTGTAGTATATTAGGAAGAGAACAACAGGAACGGTCTGCAGCGAGATCTAGCTGCACAGGATACAGTACTGAATGTACTGCAGCTAACTGAATGAACATGCCTGCCTGTAGTATATTAGGAACAGAACAACATGAATGGTCTGCAGTGAGGTTTAGCTAAACTGGATACAGTACTGAATATACTGCAGCTAACTGAATGAACTTGCCTGCCTGTAGTATATTAAGAAGAGAACAACAGAAAAGGTCTGCAGCGAGATCTAGCTGCACAGGATACAGTACTGAATATACTGCAGCTAAATGAATGAACTTGCTTGCCTGTAGTATGTTAGGAAGAGAACAACAGGAACGGTCGGCAGCGAGATCTAGCTAAACTGGATACAGTATATATATATATATATATATATATATATATATATATATATATATATATATATATACACAACACAAAGCCTGGAATGTATATATATATATATATATATATATATATATATATATATATATATATATATATATATATATATATATACTAAATATACTGGAGCTAACTGAATCAACTGTCTGCTCAATCTATCTAAATTAAATTAAATGACACTCTCTCTCTCTCTCTCTCTCTCTCTCTCTCTCTCTCTATCTCTCAGAATGCCGGAACACACTAGACACAGCCGACGTGCAGGTGGCCTGATATAGTGTGGGGCATATACCTAATCCCCTGAGCCATAATTGGCCAAAAGCACCCTGCCTTTGGCCAATTATGGCTCTGTTTGCTTATGGTGCTGGGAATGGCCAAAGCATATGGGTCATAGAGCATGCTTGGCCAATCATCAGCCAGCAAATCACTGCGATGACGCAGTGCATTATGGGCCGTGACACGAATTTGGCTCAAACGGCCCATAATGTTCGATCTTCATTGAATGATCGAACAGCCGATGTTCGACTCAAACTCGAAACACATCCCTACTTACTAGGCTTAATTAACACGTTTTTTGTCTTAGACTTAAATGTTTATTTAAAGTTCAAGTAACAATCTTGCTATGAATAATAATAATTTCTCAAGCTTCTCCAGACTCCCTCCAAAGTTGGCCAGATATTTTAATACCTTTTGTTAACATGTTTACTCAAGAGCAGAATCAACTAATCTGAACTTTGCCCCATTTTAACATCTTTTGACCACCTTTTGTTTGAGCCCAGGATAACCATTTCTCTATGAGAGATTTTCAGCTCTTCTACCTATTCCTGGCATATACTGTATTATCTGCAGCAGTATTGCTAACTGTGGGTCTGCTTCCAGTGCAGGTAGCAAGTTAGGGTTTAAATTTTCACAAAACCGGGCAGCACAGGGTTGTAGAAATACATAGGGATTCATTGCAAATCTCTGTCTGAAAATGCTAGTTGACTGGCTTTCCTTGGTTTTAATATTTTGACCTGGAACAAACAAGCAACAAGCGGATCTCTTCATTCATGTAGATGTTTTGATAAATGATAATTTAAGCATTGAAGCCAAAATGGTCCACATGACAGCAAGGAAACTCATATTTTCCAAATAAATTTGACAATGGCAGCCCCATATTGATGTAATGGTGAGTTTTCTATAACTGTATGAATGGTTTATTATAAGTCTGCAGGGCAGGTATGTGATCCACAGGTTTTACCTTGGGCTATGGCAATAAGAACTGTAATAGGAACCGAGCCATTAACTGATGGTTGCTTTTTACTGGAAATAGTGTATTTAATTAGGTTATCAGATCATCTGTATATGTAGACTGCACATTTAAAAGCCTGAAAAATATTCTTCAAATGTGCTAATTTTGGTGACAGCTAACACCTTTGCATTTTCTCTTTTAATGGTCTGAATTATCCTAAAGGTTTCTTGTGGTCCTAAAGTGCTTTCAGAAATATATACAGTATTACATAAGCCATGTGGTTGATGTGGCATTGAACGGATGCAGTGAGGTAATCTAGAGACCTGAAGAGTGATATGTATTTCATACATAATATAACACTATAAATCATTGCTACAATGATAAAGTGATGGATTTTACTGAAATACAGTGTAGTACATTATAGTTTTTTATCCATTAGGGACTCTTATAAATAAATATTATTTTCTTTTTGGATTGATGGAATGCGTAGTGAATGAATTGCCATAAAAATTAAAGCAAATCCATATCCAAGCATTGAATACTCTTTTTGACTCAAAAGTTTAATGTTTCCACAAGGACTACAAATATGGTAAAAGCAGCAAAAACAGTCAGCTTGTTGGTTTGCTTAATTATTCTAGAAAGATAGTAGCAAAATACAGAGTATGGCATGCAAAGTTTCAAATAGTGTAGTTTTGTCCTATAGAAAGACTGTCAAACATGCTTTGGCATGCATCAACAAATTAGATAGAACACAGGGGGGTTGATTTACTAAACCTGGAGAATGCAAAATCTGGTGATGCTGTGCATGGTAGCCAATCGTCTCCTGACTTCAGATTGTTCAATTAAACTTTGGCAATAAAACCTGGAAGCCGACAGGTTTCTGTGCACAGCTGCACCAGATTTTGCACTCTCCAGGTTTATTAAATCAACCTCAGAGGGTCTGATGTACAGACTGGTGGATTAAAGCTGCTTTGAAAAACTGCAGTAGTGCATGCAGTAGTGCAATGTCAAAAACAACTCAATGATAAATTAGAAAGTGTTTGAACTAAATGTGGAGGCTAACATTATTGCACTTGTGGTGTGATGTTATGCACCAAATCTCTTATCTTGGTAGATGTATGTCTTTATTGTCTGTATTTGCTGCAAAGAATTTTGGCTAGTTTCTTGCATACCTTGCTCTGTGTTGTGTTTTTAAAGTAACTGTTTTTGACATGCACTTTTACAACTTCTCTCTCATTGGCAGAGTAAAACATTTTTCATGCTTGGTGAAGAGTAGGGATGGGCAAACGGTTTGGCCCAAGCATAAGTTCGGGCAGAACTTTCTTTGTTCGGTTGTTCAGCAAACAGCAGAACAAACAGGTCATTCATTCTTTGTTAGCCCCCCAAACCGACCACAATTGCATTGCGGCGCTGAACAGTGCATTGCAAGCCCTGATTAGCTAAAGCAGTGAAAGCTTCAGCCAATCAGGGCACAGAGCACTCTCAGAGTCATGATTGGACACTGTCATCATGACTTTATCCAGTCATGGCTCATTCCTGTCCCACCACAGTATAAAAGTATTCTTTCAATGGCAGCCATTTTCAGTGTGATTTCAGTGTGGAGAGAGATAGAACAGGGCTCTGTCTGTTCAGGGCTATCAGTTAGTTAGTGTGCTATACTGTGCTATTTTGCTTCAATTGTCAGTGTAGAATATTAGTTTAGTGTCAGTCTAGGGATAGTGTGAGTGTAGTGAGGAGGACCATCTTTCAGCTTTGCATAGTGTGCAGCTAGAGTAGGGAAAGCTCAGATAGTTTCAGTGTAGTGTAGTGAGACCGTGTCATTCATAAATATATTAGTGTGGAGTAGGGGCAGCTCATATAGTTTCAGTGTAGTGTAGTGAGACTGTGTCAGTAATCTTGACATTAATGTATAGCTAGAGTAGGGACAGTTCAGATAGCGTCAGTGTAGTGATGGTTGAACGCCGTCTATTTGATTGCGTTACTGCCAGTTTAACGCCATTTACTTCTGTGTGCGTTACTGCCAGTTTAACGCCATTTACTTCTGTGTGTGTTACTGCCAGTTTAATGCATATCATTTTGCGTGCGTTACTGCCAGTTTAACGCCATATCGTTTTGTGCGTTACTGCCAGTTTAACGCCATATAGTTTTGTGTGTTACTGCCAGTTTAACGCCATATAGTTCTGTGTGTATTACTGCCAGTTTAACGCCATATAGTTTTATGTGCGTTACTTCCAGTTTAACGCCATATCGTTTTGTGTGTGTTATTGCCAGTTTAATGCCATATCGTTTTGCGTGCGTTACTGCGAATTTAACGCCATATAGTTCTGTGTGCGTTACTGTCAGCTTAACACCGTATAGTTCTCTGCATCACTATACGTTTGGCGCATTATATTGCAGTATATTATAGTGTATCCATGGAGTGTGTCTGTGTAGGGTGAGTTTCATATTAAAATGCACCAAACACCTCTTTACATTGATTAAAGAGCATCTACGACAGACTTTAACGTCTTCTTTACAGTTGCTTATAAGCACCGCCCCCTCCCTCCCAATAATGTCTGAGAAGACAACAAGGAGAGACAGATGTTCCCTTGGCACTGTAAGGGGGCCAGCAACAAATGTGTCCACAGGCAAAGGTGAACGTGGTGATCAGTCCTCAGGCAGGGCATCATTTCCTCTGTTTAGTGAGTTTGCCCGTGCTATCCAGCCACAGTATGCAGAGGAGGTGGTGGACTGGCTTACTAAACCTTCCTCATCCTCCTCATCCTCTGTCACGCAAGCAGAGACAAGTGTGCAGTGCCCTGCAATTGCCAGAGTGGAAAACCTGCCTCCTTATCCACATCTATTCCTGCCATAGCCCCAACATCAGCCATTGAGGAGTCAGCTGAGTTATTTGACCACAGCATCAGCCACTTTCTCCTTGATGATGCCCAGCCATTACTGAATTCAGATGTTGGTTCTGAGGTTGAGGATGACAGGAACATGAGCCTAGAGCAGTGGTTCTCAACTCCAGTCCTCGGGACCCACCAACAGGCCAGATTTTATGTATTACCCTGGGGAGATGCAGACTAGAATACTGCAATCACTGAGCAGCAAATGATATCACCTGTGATGTATTTCAGTTATCTTGCAAACCTGGCCTGTTAGTGGGTCCTGAGGACCGGAGTTGAGAACCACTGGCCTAGAGAGAGGGAGGAACACTGGTAGAAAAATTGGCATTCATGTTCCCCAAGCCGCAGCGTATTGCAATGTTGTCATGGTTGTTATGGAGGAGAAGGAGATGATGATGATGAGATCATTCATGCGACTTGGGTGCCAGATAAAGCAGAGGAGGAAACTGAAGGTGAGACGGCACAACCCCATAGAGGCCGACATCAAGAAAGAGTAGAGAGCAGCCACCCTATTCCATCACATTCTGCGGCTGTTATCTCCCGGCCCACTTCCCAACCATTTGGGTACCACATGCCTAACAAGGCATTTAACGTCCAACCACTCAGCCTGTTGGCAAGAGCACCTAAAAGCCACACAAAAGGGGCACAAATCTGTCCCTCCTCCTCCTTCTCCTTACCCACTTCAGTCTGCCCCTGCGATAGCGAGTCATTACCTTTCAGCAGACTTCACTGACAGGGAGGATAGTATAGCGTAGGGTGTTCCAGGTCCTAGCAGCACATCTGCCAGCAGCACAACACCAGCTGTAGACTGTAGCCGGCAAATTTCTCTGCCCCATCTGCTGCAGTAGAAAAAAAAACAGTCCCTGCCACCCACATGTCCAGCATCTGAATGCAAGCTTGTGAAAGCTGTTGGCTCTCCAACTTCTGCCTTTCAGCCTTGTGCATTCTGCCCCCTTCCGTGAATTTGCACAATGTGCTGTACCATAATGGAAGGTTCCCAGTCGCTACTACTTTTCACGTAAGGCCATTCCAGCTTGCAACTCGAAAGGATGCATAACAGGGCTCTGTGCTGCAGCTTGTTGTGCCCCCACGTCTCCATACAGCTGGGGGTGCTGATGCCAGACCTGTGAGCACTACCTCCTCCTCCTCCTCCGCCACCTCCATGCCCTCCTCTGCAGAATTGTCCTATGAACATCAGGTACCCCCTAAATGTTCAAATGGCTATTCCCAGGGCCACGCTAAATGGCGCCATGCAGTGCTTCAGCTGGTGTGTTTAGGGGACAGGAACCACACCGGAGCTGAGATTCTTGCAGCTCTGCAGGGACAGGCCCAGAGGTGGTTCACACCATGCCAGCTGGAGCCAGGAATGGTGGTGTCCGATAATGGCTCAAACCTCCTGTCTGCCCTCAGACAGGGGAAGTTGACACATGTGCCATGCCTAGCACATGTCCTCAATTTGGTGGTGCAGCGTTTCCTAAGTATGTACCCAGGGTTGCAAGATCTACTAAAACAGGCCAGAAGAGTCTGTAGCCATTTCAGGCGGTCATACACAGCCAGTGCTCGGTTGGCTGAAATTCAGTGGGAATTCCACCTGGCCATAAACCGCCTGATTTGTGACATGTCCACCAGGTGGAACTCAACTTTGGGAATGCTGCAGTGGCTATACATGCAGCAGAGGTCCGTCAACGAGTATCTGTGCCAATACGGCATGACGACAGGCTCAGGCCACCTTGGCTTTTTTCCCACGCCAATGACTTATCATTAAGGATGCATGCACTGTATTGTCACCATTTGAGGAGGCCACAAGGATGGTGAGCAGTGACAGTGCATGCATCAGTGACACAATCCCTGTTGTGTCCCTGCTGGAGCAGACTCTGAGTGGCATTATGGACAGGGCACTGGAGGCTGAGCAGCAGGAGGAAGAGGAGGACTTCCTTTCCTCTCAAGGCCCACTTTATCCAGACACCATCATTCCTATGTCACAGAACATACACAGGAGGAGAGAGGGGAGGAGGATGAGGAGGAGGATTCTGGCACTTTCATAGGCTTCGAAGAAGAGGCAGACATGCGTCAATCTGTAAGTGATGGCTTTCCAATCCCAGGACCCTTGGGAGTAGTACGTGGCTGGGAGGAATAATTTGCAGATGCTGTCACCCTGAGTCATCCCCGAGGAGTCTGCTTCTCAAGCCTCGGCAAATTTGAGGCGCATGGGTAACTTAATGCTTCAAAGCCTGCAAAAGGACCCAAGAATACGTGGCAAAGGAGAAGGATGATTACTGGTTTGCAACCCTCCTTGACCACTGTTATAAAGGGAAGGTCTCAGAACTCATCCCATCCCCACAGAGAGTGCAGAAGATAAAATCTCTTGAGGACACGTTAAAGATGATTTTATTGAATGTTTTTCCTGACTCTAGTAGGTTACAGTGTGCTGGAAAACGTCATTTTGAGTCTTCTGTTGGTCAAGAGAAGAGCATTGGAGAAGGCGTCTGCCTAAGTGAGGCATTTCAGAATTTTTTTAGTCCTCGCCGCACAGGGCTGTCAGCTTCCACATCTCATTGGCAGCATCTGCATTACATGGTGGATGATTACCTCAGGGCCAAAACAGAGATGGAGAGCTTTCCAGCTGACGATCCACTGACTTACTGGGTCATAAGAATAGACCACTGGCCAGAACTTGCCCAGTATGCTATTGAGTTGTTGGGTTGCCCTGAATCCAGCGTGCTTTCAGAACGGGCATTCATTGCTGCAGGAGGTTTCGTTACTGATCATTGAACGCGTCTGTCCACAGGCTCCGTGGACCGCTTGACTTTTATAAAAATGAATCAATCCTGGATTACCAGCTATGAAGCCCCTGATGCCGATATCACTAATTAAGTCTTTTTGGGATGTGGAATCTCTGCAGGACTTCAAGGCTGCCTAGCTTTGAGGGTGTTCAATCATTTCATCTGTTTTTGGTATAGGTTTCATGGGCACAATTAGTACCCAAAGACCAATTTTTCAACACCTGTTTGACAGGTACATATCATTGCAATTTTTTTACAGCAAGGCCAATTCTTGCTTTCATCAAGAGTACCTCTATAGGGTTATGGTGGGAAGGCACCACCGACACCCAAAGACCAATTTTTCTGCACCTGTTTGGCAGGTGCATATCATTGCAATTTTTTACAGCAAGGCCAATTCTTGCTTTCATCAAGAGTACCTCTATAGGGTTACGGTGGGAAGGCGCCCCCGACACCCAAAGAGTCATTTTTCTGCACCTGTTTGACAAGTGCATATAATTGCAATTTTTTACAGCAAGGCCAAATCTTGCTTTCATCAAGAGTACCTCTATAGGGTTATGGTGGGGAGGCACCACCGACACCCAAAGACCAATTTTTATGCACCTGTTACTTCTAGCCAAAGTAAAGGTGATGCAAGAATGTATTTAAAAAATCTCTAATCTTGTTCCCAGTGCACTACATTGTGGCCTCATCATACACACTGGCTCCCCAGCTGTTGCTGAGCAAAAATAAAGGCAGCTTGCGGGGAAAATTGAATTTTTCTTTGGCTTTATAAATGCAATTATTGCTGCAGCGGATTCTAGACATGGTACAGATCTACCACTTTGCAGTTTTTTCATTTTAATGCTTACACTTTAAAAAACAAAAAATCATTGCTCATTTAAAAATGACGTTTTTCACAAACTTTTTTTTTTATTGATACATGTCCCCCAGGGCAGGACCTGGACCTGTATAACCATCTGACAAACATGGCAATATTTGTATAAATGGTTCAAATACAGATACAAATAAACTTCTGAAAGTTCAAGGGGGTGAACCCTACACCATAGGTAGCAGTGGAATGTTGGGCTAGATGACGGAACATTTTAGGTTGTTTAGGTATCCTAGGAGGTCGAGGAGATGATGTCCTTGTAGCAAGGGGTAGTGAGGAATGAGGTCCAAGGAGCCCAGATAAAAGTGTGACGTTTGGTAGTTCCCCTTGCAATATGGGTGACTTTTTCCATGAGGCTTACCTCAGATAGCTTTTGCAGCCAAGTCTTCATGGATGGGATTGTAGGTTGGCTCCAAAAATTGGGAATGAGGGCCTTAGCCTGTATTTAGCAGGTGGGGAATGAGCGAGCGTTTATACCTGCCAATGGGCGTTGGGGTGGCATGGAAGAGTATAGTCCAGGGGTCCTGGGGAAGGTTAACATCAGTAATCTGATGAATCAGATCTATCACCTTAGACCAGAATGGACGTATGAGGGGGCAGATCCACCAGATGTGCGTGGGTAGCATCATCTCCGCAGCTCCTCCAGCATAACGGGGAGTTGGCGAGGAACATTCAATGGAGTTTAGGTGGTGTGTGGTGCCATCTGGTGAGAAGCTTGTAATTGGATTCTGCCATAGTCAAAGCAAATTAAGAGACATGTGCAAGTTGGAGAACTTTGCCCTTTTTCTTGTTTGTAATAGTGGAGCCAAGGTCAGATTCCCATTTGGACAAATAGGCAGGGTACAGGGGGCTCTGTAATTCAATAAGAGCCCTGTAGAACTGTTAAATACAGTGTAGTGGTGGGTCCACGTGATTGAACAGGGATTTAATTCCATTGAAGTCTTGGATACTCCGCAGAGGCTGGGGAAGGGTTAAAAGGAAGCGTTGCAGTTGATTGTACCTCCATTTGTCCATGAACCTGACTGGTTTGGACCTCAAAATCTCAGGTAGTGGCTTAAGGGTGTTTGAACGGAGAATGTGGTGTAATAGGAGAGGGCCCTCTGGTGACCATGAATTGAATCCTGGGTCCAAGGAACCAGGCATAAAATGTTTATGATGTGGGAATGGCATCAGAGGAGAGTCATATGACCAGGAGAGTTTCTTATGTAGTCCGTCCCAGACATCTAGAGAGGATGTGGTGAGGGGTGAGGTAGGTTTCTAGAGGAAAGTGGTATCCAGGGAAAGATCTGAACCGCATAAAGAGTGTTCCAACTGTACCCATAATTTAGAGTCAATGGCATATTTCCAGTCTGCAATACGTGATAATATTACAGTATGATAATAAGCTTTAAAGTTAGGGAGAGCCAACTCCTCTGAGCATTTGGAGCGGAATAGTACTGCTCTGGAGACTCTGGGGTGGCTGTCTCTCCAAATAAAGCAGGCGATCATGGTCTGGAGTAGAGTAAAGAATCCTACGGGACCCCTAAGGGGATCATTTGAAATATAAAAACAATGCAAGGTAGGATGTTCATCTTAATTATATTAACTTTGCCTAGCCAGGAATGTGAGAGGGAAGACCATTTCCTGAGGTCTGTTCTAATACTGTTCAAGAGGGGGACATAATTGTGTTGAAGTTTGATTGTGTATGAAGAGGGAGTGGATGTTGGGGGTAAGATATATACCGAGATATTTCATATGTTTGGTTTCCCAGCGGAAGGGGAAAAGGGGCTTCAGCTGGTCAGCAACTGGTTGGGGGACGGTTATATTTAATATCTCAGACTTTGATAGGTTAATTTTGAAGTTAGATATGGTTTGGAAATCAGAGAATGCTGACATTAGGTTTGGGAGTGAGATACGTGGTTGTTGGATGAAAAATAAAATGTCATCAGCATAGGCTGCATATTTATGGATTTCCTATTTGAATGCCATTGATATTCCTATTGTGTCTAATTGTGGCCAGAAAAGGTTTAAGGGAGATGGCAAAAAGGAGGGGGGTAGGGAGCAGCCTTGTCTGTTACTATTGTGTAATGTAAAGGGGTCGATTAAGGAACCATTTATGCGGATTTATGCGGATAGGTTAGAATAAAGTGAAGAGAAGAGGTGGTACATCTTGGGGCCAAGGCCAAAATAGCGGAGGGTTGTCTTGAGGTATTCCCAGTCCACCGAGCATCTGTGGAGAGGAGGAGGGTGGGCTGGGAATATCTAAGAACAAAGTGGATTAGAGACAGGGAGCTCAAGGAATTATCCCTGGCCTCCCTATTGGGTATAAACCTGTTTGGTCAGCTGTAATCCACCGGGGGAGAAGGGAGAGCAGTCTATTCACCATAACTTTGGCGTAAAGTTTAGTGTCTATATTTAATAGAGAGATGGGCCTGTAGTTCCAGCAAAGGGTAGGGTCCTTGCCAGGTTTAGGGATGACGGTGATATGGGCATAAAGGGAGTCCAGGCGTAGGCCAGAGTTATGGGAGATGGAGTTGGCATATGCTGTGAGGCGGGGAGCAGAATATCGCTAAATGTTTTATAATATAATATGGTGAAGCCATCGGGTCCATTGGCTTTGCCTGCGGGGGAGGATTTTATCGCATTTTGGAATTCTTCAATGGAAAAGGCAGCTTCCATATTTTTAAGGGCCGATCGTGAGAGTTTGGGGAGATTAGCAGCTTTCAAGTAGGTGAGTATACGTTTACGTTTTTCTAGTTGTGGCAGAGTTTCTAGGCCACCCTCAACATTGTATAATTCTGCGTAAAACTCTCTAAATGCTTGATCGAAATTATTTGGGGGGTAGCGTGTACTAATTTGCCCAATTGAAGTTTGATTTTAGGTATGAAAGATAAGGTTTTTTAGCCTTAAGGGATCTAGCCAGTTGTTTACCTGGTTTGTTTCCCCATTCGTAAACCTTTTGTGAAATGTAGTGAACTTTCCTTTTAGTGTCAAGGTTGAGAAGACCTCTGAGTTCCTCTCTTTTAAGGTGTGTAGCCTGTAGCGAAAGTTTGTGTTGTTTATCAAGTTCAGCAAATTGGCCTAGGACCTGTTTGAGCTGTTGACCATGTTCTCTTTTTTCCTCACACCCAGTTCAATGAGCCCTCCCATGCAGAGCTGACAGAATCTCTGCCCCAGTGTGGCTCCTGTCCAATAGGCTGACCAACTCAAGCACCGCATGGCATCTTTTAGCCTGACTGCTTGCGTAGCCCTTTGAACATTTACAGAGCACTGCTGGTTCAGAGGACAAATCTGCAGAAGAGGCCATAGAGGAAGGAGAAGAGGAGGGGGTGGAGTAGAGAGCTGTGGCAGAATCACCACTAGCATTTTTTGGAGGTGTGGTGGCAGAACAAGCACCAACAACACTGAACCCTGTCCTGCATCCTTCCCAGCTGCCAGCAGAGTTACCCAGTGCACCGTGATGGAGAGGTCCCTGCTCATGCCTGCTGGACCATAAATCAGCAGTAATACGGCCTTCCTTGAAAAGAAATGGCATTTTGGAACCTGCAACTGAGGTACAGCACATTCCACAAATTCACGAAAGGGGGCAGAGTCTACCAGCTGAAAAGGCAGCAGTTGCAGTGCTAGCAATTTGGCCAAGCTAGCATTTAGATGCTGAGCATGTGGATGGCTGAGACCGAATTTCTTTTTATGGTTCAGCAACTGAGGTAGGAAAATGTGCATGCTAAAAACAATTGGTGGTGTACTCCTAGCAGATTGGCTGCAAGTACTTGGGACACCTATTGCTATACCTTCGTTCCTCTCAGTGCAGGTTTTTGAGAGGACTGGAGGTATAGTAGAGTTGGAGATCCCAGATGAGGAGCAAGGAGAAGTCCGCCTTTTTCTATGATGTGGGTCTTTCAAGTGCTGTTGCCAATGTACTGCATGGCAGGTTATCATATGTCTGGTCAAGCATGTGGTGCCCAAGCGGCTGCTGTTTTGGCCATGCTTGATCCGCTTCAGACATAGGTTGCAAATAGCAATGGTGCGATCTGCTGCACACGCGTTGAAAAAGGCCCACACAAAGGAAATTTTAAAAGTCAGCGGGGAGTCAGCAGCACACTGCACCTGCGGAGCTCTGTGGTGTGATGCAATAGGGAGGCTGCCCTTAAGCAGCCCCCTAGAGGACATCCTGCCCCATTGGAGTTGTGCCTCCTCCTCTTCCTCCTCACTTTCCTCCTCTCTTCTCTCAGGCACCCAAGTACAGTCAGTGACCTCATCATCCCCTCCCTCCTCGTCACTGGAGCAAACTTGGCAGTATGCTGCAGCTGTGGGAACATGCCAGTTTCCTGTTCTTCTGCGGCACCCCCTCTCTCTAGGCTCACGTTACTCCCTTCCTCAACCTGTGAACCAACATCGTAGCGTTCAAATCGCTGCGCATCCTCCAGCAACATATAACCAAGACTGTGGTCAAATAATTCTGGGGACTCCTCCTAGCATGATGGTGGGGCTATGGAAGGAGTGACTGTGGACAAGTAGAAGGTGGAATAGGCTACTTTGGCAGCTGCGTTGGAAGGCAAACTACTCTGAGCCTGGGTGACAGAGGATGAGGACAATGAGGACAGCTTTGTTATCCTCTCCACCAACTCTTCTGCATGTTTTAGCTGAATAACACGATCAGCAAAAGCAAAAAAGGACAAGCTTGCCCCACGGCCACCTGCAGAGGATGCACCATGTCCATGACTACCACTGTTGACTGTAGGCACAGAGGCTGCTTGCCCTCTTTTAGAGGCCTGTGAGCGTCTGCCTCTCCTTGGTGGCCTTCTTGGTGGCCTTCTGGACATGATGTATTTTTTGTTTTGCAACACCATACTACACTGTATTAGATACTGTGTACACCGCCTGAAGTGTATTAGAAAGTATATACCACCGAATGCATTTTATATTTATATATATATATATATATATATATATATATATATATATATATATATATATATATATATATATATATACACAGTTGTGTTCATAAGTTTACATACCCTGGCAGAATTGATAAATTCTTGGGGCCATTTTTCAGAGAATATGAATGATAACACAAAAACATTTCTTTCACTCATGGTTAGTGTTTGGCTGAAATAATTTATTATCAATCAACTGTGTTTACCCTTTTTAAATCATAATGACAACAGAAACTACAAAATGACCCTGATCAAAAGTTTACATACCCTGGTGATTTTGGCCTGATAACATACACACAAGTTGACACAAAGGGGTTTGAATGGCTATTAAAGGTAATCATCCTCACCTGTGATCTGTTTGCTTGTAATTAGTGTGTGTGTATAAAACGTCAATGAGCTTCTGGACTCCTGACAGACCTTTGCATCTTTCATCCGGTGCTGCAGTGACGTTTCTGGATTCTGAGTCATGGGGAAAGCAAAAGAATTGTCAAACAATCTGTGGGAAAGGGTAGTTGTACTGTGTAAAACAGGAAAGGGATATAAAAAGATATCCAAGGAATTGAGAATGACAATCAGCAGTGTTCAAAGTCTAATCAAGAATTGGAAAATGAGGGGTTCTGTTGAAACCAAACCACGGCCAGGTAGACCAACTAAAATGTCAGCCACAACTGCCAGGAAAATTGTTTGGGATGCAAACAAAAACCCACAAATAACTTCAGGTAAAATACAGGACTCTCTGAAAACATGTGGTGTAGTTGTTTCAAGATGCACAATAAGGAGGCACTTGAAGAAAGATGGGCTGCATGGTCGAGTCTCCAGAAGAAAGCCATAACTACACAAATGCCACAAAGTATCCCACTTACAATACGCCAAACAGCAGAGAGACAATCCTCAAACCTTCTGGCAGAAAGTCATTTGGAGTGATGAGACCAAAATTTAAACGCTACATTTGGAGAAGAATCAACAAGGCCTATGATGAAAGGTACGGAGGTGGATATCTGATGTTTTGGGGATGTGTGAGCTACAAAGGCACAGGAAATTTGGTCAAAATGGTTGGCAAGATGAATGCAGTAAGTTATCAAAAAATACTGGAGGAACATTTGCATTCATCAGCCAAAAAGCTGCCCATGGGAAGTACTTGGACATTCCAACATGACATTGATCCAAAACACAAGGCCAAGTCGAACTGTCATTGGCTACAGCAGAATAAAGTGAAGGTTCTGGAGTGGCCATCTCAGTCTCCTGACCTCAATATCATTGAGCCACTCTGGGGAGATCTCAAACTTGCAGTTAATGCAAGACAGCCCAAGGTTCTACAGGAACTGGAGATGTATTGCCCTCCTTTACTGGCCTGTGAGCATCTGCCTCTCCTTGATGGCCATCTGGACATGATGTATTTTTTGTATATACTATATACTAGACTGATTATATATATATATATATATATATATATATTATATATATATATATATATATATATATATATATATATATATATATATATATATATATATATCTCAAATACACTGCCACTAACTGAATAACCTGCCTGCTTAATCTAACTCAAGCTATCTCTCTGTTCACGCCAACAACACTACACATGGCTGTTATGTAAGCAGCCTTACATAGTGTGGGGCATGGACTTAGTCCTCCTGAGCCATGATTGGCCAAAGACACCCTGCCTTTGGCCAATTATGGCTCTCTCAGCAGAGCACGTTGTGATTGGCCAAAGCATGCAGATCAGGTGCATGCTTTGGCCAAACATCATACAGCAATGCACTGTGATCCCGCAGTGCATTATGGGGCATTCCGTGGCGCTCAAATTTTCGGTGAACGCCCCATAATGTTCACTGTTTGGCGAATGGGCAAACACCCGATGTTCGAGTCAAACTTATGTTTGACCCGAACATTGAGCTCATCCCTAGTTACTACACCTACACTGACTGAACTATCACTAGATTCACACTTAAGTGATATTCTACACTGACAATAGAATCACAATAGCACACTATAGCACACTTATGCCACATACACACGATTGTAAATTCTGCCAGCAAAAGTCCAATGTGAGTTTTTGGTCGGAAATTCCGACCGTGTGTATGCTCCATTGGACTTTTTATGGCAGAATTTCCGCCAGCAAAAGGTTGAAAGAAGGTTCTCTATTTTTCCGTCAGAAAAAGTTCCTATCAGAAATTCCATTCGTCTGTATGCAATTCCGACGCGCAAAAAACCATGCATACTCAGAATCAAGTACGAGATGGAAGCGCTCAGTCTGGATTAGCCCAAGGAGCCCAAAGAGTGGCGCGCTTCGTATGGAACTTTCCTTTTCTAGTGCCGTCATACGTGTTGTACATCACTGCGTTCATGACGATTGAAAGTTCAGAGAACTTTTGTGTGACCGTGTGTATGCAAGTCGAGCTTGAGCAGAATTCCGTTGGAAAAACCATCCAAGGTATTTCCGGCAAAAATTCTGATCATGTGTATGCGGCATTACTCTCTAGTAGCACTGAACAGAGCCCTGTTCTATCTCTCTCCGCGCCGATATCACACTACAAATGGCCGCTATTGAAAGCATACTTTCATAGTGTGGGGCAGGATTAAGAGCAATGAGCCATGATTGGATAGAGTCATCATTACTTTCTCGAATCATGACTCCGACAGTGCTCTGTGCCCTGATTGGGCAATGCTTTCATTGCTTCAGCCATTGCTTCAGCCATTGCTTTCATTGCTGCGGCGATGCAGTGCATCGTGGTCATTCAGTGGGCCGAACAAACAGCCGAATGCCCCAATAATTTGGGTGTTCATCGAATCGGCGAACAGCCAATGTCCGGCCCGAACTCATGCTCTGGCCTAACCATTTGCCCATCCCTACTCACCAGCTACCACACCTGCATGCAGCTAACATCTCCTCCTTTGTTTAGCTGCACTCACATTTTTTTAATCCATACTTTTCAAATTCAAGGTGCATCTATGGTCAAAATTGAAAATCATATCTTCACTTCCACATTGCATTTCCACTATGTCTAGGCTGCTTTTATTAATCTTAAAGATCATGAAGTTTAAAACCTTGCTTTTGAAGAATGCCAAACGTCCTTGAATTATGGAAAATGCATTCTATATGTCCTGTGAGTAGGCATTACTGTGTCACAGAATTCACAGATTCTGCCTTCTGAACTACTGAGGTGCTGAGAGGTGGATGTTCAGGAGACAGTCAGTCAATAAATGTAAGGTACCATTGGATATGTAGTCCTTAGAAAAAGGATATGTTGCAAAGAATGCATGAAATCCAGGAAGTTGTGGAAAGAGATGACCAGCAGACAGGAAGCACTTAAAACATAGAAGGAGATTTTTCAAGTAAGATTATATTGTCAAAAATAACTGTTGCCTGTATTGCTGTTACAATGTTGATGTTATAAAATGAAAATACTGTATATATTCTGACTATAGGTCTCCTTTAAGCCACCTCTTCAAAGCTGCCAGATCTTTGTAAGCCTCAGGCACACTTTAAGATGCTGTTTTGCTAGGTAGCGAGTCATTGGTTCATTTGCAATAGTCTTATGCCGCGTACACACAAGCGGACTTTCCGGCAGAAAAGGTCCAACGGAACAAATCCGTCGGACATTCCGGTCATGTGTGGGCTTCATCTGACCTTTTCTGCTGAAAAATCTAATGGACCTTAGAAATAGAACATGTTTCAAATCTTTCCGACAGACTCGATTCCTATCGAAAAAAACTTTTGTCTGTATGCTAGTCCGACAGCCCAAAAACGACGCAAGGGCAGCTATTGTCTACTAGCTATTTAACTTCTTTTTCTAGTCCGGTCATACGTCATCACGTTTGAAACTATCGGACTTTGGTGGGATCGTGTGTAAGCAAGTCCGTTGGAACTCCGTTGAAAAGTCCTTCGGAGTTAAGTTCAACGAGAAGTCCACTCGTGTGTACGCGGCATTAGTAAATTAGTCCTCAAATGTCTGCTAAGCCTGTTACTGCCCAAATTAATAATAAGGTGATGAGAATTTCAGTGTATATGGGCCAAAGAAAAAAGATCTGCTATTTTCAGGCACAGAACAGTTTTAATAATTCTAAAACCCATACAACCTTCTAATAAAGTGTTTGACAGATAAAGCAGACAGCATAACCGCTGTCCAAAAATCCATGCTGAGTAATCAGAATTGTCAAAGTAAAAGTTTCTAGCGTTTCAGATTCCAGTGTGGGACAGCAATCTTGTTTTACTCCTACGGAATCACTTCAAACTTGGCCTATGAGTAACTCTGCTAGTCCACACAAATATATTTCTGATGTTTCATAAAGCGTAATAAAAACCTCCAAATTTTATCAAGGAAAGGGCTGTCCTGTGCATGATGCATTAAAAGGTATAAAAAAAATGCAAAAAATATGAGCAAGAATGCATGTTCCTATTAAATAAAGTGTGAATTGGCCCAAGGGAAATAATTTTCAATGTCATCAGGGTAGAACATGTTCATTTGCATAGGAATTTTCACTTAGCTTAGTGAATGTGGTGAAAATTCACTTTTCAAAGACTACAAATCACATGCAAGAAAAAATGTTTTTTTTTTTGCAAACAGTTTTAAGATTGAAGTCAGAAGAACATTACCACATCCACTAGGCTAAACGAAATTCCATGGTAAAGTAAAGATTCACTCTCTTGAAGTGAACAGCTTATATCCAAACCCCCTGAATCAACTCCACTGATTGTCTAAAGTCACTAATTTCACATTAGTTCACATTCACATTAGGACAAAGACTTTTACTATTATGTAGTTGTAAAGACCCTTTAAATGAAATATGTTCTAACTTCATTTTTAAAACAGCTTGGACATGTTAACTTTAGATATCTTTTTATGTACATCAATTAAGATGTTTTAGTTATTCAAGAGAAAGATGAGCTGAATAAGTCACTAAAAAGCAAAGTTTCCATCTCTAATTTCATCACAATTTCTACAGTTTTCTTTGCTTTTAAGAAAAACAAATTCTTGGGTATTATTTTTTAATTTATATACTATAAGTAAGCATTTAAAAACTCAAAAAGGTTGATCTTTCTTTCCTGCAGCAATAAAAACAGTTTTCACTTTCAATTTTCCTTATATTATTCATGATTCTCTGTCTCTATTATTAGGTTGTTTGCACTTTTGACACTTAGTTTAACCTCCCTGGCGGTATGATTTTGTCAGATTTTTGATGCTCAAAGTGGTACAATGTTTTGCATGGAAATTTGGCGTTTTTTATTGTAGGCCTGTAATTCTTAGGAATAACACACCTAAATCTGTCCAAACAAGAGTCTAGTAGACATCCCGGGTATGATAATGTTTAAAACACGAAATCATAAATTATAACATAATAAATAACTATAAATAATTATAACAAATAATAATATAATAATAATAACAATTATTCAATAATGTAATCAAATAAAAAAACACTGAAATTTGCTCAGTTGCAGAATTGTTGCTGTCATTACTTTCAGTGTTTGATGACTGATTTTGCTACAAATCACTATCGCTCAATTCTGCAAGTGATTCTAATTTATTATCGCTGTTTTCTAGCTGGTCTAAAACCGCTTTTGATGTAAAGGGACACTTTTTGGCTGCTATGGACAATCTCAAGTTTCCAGGCAGAAAGAACAGTATTTATAATATAAAACTGCATGCAGGGCACTGGACAAACCACTAGGGACAAAAGGGATGTGAAATCATTTGATACAGTTATGTAATCTGTAAGATTACAGTGTACTATATGTATTGTGCGTTTTTCACTTTTTGAATTCAGCGTCATGCTCTGTCCCCGCTTGCAGGGAATGGAGCTTGGCACTGTGATGAATCGAGTGGAAACACAGCTCGCACACACAGCGGGGAGACATCACAGGATCCTGGGGACAAGGTAAGTAACTTTGCCTGGATCCTGCAATACGATCCTGAGTGTGGCTCTATTGGTACTGAGCCACACTCAGGAATACCGCTAAGGAGGTTAATGTGTTCACTTACTTGTTTATTTATCTAAACGGGCTTATTACCCAAGGAAACACAATCAAAAAGCACTCATCTGTAAAGTTTTAAAGACTTTATTTTATCCCTATTTGTACACCAGAAAAATAATGAATTTGCAGGTAGCAAATTCAGACCATCAGGCTGCAAAGCATTTTTTGCTTCTGAGATCACAGTATGCTCCGTGCACAAAATCTCAAGAGGTAGTGTTGTGCATTATTTGCAGAGCCATATGCATTTTAAGTTTCTGTAAAAATGCCCAGACACAGCAGCAGTTGCTGCTTCAAAAAGTGGTTATAATTTATCTAATACAGATGTTGCTGTTGACCTGACAACACTTAACAATCAGTACTCATATCTGCTGGCTTATTAAATAGTACAGGCGCTTTTTGCTGCTTGAACGACTGCATAAAACAGAATACTAAGTACAGGCCTGTACATTCCTGATTTCATACCTATGATCCCAGTAGGCTTGTATGGAAATTGTTCACTTTGCTGCTCATGAGGAAAGCATTACATGAATAAATCGGTTTAACAAAGCTTGAAGATGAACACAGAAAAGGAATAATCATCATAATATTTTGAAACAATTACCATGAGTCATTAAATAATACATGCATTCATTCATTTTTTTTAGCCTAGAGGTGAAAATTGGGAAAAGTATTATGCATGTGTATTATATACATATCATCAGAAACTGAAAGTGGATGGGTATACCCAATCAGTGTAAATGTCCTAGACAGATATCAGTGTCATGCAATTGTTTCATATGCATACAAGTCCTCAATAACAAGGTTTGCCCTGTCATTACTAAAACCTCTACACCACTATTTAAAAAAATATATTACATTATCCAGGGCATTACATAGTTTTACTATGAGCTGTTTCACCAACTAAAAACACATTTACAGTAAGGTACAAAATGAATACAAACAAACCATTTGTATTACCAGCCTTCCCTTCATCACACTTGTCACTTTAAAGGGGTACATATATGCTAGCTTTTTCTAACCAGGTTTCTGCACTTGAACTTACTGCAAATTTATTTTCACATGATAACCCAGTGGGGTAAATGTAGTTGTCAGAGCCCATTACAATTTTGCAAAAACGTAAACCAATTACAGTATGCACTAAACTTATCTAGTAACTGGTTTAGCCATTGTAACAGTATACATTACATGACATGTCTATGATTAAAATGTGCACACAAATACTACTATCAAATGCTAAGTTCCCATATATGATGGCTTGAAAAAAAGACCTTCTGGGAGATGGGCGGAGCCTAGCAGAGCAGACATGCATTGTTAGAGCTCTGCACCGCTGAGGAGAGAAGAGAAGGACAAAGCGGAGCCTGCAGGCTCAAAAGGTATCTATTTGAACCTTTTTGCCCCAGGGAACAAACTGTGAAAGTTTGGGCAGGAAATATGGTACTGGGAGGAAACCGTGGCAGAAATAAAAATCACCTCACAAAGAGCTCACAGGCACTCACTGCAACTAAAGCAGCTCCAGTCACCTCACAAGATACAGCATCAGGGCGCTCTCACAGACAGAAAATGTCACAGCAAGACTCTCCATTTGAGTCAGATACAGAACAAATCCTCTCACAAACTTCTCCACAAGCCTCCTCAGCATCCCCAGTAATATTATTACAATTTGAAAAGATGCTTCATAAGGCTTTAAAACAAACCTCAGACCAAATAACAAAAAGCCTAACCAAAGAAATAGGAGAGCTGGGAAACCGCACCGCAGCCTTAGAAATAAAAATGGATGAAATTAAAATTACAACCCAAGTAAATATAACAGAATTGGAACAATTAAAAGAAGACAATTTAATACTTCAAACTAAGCTTGAAGATTACGAAAATAGAGCCAGACGTTCAAACTTGCGCATAAGGGGAATACCTGAAACTGTGACAGACCTGCAATCTACTATTACTGCTCTATTACAAGAACTAAAGCCAGATATCCCTATTGAACGTTTAGAACTGGACAGAGTACACAGAGCCCTCACAGCCAAAAAGAAAGATGGACCCCCACGTGATATAATCACAAAATTTCATTATTACAGAACGAAAGAACAAATACTAATTGCTGCAAGAGAAAAAAAGGAACTTAATTTTCAAGGACACAATTATCAAATTTTTGCTGACCTATCCCAACTTACTATTACTAAAAGACGATCCATGAAACCCCAACTAATGGAACTGCAACGCCACAACATTATGTATCAATGGGGCTTCCCCTTTTCAGTCAGATTTAACTACCAAGGTACAATTTACAGAAGCAGATCAGCAGATGAACTACAACAAACCCTTTTAAAATTAAATCTGACAGAACCCACAAGCAGCAACTCTCCCACACGCAGAAGAATGACATCATCTTCACCTTCAGGCAGCACTCAGAAAATTTCAGAACAAAATGGGAATCATCATTCTCACAAAAGAGGCCGTTATGCCACATTATCCATGGACCAAGAAGATTCAATGGACTGACATCCTAATTCCTGATATCTCTTCATTTATTATACTAAGAGATGGTTCTCTATAAAAAACCTGTATTTATAACTGAATGTAACTGCATTCTGATAGTCACACACTGTGTGGGATCATGTTACATTCCAGTTATATTTCTTATTACTTCTGATTCATATAGCCTTAGAATATATAAGTGAAATAAGGAAATTCTTGTTCAGTTATATATTATTAGGTAATAACAATAGATTTATTACTTTTTAGGACAAATATGTTCAATAATCCAGAAGTAATGGAAGCTTTTTCTTCCTTTTCTTAAAACAAATATATTATTACCTAACTAGTTCCTAGAATTATGTTTTTGTTTATTCTAATCTGAAGCAATACAACCTCAATTTTATGAGTTAACATATCTAAACAGTTACATATGAATAAAATATGTAATTGTTTACTCTAAAAGGGGTAAAATCCCAAAATAATTCAAACTATCTTCATCAATACCAAAGTTATTAACAGTACCTTTCTAACTGAATTATTTAGCCTAGGGCAAGGCTAACCATATACAACCACCCTGGAATAAATAATTTCAACAAAAACTATATTCTGCACTCCAATTAATGAAACATCATTTTGATGTCTTTTGACATAGCACTTCTCTCCTGTAAGCGGAAGATCCGTGTACCCCCATTAGCCCTCCTCATTCTCCCAACCATATTATGTGGGAGTGTGACGAAGGCACTTATTCCCCTGAGAGAGATATTTACTCTCTTTCACAGGTAAATTGTGATTACTTGCAAAAAATAATTTATACAATGTATCATCTAATCTCATATGTTTTTTGTTTACTCTTTACTCCATAATTCACTGGTTTCTTTTCTATCTATTCATCTCTTCAGTCCACACAGGTTGATCTGCGCAGTCAGCTCTGCATAACAAAAAGTAAGTCAAAACTATTTGATCTGTTGACATGGCACCACTGAATATACTTTCCCTGAATGTTCAGGGAATAAATGTCCCTCAAAAAAGGACCAAAGCCTTCCGTACTTTTCATAACAAGAAGGCTCACATAGTATGCCTCCAAGAAACACACTTCACCAAAGATTCTACTCCAAAATATATTTCTCCTTTTTATCAACACATTTACACGGCTTCTGCCTGTACCAAGCAAAGGGGAACTCTAATTGCATTTCACCGATCCACACCATTCACCTTATCATCAGAAATTAAAGACCCAGAAGGTAGATACCTGATACTCATGGGTTATATAATGGATACAGCAATCACGGTGATTTCCTACTACGCTCCTAACAAACAACCTCTCACATATATTACAAGTGATTAATACACACAAAATAGGAACAGTGATAATGTGTGGGGATTCGAACCAGGTCCTCCTCCCATTTCTAGATAAATCACCTTTTACACCATCCAAAATAACCTCTAAATTACCTTTTTCTCAACTTCTTTCCAAATACAATCTGGTAGATTCGTGGAGAGAAAGTAACCCAATGAAAAAGAAATTCACTTATTTCTCGCACCCTCATCAAACCTTCACCAGAATAGATCATATTTTTCTAACAATAGGAATGATACCAGAAATTATTGCATCAGATATAATTCCGATTCCGTGGTCTGACCATAATGCAGTATACACTACTATAGCCTCAGCCATACCAAAAGCGCATGACCCAACGTGGTACTTACCGGACATAATGCTCAAACACCCACTACATCAGATGGCCATTGAACAAGCTTTAAAGGAATACATATCAATTAATAATACAACAGACATCTCCCCAATAACACTGTGGGAAGCTCATAAGCCTGTCTTGCGTGGTACAATACAAAGACAAATGGTACTATTTAAACGGGAACGCAAAAATCTAGCAAAAAAACTAGAACTCAATTTTAATGCAGCCTACATATCATTTCAAGATAATCCATCTCAGAGTACAAAATCTCATCTGGAAAAATCTAGATTGGAATACGATCTATTTCTCACTGAGTCAGTTGATAAATCCCTCAAACGCTCCAAACACAATTTCTACATGAATACAAACAAACCAGGTACATATTTGGCTCGGGCATTAAATTCAACTAACAAATCTTTCAAACCAATACATTTGAAATTATCAAAAAATGTTTACACTTGTAATCCAGTTAAAATAGTCCATAAATTTCACTCACATCTCGCAACTTTATACAAGACAAACAATGAATTTAATCGTACAGAGGCTGAATCCTTCTTCTCAAAAATAACCTTACCTGAGTTATCTCAGAATCAAAAAAGCAGTTTGGATGAGCCTATAACTATAGATGAAGTTGCTAACGCCATAAAAGACCTAAAACTTAACAAAAGACCAGGCCCAGACGGCTACTCGGCTTTATACTATAAAACATTCTCAGAAATACTCTCTCCCATTCTCACTGAAACTTTTAACAAACTTCTAGATGGACATTCTTTTCGGCAAGAAACACTAATGGCAATTGTTTGTATGATCCCAAAACCCCTTTCTGATGATACTTCCTGTGTGAATTATCAGCCTATCTCTCTGTTAAACCTCGATATTAAATTATTAGCAAAAATAATAGCAAAACGCCTCAATAGCATTATAGGAAAATGAATACATAGAGATCAAGTAGGCTTCATGCCAAATAGACAGGCAGGCGATAATATACGCAGAGCAGTGTTATTGGCACATATTGCTAAAAAACGGAAAATCCCTTTATGTTTTCTATCTCTCGATATTAAGAGGGCATTTGACACAGTATCCTGGCAATATATGCAATATTCATTACAAAAATGGGGTTTTGGACCCCACTTTTTAACATGGATCAAAGCATTATATAATAAACCCAAAGCCTATATAAAATATGCTGGATACAAATCTGAAGCCTTTAATATCGAAAGAGGTACCCGACAGGGTTGCCCATTATCTCCCTTATTATTTGCCCTTATACTCGAACCCATGGCCCAATACATCAGAACAAACCAAACTATAACTGGCATTGAAGTAGGAGGTATTACACACAAATTATGTATATTTGCAGACAATATATTACTTTTTCTATCATCACCACAGGTCTCCGGTCCTAACTTAATACCAGCTCTTGATGGATTTGCAGCCCTATCCGGCCTTATGATTAATCCTAAGAAATGCCTAGTGCTTAATATTTCACTCACAAACATGGAATTGATCCCGACTAGAGCTGCACTCCCATTCACATGGGCAGAAAAATCAATCCCATATCTTCGAATTCATTTAACAGCATCTCATTCTGACTTATTCTCAACCAATTATCCTCCTGTATTAAGACAGATCACAAATCTAATAAAACAATGGTCGCAACTTCCTTTATCCTGGATAGGGAAGATTAATGCAATCAAAATGACTATTCTACCCAAATTGCTTTATCTATTCAGAGTCCTCCCTATTCCAATTCCTTCCTATTTTTTGAGAAAAGTACAAAAAAGAGCAACTTCGTTTATATGGGGCTCTTCTAAACCACGTATACCTATACACACACTACATCTTCCCAAAAATAAAGGAGGCCTGGGATACCCTAATTTTACTAACTACTACAGAGCAGCACATTTGGACAGTCTGTCCAAATACCATGCAAAACAGGAAATCCCATTATGGGTATTTATAGAGGCTTCAGAAAATGACCCTCTAATAATATCAAATTTATTATGGCTTGATCCTAAAGACCGCTTTAAAATTCATAATCCCATAACTAAACACTTCTTATCTCTCTGGGATAAACTAAAAACCAAATATCAGTTACAATCTCCACAAAATCCTCTCCTTTCTTTTATCAGAAATCCGGCCTTTTATCCGGCATGGATCTACCCAAATTCTTTTAAAGCTTGGACAACATCAGGCATTCAGACACTAAATGACTTCATAGCATCTAAATCATTCCTTTCATTCCCATCGCTTAGAGAAAAATATGATCTACCAAACTCTGAGATATTTAGATATCTCCAAATCAAAAATTTCTATACACCATTCTTAAAGGCAGATACACCATTATCCCAATTATCCATTTTTGAATCAATCTGTACAAAAGATCCATTTGCTAAAGGTACAATTTCATCACTTTATAATCAATTATATGGAGTAGCAAATCTTAATAGACCCTCTTACGTTCAGAGGTGGGAGGAGGACCTGGGACGAACTTTAGAAGACACGGACTGGTCTAACATATGGCTCACATCTAAGTCATCTTCACCCAACATCTTAGCACTGGAGACAAATTATAAAGTCCTAACTCGCTGGTACCTTGTACCCGCTAGAGTGGCAAAATATTCACCTAATACCTCAGCTCTTTGTTTTCGAGGATGCCCAGAAATAGGCACATATTTACACACATGGTGGACGTGCCCAGTAATCCAAACCTTCTGGAAGGAAGTCTTCGTGATTGCATCTAAAATATTTTAAAAAATAATACAACCAGATCCATATTTAACTTTACTTAATCTAAAACCGGAATGGTTAACACTCTCTCAATTCAAACTTATGATCCAACTAATAACGGCTGCAAAACAAACAGTGGCCAAGGCATGGAAATTTCCTACATTGGTACTAGCAGAAACAATTCACAGAATGAATAATACAATGTCCCATGCTAAGATGGTAGCCATCGATCAAAATCAAATTCCAAAATTTTAAAAACTTTGGCATCCTTGGATAAAACAACAGTTCCTGTCAAACTTCAATGACTCTGTCCTGTTGCCATGGTGACAGATTAAATGACTTACAGAGACACCCATTTAAGGCTTCAAAGAGAACTAAAAAGAATAATAAACTGACGAGCGGGACAACCTTGTGGACCATACCTCTACCTTTCAACCCTTTTTCTTCTTTCTCTTTCCTTTTCTCCACCTTACGATTAAAGCTCATTATCAGAGTTTATTTGACCTATATACACTCTACTTGTAAACAATATGTATAGTAGGAATAAATCATTTAAATACCTATAAAAGTAACTAAGGAAATGATATATATCTTTAATTTAGGTTTACGTGAACCCAATGTTTAATATTTGAAATTTCATGATATTTACCTATATAAACCCTACTGTAAAACAACCCAGCTGTGCCATTCTGCCACAGTGAAACTGCGGCGCCTGGTCGGCAAGCGGTTAAAGTTGCACTTTAGACAAAACACATCTGTAGCAAAAATATAGATGTTTACAAAGCACACACTGATCTCACTTTCTTTTTTATTTTATTGTCCTTTAGTTTCTTGAAGTAGAAGAACAGGTGCCTTTTGACTGCCATAAGGAAGCCTATTTCCTATCTAAATGATGAGTGCCAGACCAATTGGTGAAAAAGTTGCTTTGATGATTTTTTTATATGATCTAATAAAAAGAGTCAATGTGTATTTGAGCCAATGAACCCCCTTTTAATCAGGGCTACAAAATAAGTATAAAATTATGCATATCCATATACATACATAAATATACAGTATGTACAAAAACATACTATGTGAAAACATAAAAAAGTGTATCAAACTGAAATAAATAATTGCTTTACATGAATGGTGAACTGTGGTCAGGTGGCAGAGTGTGGCCTAAAAAATGTAGTTTGGAAAATATTCCCCTATGTACTGTATGTCACCTTTCCCATCAGACTTTTGCCAGTGTGTTTTAAAGTTGTACTAGTGAGGATCTGCTGACAGTGGTTTCAGGGAGAGCTTTAACCACTTCAATACAGGCAATTTTACATACTATGTGAAAACATAAATAAGTGTATCGAACTGAAATGAATTATTGCATTACATGAATGGTGAACTGTGGTCAGGTGGCAGAGTGTGGCCTAAAAAAATGTGGTTTGGAAAATGTGTGTGTTGAAGTTGTAGTAGTGAGGATCAGCTGACAGGGAGAGCTTTAACCACTTCAATAATGGGCACTTTTACCCCTTCCTGCTACACTGTACCCAAACCAAATTTTTAGCATTTTTTTTTACAAAAATAGAGCTTTCTTTTGGTGGTATTTATTCAGTGCTGGGTTTTGTATTTTTTGCGATATAAATTAAAAAAGAGCGAACATTTCTAAAAAACATTTTTTTCGTTTCTATTATAAAATTTTGCAAATTAGTAATTTTTCTTTAGCAATTTGGGCCAAAATTTATACTGCTACATATCTTTGGTAAAAATAACCAAAACTTGTGTATATTATTTAGTCTGTGTGAAAGTTATAAAGTCTACAAGCTATGCTACGTATCATTAAAAATTGATCAATTCTGGGGGCGTGGTCTGGACAAGGACAAAGTTGGCAGCATAGGCTGAGATCTCCTGCGATCCGGGGACCGAATCCTGCATAAAGGGGAGCTTACACTTCACCATTAGCATGAACAGAAACACCCAGAGCTCCTCTGCATCCCATGCTGCCATGGACCCAGGTACACAATTGAGCAAAAACATCCCGGAGATCTTCCGCTTCCAAAAGCTGTCTGCGCATGCGGCAGCACAGGCCCAGACCCCAATCTCGCCTAACGCAATGTCCGACATGCAGACATCGGGCAGCTCTATCCCCTGCCTTGGACGAGCACAACCATCCAGCCTATTTGATCTTGGAAAAAGTGGCCTCAGACATTAAAAACACAGTAACGGCTGCGATCGCCGACTTGAAATCAGATCTCCAGGCAGTTGCCCACCGCATTGACACTGTGGAACAAACCGCCCAGATGCATGCGGCCGCCATACGCCAGGTGTAATCCACCTACGACTCTCAGCTCTCCCAAATGTTTGACCTCCATAGACATGTAGAAGACCTTGATTATCGAGGTCGGAGGCACAACATTAGGGTACGGGGGGTTCCTGAAAGCGTTGAGCAAGCTCTGTGTACAATATTCAATGATTTGACTGATCGCCCGGCAGACTCTCCCATTGTCATGGAAAGGGCCCATCGTGCTTTACGCCCCCAACCCCGGGAGAACGAGCCACCCAGAGACATTATATGCTCTTTGGTTAACTTTCCCCTCAAGGAGGAAATCCTTCGCAAGGTGAGGAAAATGGGCAGGATTCTTTTGAAGTGAAGCTGTTTCAGGACTTATCCCAGATAACACTCCAAAATAGAAGAGCTCTGCGCCCCCTGTTGGATGCTCTCCGTGCCAGGAATATCCAATATCGATGGAAGTTCCCCTTCGCTCTATCTGCATCCGCTAGGGGTCCCTCTGCTTTATTACGCACACCAGAGGACTTGAAAGGCTTCTGTGACCAACTTGATCTCCCTCGGGTGGAGCTTCCGGACTGGTATGAGCACTAATTTTCATCTGAACCATGGCTCCCAGTCTCTCTCAACCCATCGCCGAAGGCCCCATGCCAGAGATCTTGCAGACACAAAGTAGACCTGGCATCTCCGAAAGCCCACTCATCACGTTGCAATCTTTATCAACATATCCCAGATCGCTCGCCCTCGCCGCCCGTGAGACGGGACCGCCTGGAGGCTTGACCTACTTTGCTCCAGCTATCTACTGGTACTCGTGAGTAAACTCTCATACAAACGACTCCTTCCTCTTCTTCCCGCAGTATGTTATAATCCTTACTATGCACTAACATCACTGACTGGCCCTCCTACCAGACTTCTATCTTGCGTTCCCTATCCTTCATCCCTCAACAACTGAAGCTTTGCTTTATCTCCTAGATGGTGACTAGAGGGACTCTTTTTGCTTCATATACATCGCCCGGGTGCTGAACCAAGCTACCTTATGAACACCGATCGCATGCGGCTCTGCATCCATAGATCCTATTTTACATAAGGACATGCTACCCCTGTCTCGCATATGCTGAAGCTGCTTGGCCCACAAGTTTCTGATCTTGTTGGATTTACCCGATTTTTTTTTTCTACAGACCAGTTCCCTGTGTCTTTACTAGGGGACTTCCACCTCACATCACAACCTGGATACGTTAGCATGGTGCCTTATGGAATTACTCTTATTTGTTTTTTTTTTCAGAAAGTGCTTCTATAGGAGAAATAATTTCTAATTTCTAACGATATTTTGTTTTATTTTAAACAAATTTTGGTTGTGTACACAGGAATAGTCTTGAGAATTACCATCCTGAACACCAGGGATGACCCATTAGGGTATTTTCAAATAGCTTATTTACCCCCGTCTGATGATTGCTGTTTTGGCATATCACGTCTGGAGGACCTTACATGACATCTAGTGGTTGGTGTTTCTTTCTAGCACTTTGGTTTGACATCCCTGGTCTTCAGATATCTAAGCAAATCCATTAGAGATAATTATACACTATGTTGTGGGTTTACTTTGTTACTATAGCATAGTTAACGTGCTCAGTCTCCAGAAGGCATTCTGAACTATATGTTCCTATGTAGGGCCCCTTTTATTCCTTCCCTCCCTAATTCCCCCTCCCCTCTCTTTCCCCCCTCCTTCCTCCCTTTCCCCCTCCTTCCCCCTATCCCTGCCTTCCCTTCCTTGAACCTTGACCCCTCCAACCTCTGAGAGACGATCTTCTTTACCCCAGCCTGCAGTTAAGATAATGCTCGACTGTTAGAAATGTTAATTTTATTGTTTTTAGTGTTTCTACTTTTCCTGTTTTGGTTAATATGGTAACAGGTTTACACAGTTTGTAGGCTCCCCACTCATCTTCAATTGCCTTACTTTTCGTGTGTGTTTTCACCACGATTCCATTTTCGATCCCCGGTTCGCAAACACCCTGAAGTTTCCTGCCCTTTCTTTCACCCCCACACAGCAGTCCCTTTGGGACATTGGCTGACACCCCAGGTTTTTTCTTTCCTTTAGGTGGTATAGAACAACTACTTCCACCTCAGGTTTAATCTCTTCCCTCTCCCCTCATCTTTTTCTCTATCTCTCTTTTCTGTCTCTCTTTCTTTCCTTTGATTTTCCTTTCCCCCTTTACTTCTCTTTCCTCCTCCTATTTCCCCCCTTTCTTATCTTCAATTCGTCCCTGATTACCCACTTTTCTCTCCCTTCCGCTAACTTCCTAGATCCCCTCTTTCCCAGCCCCTTCCCTTTTCAATTTAGTCCGACACCCTTCTCTGGGCTGGGCCCACACCCGACCCCCCCTGGTCGAACACTTGTGATACCCGACCTTCATTAGTACATTTCGTTCCTGTTTACAGTTACCGCAAATGAACACTCTAGTTTCATTATGAACACCAAACTACCAACCGACTCATTCCTGAAGTTGAAATGCATATCCCTTAACGTTAAAGGCCTTAATTTACCGGAAAAACGATCCCAAGTCCTGTCATCCCTTGCCAAGCACAGAGCTCATTTCATTTTTCTGCAAGAGACGCACTTTCATTCAGATGCCATACCCAAACTCTCCAACCACATATATCGAAAAGCCTTTCATGCTACCAACCCCGAAGCTAAGACGAAATGGGTCTCTATCTTAATCTCCAAACATGCAAACTTTTATCTGACAGACTCTCTCGTTGATCCAGAAGGTAGATTTGTTTTTCTCAAGGGTTCCTATGCATCTAAACCAATAACCTTAGCAAACATATATTGCCCCAATGACTATCAGGTCACTTTTTATAGAAGCATCTGCGACCGCCTGGCTTCCTTTCAGGAAGGCTTAGTCCTCCTGGGCGGGGACTTCAATGTCCCCCTGAACCCATTGTTGGACTCTTCTACAGGAACATCCGCATTAACATACAAAGCGTTGCACCAGATCAAAATTCAACTGCAAAATTTGACCCTTCACGACACATGGCGCACCCTATTTCCTTCAGTTAAAGATTACACATTTTATTCGGCCCCACACCAAAAATATTCTAGAATCGATTATTTTTTTCTCTCTCAATCAGACTTACCCTTCCTACAACAGTCCACCATATAGCCAATGTTCTTGTCCGATCACCACCCTATAATGGTCACACTAACTTTCCCTGAAACCTGCTTGAGAACGAAGATCTGGAGCCTAAATGCATGCCTATTTAAAGACTCAGTTTCACTTGACCACATACACACAAGCTTACACCAATATTTTACTAAAAACTCGAGTCCAGACGTCTAACAAATATCCCTATGGGAAGTGCATAAATGCGTGATCAGGGGTGAATTGATATCCCTAGCTGCTAAGGCCAAGAGACTGAACCAGGAAACTATTAATGCCCTTCTTGATTCGATTAAATCACTTAAAATAGCTCAAAAACTAACACAGGCATTCAACACCTTACAGGACCTGATTCATACCCGCTCCCTCCTTAAGGACAAACTAGACAAACGTACCAAAAGGCGATACATTCTTGGCCAGTGGATATTCTATGAACAGGGTAACAAATGTGGCCGCCTATTGGAATGCACGGTCCAATCTTCTAAAACATCCTCTATAATTCATCATATCCGCAACCCTAGGGGAGGTCTTCTGGTCAAAAATGAGGATATTGCTAAAGCATTTGAAGAGTTTTACTCGAACCTTTATAACCTCCACCCTAACCATATAATCCAAACTACCATCAAAACGCGATCTGAACTTATTAAAGATTTTCTTACCCAGAACAGCTCGAAGCCAATATCTCCCCAACAAACACTTGAACTTGAAAAACACATTTCTGCAGCAGAATTAGAGGTGGCCATCAAACAAATGAAACTGGGCAAAAGTCCGGGGCCTGATGGTTTCACCCTCCAGTACTATAAAACTTTTGCTGAGATCCTTTCCCCTAAACTCTTAATTACCTTCAATGCACTATCAGACTCCCAGACCTGTCCTTCCAGAATGTTAGCGACCCACATTTCCGTAATGCCCAAAGAGTGTAAAGACCCCTCGTTGGTAGCAACTACAGACCAATATCTCTCCTGAATGTGGATATTAAATTATACGCAAAGATACTAGATAATAGATTACTTCCTTTGCTGCCAGGTCTAATTTCTCTAGAGCAAGTGGGTTTTGTCCCTGGAATAGAAGCCAGGAACAATACCATTCGCACATTAAATTTGCACCATTGGCTAACATCTTCCAAAACACAAGGATTCCTCCTCTCACTGGATGCTGAGAAGGTGTTCCACAGGGTGGCCTGGGATTATATGCGTGAGGCTCTCCTGTCTATTGGACTTGTGAGCCGCATGCTTTCCTTCATAATGGCCCTATACTCTAAGCCCTCGGCCGCTGTTAGAGTTAATGGCCACCTGTCGAACGCCTTTTCCATTAGTAACGGCACAAGCAGGGCTGCCTGCTCTCACCCTTGATCTACATTCTTACCCTAGAACCATTTCTTAATAAGCTGTGGCACAACCCTGATATCCAAGGAATTACTGTGAAGGGAAGAGAATTTAAGGTTGCAGCTTTTGCTGATGACATTTTGCTTTCTTTGCAATCACCCCATGTTTCTCTTCCAAACCTCCTTCAAGATATTAACCTATTTGGTAAAATATCCAATTTAAAAATTAATCATGCAAAGTCTCAGGCCTTGAATATCTCTCTTCCTCCCCAGGAAATGACTCATTGCCAAGAATCCTTCCCTTTTCTCTGGAATAGGAACGCTATTACTTACCTTGGCATTCAGATCCCAACTTGTCTGTCAGACCTGTATACAATGAACCTCCATATGGCCCTATCTAAGATTCAAAAACTTCTCAAAGAATGGAAAGCCCTAAACATATCGTGGTTTGGGCGGGCGGCCCTGATCAAGATGCTCATCCTACCACGTTTACTATACTTGATACAAGCAATCCCAATAGCCTTTTGCTGTAATAAATAGCTTCATTTTTTTTAAAAAAAGCTAATTTTTTTCCTCAGTTTAGGCCGATATGTATTCTTCTACATATTTTTGGTAATAAAAATCACAAAAAGAGTACCGTATATTGATTGGTTTGTGCAAAAGTTATAGCGTCTACAAAATAGGGGATAGATTTATGGCATTTTTATTATTATTATTTGTTTAACTAGTAATGGCGGTGATCTGCGATTTTTTACTGAGGCTGCGACATTATGACAGACACATCAGACACTTTTGACTAGGGATGAGCCGAACACCCCCCTGTTCAGTTCACACACGCGAACACCGTTAAAGTCTATGGGACACGAACATGAATAATCAAAAGTGCTAATTTTAAAGGCTTATATGCAAGTTATTGTCATAAAAAGTGTTTGGGGACCCGGGTCCTGCCCCAAGGGACATGGATCAATGCAAAAAAAGTTTTAAAAACGCGCGTTTTTTTGGAAGCAGTGATTTTAATAATGCTTAAAGTGAAACAATACAAGTGTAATATTCCTTTAAATTTCGTACCTGGGGGGTGTCTATAGTATGCCTGTAAAGGGGCGCATGTTTCCCGTGTTTAGAACAGTCTGACCTTTGAAACTACTCGTGGCTATTAATGAATTGCCGGTCCGATAATACACATAAAAGTTCATTGATAAAAACGGCATGGGAATTCCCCACAGGGGAACCCCAAACCAAAATTTAAAAAAAAATGACGTGGGGGGTCCCCCTAAATTCCATACCAGGCCCTTCAGGTCTGGTATGGATATTAAGGGGAACCCTGGCCAAAATTTAAAAAAAAAATGGCGTGGGGTCCCCCTCAAAATCTATACCAAACCCTTCAGACCCAAAACAAACTCTCACCAACAGCAGCTTGGTCAAACACACTGTCTAAACTCAGAGAATCCCTGCGGGAGCTTCTGACACAAACATATGATAAACATCTTAGAAGACTACAACTAAACTCGTACGCTAATGCAAATAGGGCAGGGAAATACCTAGTTAGCAGAATTAAGGCAGCCCGCACAAAGACCAGAATAGCATATCTAACACACGGCACCATGCATCACAAAATCACTAACCCACAGGAAATAGCGAACCAATTTAAAGATTATTACAGTGCACTTTATAACTTAAAAGATGACGAATCCACACCACAACCAAACATAGACAACATACAACACTTCCTACAGAAAATAAATCTTCCATCGCTGACAAAAAATCAGCTCGAAAAGCTGAACTCTCCCTTATTAGCCCAAGAAATAGAAAAAATTACAGCCACTCTACCAAACGGTAAATCACCTGGTCCAGATGGTTTCGTAAATGAATACTACAAAAACATTCAAAGAAATCTTAGCCCCACACATGCAAATGGTTTTTAACAAAGCAGAGGAATCTTCCTCATTCCCTCAGGAGATGCTGAGAGCCCACATTATCACCTTGCCCAAACCAGGGAAAGATCTCACTACTCCAGCCAATTTCAGGCCAATGTCCCTTCTCAACTCAGACATCAAAAACTACATGAAACTGACAGCCAAGAGACTGACGGATATCATTCCTTCTCTCATTAAGCACAACCAGATGGGATTCGTGAGGGGGAGACAAACCTTGGATGCTACAAGACGCATTGTTAATATTATACACTATGCTGTTAAAACAAGAATGCCTTCTCTGCTGCTATCTATAGATGTAGAGAAGGCATTCGATAGACTTCATTGGACCTATATGGAAATGGTACTAACTAAATTTGAATTCAAAGGTTCAATCCTGGCAGCTATACTGGCCCTGTACTCTTGCCCATCAGCACAAGTACATACCTCGGGGTTCCTATCAAAGACATTTAGTATTTCTAATGGTAACCGACAGGGCTGCCCTCTCTCCCCCACAATATTCAATCTTATGATAGAACCTCTAGCTGAAACCATCAGATCAGACTCTAATATCAAAGGCTTTACTTTTGGTTCTAGTAAACATGTAATAAACCTATTTGCCGATAATGTGATACTACTAATAACGCAGCCTCAAACCTTCCCCCCACAGGCCCATAAAATACTAACTGACTTTGGAGACTTATCCTATTATAAAGTCAACTTCACCAAATCCATGAAACTAGACGTAGGAGTCCCCCTATCCACAAAAAGGTTGTTACAAGACTCCCCACCATACTCGTGGAGCACAAAGGGATTTTCATATTTAGGTATAACATTAACCAACACAACTTCAACCTTAATAGAAGCCAACCTTAAACCGCTCATAGCTAAAATAGAACAACTAACATCTCCAAAACAGAATTATCATGGTTAGGCAAGATAGCGGCATTTAAAATGTCCGTCCTTCCACAGATTCTATACATGTTCCGATCCCTACCACTCCCTATACCATCTACTTACCTCCGGACTATGTCCAAAATAACATGGAATTTTAAATGGGGAGGCAAAAAAGCTAGGTTCTCACATCACAACCTTATTCCACACAAGAGCGTAGGGGTGCGGGACTTGTAGACCTTTGAGATTAACTCTGGGCCATACGACTAGACCAGCTTAAACATTGGTTCCACGACACTAGTCACCCACTATGGGTGGAGATAGAATGTGCATCCCTCCCAATAACCAACCCTATAACATTCCTAATAAGTGACCTATGGGATCCGTGGGAGACCGGGGGACTACCACCAACCATTCAGGTCTCTTTACAGGCTTGGAGATTTCTCCAAAAAATAGGTGACAGCGACACTAATGAATTGGCATATGACCTACCAATAGCCCTCCTAGGAGCTAAAATACCTATGCTCTCAACCACAAACCTTCTAGCACGGGGTATAAAACACTTACGGGTAAGACACCCAAAACTGCAGAACAAATAAAGACCGAATACCAACTACCCAATAACTTACTATTTTCCTGCGTACGCATTTCTCACTTCCTAAGGTGGCGTCCTATACCTAAACTCAAACTATCAACTACAGCATGGTGTTTTTACATGAAGACATCTCAGCCTGTTAAAGGTATATCATCATTCTATAATCTCATTCAAAATAAACGATTTTTTAGCAAGACAGCTACCATTAGGAAGTGGGAAAAAGAGCTGGGAATTACATTCCCTGATGAACAATGGACACATGCTTTCAAGGTAATACAAAAAACCTCACACTGTGTGAGTCAGTGGGAAATGACCCTTAAAATCAGTAATAGATGGCATTATACGCCTTACAGACTGGCCACCTTCTTCCCAGATGCATCTCCCATGTGTTGGAGAAACTGTGGACAAATAGGCAATCTACTACACACACTATGGGAATGCCCAAGCATAACCAGTCTCTGGAACGAAATCTTTAAACTAATTTCCACAACCACAGGGATCTTGGTACCACCAATCCCTGCCTTAGCAATCCTTAACATTGGGATAGAGAGATTCCCACCGGAACACAGAGCAGTCACCACACACATGTTATTAGAAACCCGTACACTTAGAGTCGGTTCACACTCAGGCAGCACGACTTGCAGCGCGACTGCCTCAGACAACTTGAACACGACTGCAGTGGCGACTTGCAAAACGACTTTTATATAGAAGTCAATGCAAGTCGCCTCAAGTCACCCCCAAAGTAGTACAGGAACCTTTTTCTAAGTCGGAGCGACTTGCATCGCTCCGGTTAGAACGGTTCCATTGTACAGAACGGGACGCTACTTGTCAGGTGGCTAAGTCGCCTGACAAGTCGTCCTAGTGTGAACCGGCTCTTATCCTCTGCAATTGGAAAAACAATCTAGCCATCAATACCTCCGAAGTGATTACACTGGTTAACAGGAATCATACTTTTGAACGTCTACTGGCTTTTAACTCTCTGACATACAAAACATTTGACAAGCAATGGAAAGCATGGACTGAAAAACATAAAAACACCTAACACTATGCTTCCTTTCTGATTACTCGGCCTAACCAGCACTCTACTTGGCATATATTGGAGACAGATTTACATATATTGAAGTTAAATATGTATTATGGTAATGCAATAGAACTATTACTAAGGTACTGTGTGTACTAATATTAAATGTATGTTGATATACTACATGTTTGTCAAACTTTAAAATTCAATAAAAAACATTGATTAGAAAAGTTAACAAACCTAAAAGTTAAAAACCCAGGAATTCAGTACAGCACAGGGATGGTGGGAACCCCTCAAAATCATAAATTCATCATAACGAAAATTCGTAATTGTTACGAAAAGTTAACAAACCTAAAAGTTAAAAACCCAGGAAGTCAGCACAGCACAGGGATGGTGGGAACCCCTCATTCCGCTCCCTGAGGTGTGAGGTTGCTGATTCCTTTGCTCCTGTGCTTCCAGAGACCAGGGGCTAGAGTTGCTCCTCTGCCCCAGGAGTGATGCAGGATCCTGGGGAGGACCCTGGTGGAGACCCCCTGGTTAGGCCTCAGCCTGCGAACGACACTAGGCCTGGCACAAGGAAAGATGAGTCCCTGTCTGCCTTTAGACGGAGGGTTATTGAAACGCTGAAGCGGATTGAGAAGGAAGAGGAGAAATTGGTAGCTTTGAAAAATGAATTTAAAAAGAAAAAGCAGATTTGTGCCAAAGTGTTCAGCAAGAAAAGACCGGCTCTGAGGCCTGATCTGAAGGACCTGGAACAAGCTCTGCGGAAAGAGAAAGAACTGGTGAGTTCTCTGAAGGAGAATAGTGGAGAATTTAAAGAAAAATATAAGAATGAAGAAAGATTCAGCCAAATCAGAAGAGGAGCCGCTTCCTGCATGGAGGGTGAGGAGACCAGTGAGGAGATGCAGGTACAGACAGCAGAGAGTGAGAAAGTGGGCCCAGAGGATGAGCCCAGCTCTTCAACACCTCAGACATCTGCTGAGTCCTCAATGGTGGAGGCCTCTGTCCCCTTCACTCCCCAGCAATATGGAACATCTGAGCAGGAGGTTGAAGGTTCTGGCATGCTGGATTTTATCAATAAACTTGAATCCCCTCCAGGTGTGGCTTCCCAGGATGGTGAGGAAAAGATGGACGCCGTTCCTAGCCCTGTGGAAGAAAGACCTGTGGAGAGACAAGGTTCAGGTACAGTGTATGTGCAGGATGGTGTGAACTTTAATGCCAATGTGCTTGCTGAGGGTTGTAGTGCTGCAGGCAGTCAGCCCAGACCCATAGACAATACACAGCATGCAATAACATCTGCTAATAACTGTCAGCTTCAGTCTGCAGAGAGGTCCATGGACAATACAGAGACTTTGCCTGGACCAGGCACAGCGGCTGTTCCTGTGAATGGTGGAGGAGATGCTGGGTGCAGTAGTGCTACAACTTTCCAGGAGTCTGCAGCAGCCATGACTGTGATTGATCCCAGAAAATAAACTGTTTTCAGAGGAGGGGGAGGGTCCTGTCTCTGCTAATCAGAAGACTGCTATCCCAGCTGATTCAGACTCTCTGCCAGCAGGTTTGAATGTGTCTAAGGACAAGACTGCAAATGCTGCTGGTGTAAGAAAAACATATGCTGGTGTTGCTGCTACAGGATCTGGGAAGGGGCAGCAAGCAGGGAAGGAATATGGGAATGTTTTATCTTCCTCCATGTTTAAAAGGAGGAATGTTGTGCAGTTAAAATGGGAAGGCAGTGGAATCCCCCCACATAGGAGGGCAGTGGTGGATAAAATTCTACAGATGGGGTTTACACCCACAGATATCTTCGCCCTGATCAGTCCGGCAGGTTCCTATGAATATGATTTGTCCTTTATCCGTCCGGAGTCTTTGGACATATTTTGGGAGAAGTATGAACACGTGTGTAGGGGCCTGCCGGACTGCAAAGGGCTGATCCCAAAGCTTGTTTCACGCCAGCCCCTCATTAAAATGGTCACAATTTTGGTCCACAATGAATCCATACCACAAGGGAATTTATCTCTATGATTGAGAAGGTATGGAGACGTCCTGAGCCCCCTAAAAAAGATTGTAGATGATCGGGGAATATGGACGGGGGGATGGTCTGTGCAGCTAAAATTAAAGATTTGTTGATAATGTCATCCAGCATCTGCCATCCTCAGCTTTCCTGGGGAGGGACAGGCTGACCATCTTCTATCCAGGCCAGCCAAAGCTCTGCAATAAGTGTGGAGATAAAGGGCATCTTGCATCCTCCTGTCCAGTGATGAAGTGCTCTCTGTGTCAGGGTATAGGACATTTGGCGAAGGACTGTAATATTATCAGGTGCAATCTGTGCAATGCGGTGGGACATCCTTACAGTCAGTGTCCTGAGGCTATGCACAACAATCCTGAGCTCATGAGAGAGTTCTTCCACATGGACATGGAGGATTCTCAGAGCTCAGCAGCTGGGGTGCCTGTGAGTCCATCTGAGTCTGTGCCAATACCTAATGTGTCTCCGCAGTCTGTGGTGCCCCAGTCTGTGCCAATACCTAATGTGTCTCCCCAATCTGTGGTGCCCCAGTCTGTGCCAATACCTAATGTGTCTGTGTCTGCGCGTTTACCTAGTGTGCCCGTGTCTTCTGTAGGTAAGGTATCAGTTGCCAAAAATGTGTCCAATCCTTCTGTGTCTGTGTCTTCTAAAATTGCAGAGGCAGCAAGAGGTGCTGAGGCAGGTGCGTCAGGTGTGGTGCCAACCCCCCTCCCCCGACACTGCAGGGTTTCTATTGAGGATCGTGGGGTGCAGAGGAGTGGGGAGGATGGTGGAGAGGCTGGCCTGGTGGTAGATAAGGGAAGGGGGAGTGGGGGGGGTGAAGGGGAGGATAGGTGTGGGGAGGCTGTTGAGTCTGGTTTGTCTGAGGATGATATGGAGTGGTTGGAGGATAGGAGGAAGAGGGGCAAAAGAAGGAAAAAAGGGGGTTCAGTTACCTTAAATCCTAAATTTTTGCCTTTAGAAAATAAGTTTAAGGTCCTGTCTGATGATGATGATGAATGGGACTCATTCAGTTCTGCATCCTCTATGGAGGATGAGTGCCAGGGTGCAACGAAGCACGCTGGTTCTCCAGGAAGAGGGAGTAGTCTTGCTAAGAAACGGCTGCCTCAACTACCCTAATGGCATTTCCCACTCCGTTAAAAGTGGTAACCATTAATGTTGCCAGCTTAAGATCAGTAATTGCTCGTCATATGGCCTTATTTTTGCTCAGCGAGTTTGATGCTGACATTTTGTTTTTGCAAGAAACCCATCTGAGTAGTCTGGCCGATATACATCTGGCAAAGAAGGAGTGGAGACGTGGGCCCTCATTTTGGTCTCTTGCGGCCGAGCCTTACAGCAGAGTTGCAGTCCTTTTTTCTGGTATGGTAACGTGCCGGCGGGTAATTGAGGTAGAGATAGGGAGATGCATGGTCTTAGACGTCTCTGTGAAGGGGCAGGACTTGCGCCTGATTAACATCTATGGTCCCCAGACAAAGTGAGACAGGAAATGCCTCTTTACAAAGATTAAGCCTTTTCTTTTTATGGCCCAGCAGGTTATGTTTGGAGGTGATTTCAACACCATTACTAGGTCTAAAGACAGGAGAGGTTTCAGAGATAAGCTGGGCTATGACACCCTTTTTCTTAATGCGATAGTTAGGGAAGCAGGTCTGGTAGATGTGCACATTATGGGCTGCCCAGACAGCATGGGGTTCATTTTTCAGCAAGGTAGTAGTCAGAGTAGGATAGATAGGTTTTTTTTAAAGGGAGACTCCACTTTTTCGGCACCTGTGTGTCGGGCAGTGGAGTTTTCTGATCACTGTATTCTATCTGTGACTCTGAATGCCCCAAACATGCCACCTAGAGGGAGGGGTATCTGGAGATTGAATTCGGCCCTCCTGGAAGATGAGAGAGTAAGACAATCCTTTGAGGATTTTTTTCAAGCACAGGTAACGATCCTAGACTTTTGCAACAGCAAGTCAGAATGGTGGGAGCTTGCTAAACAGCGGACTGTTGGGCTTTTCAAGGCCATAGGAAGAAAGAATCAGCAAGACAAGGATATCACCTACCAGCGTTTGCGGAGGAAACTTGACCGCCTTGTTTCGAATGGAGGAGATTCTGGGGCGATCTCTGAGGTGAAGCTCCTCCTTAGGAGACATCAATATGACCGGCATGCCTCTTTGGTTCAGGAGAGGGATTACGGGAAATACCATTCGCCTGACCCTTACCAGAACTGTAAACAGAGCGTAGCAGTTAAGACGCTCAATGGCCTGAGGGACGGGCTCTCTGACGAAGTCTAGGTCAGGGATCCTGGAGGTTGTCAGGTCATACTATGCTGATCTCCTGGGAGGAAGGAACCTTGATCGGACAAGGATGTTAGATTTTTTGAACTCTACACCAGGACTGGAAAGTAATGTTCCTTTGATGAATTTGACAGATGAAATCACTGCAGATGAAGTAATCCAGGCTATTGATAAACTAGCCATCAAGAAAATTCCAGGGCCAGATGGTTTGACAGCCGAGTTCTATAAATGTTTTAAGACGATCCTGGCTCCCTACCTTGCAGAGGTTTTTAATGGCTGTTTGAATGAGGGTTCTCTCCCTCCCTCCATGAGGCAATCTGCAGTGATCCTTCTGTCAAAGGGTAAAGATCCTTCGATGATTGGGAATTGGCGCCCCATTAGCCTTCTTAATGTCAATAGAAAGATACTGGCAACGATTTTCTTCTGGCGATTATCACCAGTTGCAGGCAGTTTGTTATCCCGCCACCAGCAGTGTTCGGTCCAAGGTAGAAGCACTTTCTCAGCTGTGTTAGCTGCCTGGGAGGCCATGGAGCATTGTAGGACTGCTGGTTGGGGTAAATTTTTGCTGACATTGGATCAGGCTAAGGCCTTTGATCGGGTTAATCATGAGTACTTGTGGCTCCTTCTTGACAAAAATGGCCTGGAGGGGGGTTTCATTGATTGGCTCAAGATTTTGTACAAAGGGGCTGAAAGCTTTCCTCTGGTTACTGGTTGGGTCGGGCAGCCCTTTGCGGTTGGCTCGGGTGTGCGTCAGGGGTGTCCATTGAGTCCTCTGCTATATGTGTTTGCAATCGACCCCTTCAATAGAAGGCTAGAGAGTGGACTTTTGTGTGGGGTACCTTTGGGCATCGCTGGTGAGCCTCCTTTGAAGGTTGTGGCCTATGCTGATGATGTTTCTGTTTTTGTCTCTGGGACCGCGGAGGCACAGGAGGTGGTCTCAGTGATAGGGCAGTATGCAGAGGCATCAGGTTCAAAGGTCAACCAGGACAAGTGTGAAGCTTTCTGGATGGGTGTGGAAGGTGAGAGCTTTGTTCTCCCGGATGACTTCCCGGAGCCCCAACAAAAAATTTGAGTTCTAGGCATTGAATTCGGCCCAGGTGACTATGGTCATGCAAATTGGGTGAACAGGCTGGAGAATGCCGATGCCAAGGTGGCAAGCTGGAAAGGTTGGCAGCTTTCCTTGAGGGAAAAGGTTGATCTGATCAAGACTTACCTGATTCCGATTTTTCTGTATGTCAGTTTTGTTTGCATTTTGCCAGTTTCTCTCTTTACCAGGATCTATAGTTGTTTCTTCCAGCTGTTATGGGGGAACAGAATAAACCTTGTCAAAAGGAATGTGACTTACCTTCCTAGGCAGGAGAGTGGTCTAGGGATGATCAACCCTGTAGTCTTTTTCTCTCTGATGTTTGTGAAGTACAATCTTGGTAACATGTTGGCAGAGAGACCGCCTGGGTGGGTTGGTATTTTCCAGTCCTGGTTTAGGCCCTTTCTGCGAGACTGGGAAAATGGTGGGCCAGTGAAAAGCCTGATGGTCAAGCATGAACATATGAGTTATGCAGAGTGGGTGTATGGGGCATTCCAGACTTGTCGGGATTATGATTTGGAAACACTTTTTTAGTTAGCCTAGTAGTCCGTTATTTCACGTGGAGTGCACGGTGTCAGGTATCCTTACGGAGTAAAATCCTCCCTGTCGGAGTGGTGGTGCAGGACATTTTGGGTGAGGTTGGGAAGATTGGGGGTCTTGAGAAAGGCAGGTAGCAGCAGGAGGCCTTGATAAGGGCGTGGAGGTATATCAGGACTCTGTAGCTGCTGCCTGTTGATCTCGGGGTGTGCGGATTTTCTTTGTATTCTTGATTCACTCCCCTAGATTTTCAAGATCAAGTATATTTTTGATAAAAGGCTACATGCATGGTGACGGTGATGTTCCTTAGTCTGGCTTTCCCGTAGGGATTGTGTTGTGCGCAATTTGGTTTGTACCATTTATTATGTTCTTGTTTTGTATTATCATATTCAATTATTTTGTAAATATGTTTTATTTATTTATTATGGTTTTATTGTATATAAGTTGTTGTTTGTAAGATATTTCAATAAACAAAATTAACTCCTCATAATGATAAATTCATCATAACGAAAATTTGTAATTGTTACGAAAAGTTAACAAACCTAAAAGTTAAAAACCCAGGAAGTCAGCACAGCACAGGGATGGTGGGAACCCCTCATAATGATAAATTCATCATAACAAAAATTCGTAATTGTTACGAAAAGTTAACAAACCTAAAAGTTAAAACCCGAGGAAGTCAGCACAGCACAGGGATGGTGGGAATCCCTCATAATGGGCACAGCGGGTGTACACTTAGACCCGGGAACTCAGCACAGGGATGGTGGGAACCCCTCATAATGGACACAACAGGTGTACAGACCTGGGAACTCAGCACAGAGATGATGGGAACCCTATGGGAATTTCTATGTTAACAAATTTCGGAATTTTGGATCCAAATTCCGTTACAATAGAAACGTGACTGGTGTTTTGTTCACCAATCAGAGGAAGTCAGCACAGCACAGGGATGGTGGAAACCCCTCATTATGATTAGTTCATCATAACAAACACTTGTTATTTTTACGAAAAGTTAACAAACCTAAAGGTTAAAAACCCAGGAAGTCAGCACAGGGATGGTGGGAGCCCCTCATAATGATAAATACATCATAACAAACTTGCGTTATTTTGGGAAAAGTTTACGAAACTAACGAAAATTTGTATTTTGTAGGAATCCGAATTGAATTTCGGACACGAATTACGAAATACGAATTAATTTCCGTACGAAACGGAACGAAACAAAACAAATTTATTGATGGCGCACATGTCTACAGGGCAGTATTCCAACATGATAATGACCCCAAGCACACTTCCAAGATGACCTGCCTTGTTAAAGAAGATGAGGGTAAAGGTGATGGACTGGCCTAGACCCTATTGAGTATCTGTGGGGCATCCTCAAATGGAAGGTGGAGGAGCGCAAGTCAATAACATCCACCAGCTCAGTGATGTGGTCATGGAGGAGTGGAAGAGGACTCCAGTGGTAACCTGTGAAGCTCTGGTGAATTCCATGCCCAAGAGGGTTAAGGCAGTGCTGGAAAATAATGGTGGCCACAGAAAATATTGACACTTTGGGCCCAATTTGGACATTTTTACTTAGGGGTGTACTCACTTTAGTTGCCAGCGGTTTAGACATTAACGGCTGTGTGTTGAGTTATTTTAAGGGGACAGCAAATTCGCACTGTTATACAAGCTGTACACTCACTATTTTACATTGTAGCAAAGTGTCATTTCTTCGGTGTTGTCACATGAAAAGATATAATAAAATATTTACAAAAATATTAGGGGTGTACTCACTTTTGTGAGATACTGTAAGTTGCTTTCTAGATGGCACCTGGTGCCTGACTGCCTCTCAAAAATGTACCAGGGGGCTTCCTCTCTGTGTTTTCGGGGATGTGGTCAACCTGGTACAATGTTTCACATAAGGTGGACCTGTGCCAAGGTTCACCAGGTTTGTATTAGAGTTCATACCCTGATCTATTCTGTGACCAAACCCTAAGCTCTTCTTAACAAGCCTGTTGTTGATATTTTCACACACATTCAAACTTTAATCCACTTTATGCTTCTCGCTGCGAAAATCGCTATAGCGAACTTTTCTTCCCCTCCTTCCCTTCTTTCGTTCCTTTTCTTTTCTTTGTCTTTCTTCCTTTTATTGCCTCTTCTCCCCCCTTTTCTTTCTTGGATTTGCACTTCCCCTCTTTATCTAGTTGTGTTACTACCAATTGTGGTTGCGCAGTTTGTTCACTCACGGCCCATTACGGCGTGCCGGTGGGTGGTGGCAAAGTTTGGGTTCTAATGTTTTTCCTTGGGGGGAGATTTTCCGAGTAGGATGGCTGTTTGCACCCGAAGACCCTTTTCTTTATGTTAAATTCCTACGTTATCTGGCATCCTCTTGGGTCGGGAGTTGCTGGTGGTATAATATTTGATTCCCCTTTGATTCCCCTTTTTATACCTGTTCTTAATGTTTTTATATGCACCACCTGCATTGTGGCTCCTATTCTTGAAAAATTTTCAATAAAAATATTGAAACAGAAAATATCTTTTGGATATGGCAGCTGATGTGAAGCTGCGATGGGTACACTGCTGATGGGCAAGATGATGTTGGCTCTGTGATGAGTGACACTGATTAGGATGCACTAATGGGCTGTGCTGACAGATCCGCTGATGGACTGTGTTGACAGATCCATTGATTGCGGCACTAATAGGCTGTGCTGACAGATCCACGGATGGCTGTTGACCCTGATCAGGGATGGGCTGTGTTCAAGGGACATGCCTCATCCCCGATTGCCATGCTGCTTGTCCCCGGGGGGCACGCACTAGCGACTAGCGGCACATCCTGAACAGTGGCGTCTCCAGCTTTCATATTTAGGGGGGCACATGGGGGGACAGGCACAAAAGTAGGGGGCCAACTATAAAATGCAATAATATATATATATATATATATATATATATATATATATATATATATATAGTGGCCATTTACTTTTGTTGTGAGGCCCTTTATTAGGATTCCGCAAAGAGACCCATTCTCATGTTTTGCAATGAGCTTCCTTCCTACTGTATTGGGGCCCCTCAAGGTGGCAGAAAACAAGAGGTATGTCACCAGCACATTATTAAAATATAAGGGTCCAAAGCAGTGGGAGAACTACCAGGGGTCCAAAGCAGTGGAGAACTACCAAAGTTTGCACTTGCGACCAGGCCTTGGTGTTCTGCCACTGTGGGGTTCCTCAGCCTCCTCTTGCTGTCCTGCCCCTGCTATTGACAGTGCTGGTCTGGTGTCTGTCTCCTTGGCAGCGGTGGCAGTCTATTGGAACCTAGTGCTGGTGGCATTATGGGTGCATGCAGGGAAAGGCTGGCACTATTGGTTGTAGAGAGTTGAGCCCCCAGCTGATCACCTAGCAGCAGTAATGTTGTATAACCTTCCCTGTTGTTCCCTGTTGGTGATCGGGATCCAGGTGATGCTCCCAGTCAGATCTAATGAACATGGTATATTTATTAGAATCAACAGTACAAATATGGGCTCCATGCCTGTTAGGTGTGGACTTTGATCAATAAAAATCACTATCATATTTAACATTAGATTTGACTAGGAGCATCACCTGGATTGCATCCCAATCAGTATGTCAGAGAAGGCTCCACTGCTGCCAAGCAACCTGCAGGGAGCTCTACTGTCTACAACCATTAGAGATGGGCTCGGGTGTGTTCAAAATCTCACATGCCCAAACCCGCCAGGAAGCCGACAGTACACATCACTAATCACAGGCAGAGAGACATTTCCCGATCTGTGCAGCTGTGGACCGGGAAATGTCTCACTGCCTGTGATTAGCCATGGGCAGTGTTGGCTTCCTGGCAGGAATGGGCATTTGGGGTTTCAAACACGCCTGAGCCCATCTCTAACAACCAATTGTGCTGACCCTCCTGTGCATGAGCCCATCAGCCCCATAAGTAGCCAGCACTGGGTCCTAATGTGCTGCTGCCATGGAGACAGAGACCAGCGCTGTCAATAGCCAGGACAGGACAGCTACCCTGATATTTCTGCCACTGGTCCACAGTGGGAGGATTCCCTCACCACCTTGAATGTGTAGATGGGGGAATTGAAACAGTCTTTTTTTTTTTCATTCAACCTACTAGTTGAATGAAAAAAGTGATCAATTTATGGTCTGCCTAAGAGCTAAGACCAGCCATAAACCATTTAAATCTTGGCCAGTTCAGCAGGAACTGGCTGAGATTTAAACCATTAATGGACAGGCTGAATGTACCAAGTTGATTGATCAAATTGGGTACAACCAGCCCTGCCGGATTCTCTTATGAATATTGCTAGCGGTTGCTATATCTGCTAGTAGTAATCACTGGAGAATACAATTGTTCAATGGGAGAGATTCCCCACTGTCTGTGTTGATGGGGGAATCATACACATTTCTTTCCTGCAATTTGTGGTTGCAGGAAAGAAATTTGTACCATCTATTACCAGCCTAACTGAAACTGAAAGTTAGTGAATGTCTTGAAAGAACAGGAGGGGGAAAGGAGACAGATGGGGGAGAGAAGGGTGGGGGATGGAGATAGGGACAATTCAGTGATCATGGTGTACTGCAGTGTGCACTCACCCACAGGTCCAGGCTGGAAAATCAGGCATCTTTGGCACACAGAGGAATCTGCAGCTGCTGGTTTTTATATTTCGCGCCCATACATTCCCTCTCTCCAGATACAGCTGAACGCCAGGGATAGTGTGGGCGGGGCAGGAAGACAGAGGAGGAGCAGAGGAGGAGAGCTGTATTCCTCTCTGATCTCCCGTCAGTGAGAGGGGTGAGTGTGTTCTCTGGGCTGTGTAAGAGTGTCACAGACACTCTTACAGAGCTGCAGCCACCAGTCTGAGAATTTACAGGCTGATTCTCCTGTCCTACGGATGGGAAAAAAACAGTCTGTTTTTTCACTGTCACTTAGATAATGGGAGGCTTGCCCGCCCCCCCGTGCTGGTGAAATCCTTACTGAAGTCACTCTCCTCCCTGCCAATGAGGATGCAGGGGGAGGGAGCAGATCGGGCGGCCGTGGCTATGCGAGCGGCTCTCGTATAATGCTTTGCACAATGTCAGCGAGCAGAGGGAGGGGGAGAAATCCCCTGCAGGAGCTGTCAGGACGCTCTGCCTCTCAGGAGAGCCTGTGTCCACTCAGCAGTAACCCGAGCAAGGGCACCCGCTACATATAGAAAAAAAAATGTGTTTTAATTGGGGGGGCACATGGTGGGGCACGGCATCATTTTGGCCCCCCTTAGTGAGTGACGCCATTGTTCCTGAATTGATCCTGAATGACGTCATATGACACCCGATCAGGATAACTAATCCACTGATTGCCAATAGCAAAATGACAGCCAGATGGGAACTGGTTAAAGTTCTATATACAGTGCAGTCATTACAGTAAATTGCAGTGTGGTGGGCTACAGAGAGTAACCACACCCCTGTATTCATTGTGCTGTTCAGTTCTCCATCATTGTAAATTATGAATAGACCCAACAGTCCATTTTTAGAACTACCTTTTTCTGCTGCTGCTGTTTAGCTTCTACTGGTTTCTCTTCTATTCTATTTTGAATTATTTTATCTATGTTGAATTGTTATTAGGGCTTAGATGCATAACAATATACTGCAGGATTTTGAAGTTCTACATAAACAAATAGAACAAATACTAAAAGAACTTTGATTTTTATACAACTTAGCCACTTACGGACTGCCCGCCGCAGTTTTACGTCGGCTGTTTGAAGCTAGCTGCTGTAACCCCGGTATCCTCTTCATCAGAGGGTGGTCCACTACAAGATAAAAGTGGTCTCTGCAGCAGAATCAAGTGAGTAGCGCCCGCATATGAAAAAACTGTTCAAACTACACATGCGAGGTATTGCCGCGATCGGTAGAGCAAGAGCAATAATTCTAGCCCTAGACCTCCTTTGTAACTCAAAACATGCAACCTGTAGAATTTTTTAAACGTCGCCTATGGAGATTTTTATGGGTACAAGTTTGTCGCCATTCCATGAACGGGCGCAATTTTGAAATGTGACATGTTGGGTATCAATTTACTTGGCGTAACATTATCTTTCACAATATAAAAAAATTGCGCTAACTTTACTGTTGTCTTATTTTTTAACTAACAAAGTGTATTTTTTCCCAAAAAAGTGTGCTTGTAAGACCGCTGCGCCAAAACAGTTTGACGGAAAGTATTGCAACGACCGCCATTTTATTCTGTAGAGTGTTAAAAAAAATGTATAATGTTTGGGGGTTCTAAGTGATTTTCTAGCAAAAAAAAAATGTTTTTATCTTGCAAACAACAAATCTCAGAAAGAGGCTCGGTCCTTAAATGGTTAAAACTTCATATAAAAATTTTATTCATAGCCTTCATGACAGCATATGTAGAAGCTGCACATGCACATCATATATACAGTATATTTGTTCAGCAAGGTAACATTTAACAACATTTATAAAATTAATAATCAATTAAATGCTGTAACAGTGGGACAGTGCAACTCTCAATACAGTATGTTTCTCAGATTTCAGTCTGATTACCCAGATATGGAAGACAAATCTACAATATTATACCAAGATTCATATTAATGTTTGTAATTATTAATCCACACAATTCACTTCATTCAGAAAAAACATTGAAAACTTACATGAATAAAGTATGCATCAACTCATGTAGTATGCTTATAGCTAAAAGTCCTTACTACAGAAATTGAGAGTAATATTTTCCATTGTTATTAAGCTAGATGTGATTATATGTCACTGAAATTAGCACTTAGTTTCACCCACATAAAAGGCACTACACTGGCATTGCACTGGATAAATAATTATTTTCAAGAAGAAAATACAAAAAGGCTGTGCCCTCTCAACCCAACCTGATGTATAAATATCGGAATGATATTTAAAAATGTTATATACAACATACAGTGCTACTCAAAAATACATATATGTATACAAAATGAATAATTCTGACCAAAATGCATAAAACAAAAAGGAGTATTATCACTACATCAATGCATTATTTAGTGCACTCCTTTTAATTGTATGTATTATTGTCTGAATTATTAGTCTTTTTTTATTTCAGTCTGAGGCTGTGGAACTCTGTGTAAGTGGAACTGGTATAAGTGGGTAGTTTAAAACCAGAGTTAGAGCGAACAAGTCTTTGCTTTTTGCTGGGTTGCATTTTTGGGGCTTTTCCTTTTAGTTTTTCAATCACCTTTTTCTGTCACTTTTTAAATAGCTTTTTTTTTCTCTGGTTCCTTCAGGCTATCAATTAAGGGGGTGGTTAATTGCTCACAGGTGCCTATATAACTGTGTGTAGGACTCATTCTGAGCCTGCTCAGTCTGAGGAACTCTGTGTAAGTGGAACTGGTATAAGTGGTGAGTTAAAAACCAGAGTTAGAGTGAACAAGTCTTGCTTTTTGTTTGCTGGGTTGCATTTTTGGGGCTTTTCCTTTTAGTTTTTCATTCACCTTTTTCTGTCACTTTTTAAATAGCTTTTTTTTTCTCTGGTTCCTTCAGGCTATCAATTAAAGGGGTGGTTAATTTCTCACAGGTGCCTATATAACTGTGTGTAGGACTCATTCTGAGCCTGCTCAGTCTGAGGCTGTGGAACTCTGTGTAAGTGGAACTGGTATAAGTGGTGAGTTAAAAAACAGAGTTAGAGTGAACAAGTCCTGCTTTTTGTTTGCTGGGTTGCATTTTTGGGGCTTTTCCTTTTAGTTTTTCAATCACCTTTTTCTGTCACTTTTTAAATAGCTTTTTTTTTTCTCTGGTTCCTTCAGGCTATCAATTAAAGGGGTGGTTAATTTCTCACAGGTGCCTATATAACTGTGTGTAGGACTCATTCTGAGCCTGCTCAGTCTGAGGCTGTGGAACTCTGTGTAAGTGGAACTGGTATAAGTGGTGAGTTAAAAAACAGAGTTAGAGTGAACAAGTCCTGCTTTTTGTTTGCTGGGTTGCATTTTTGGGGCTTTTCCTTTTAGTTTTTCAATCACCTTTTTCTGTCACTTTTTAAATAGCTTTTTTTTTTCTCTGGTTCCTTCAGGCTATCAATTAAGGGGGGTGGTTAATTTCTCACAGGTGCCTATATAACTGTGTGTAGGACTCATTCTGAGCCTGCTCAGTATGAGGCTGTGGAACTCTGTGTAAGTGGAACTGGTATAACTGGTGAGTTAAAAACCAGAGCTAGAGTGAACAAGTCCTGCTTTTTGTTTGCTGGGTTGCATTTTTGGGGCTTTTCCTTTTAGTTTTTCATTCACCTTTTTCTGTCACTTTTTAAATAGCTTTTTTTTTTCTCTGGTTCCTTCAGGCTATCAATTAAAGGGGTGGTTAATTTCTCACAGGTGCCTATATAACTGTGTGTAGGACTCATTCTGAGCCTGCTCAGTCTGAGGCTGAGGAACTCTGTGTAAGTGGAACTGGTATAAGTGGTGAGGTAAAAACCAGAGTTAGAGTAAACAAGTCTTGCTTTTTGTTTGCTGGGTTGCATTTTTGGGGCTTTTCCTTTTAGTTTTTTAATCACCTTTTTCTGTCACCTTTTAAATAGCTTTTTTTTTTCTCTGGTTCCTTCAGGCTATCAATTAAGGGGGGTGGTCAATTTCTCACAGGTGCCTATATAACTGTGTGTAGGACTCATTCTGAGCCTGCTCAGTCTGAGGAACTCTGTGTAAGTGGAACTGGTATAAGTGGTGAGGTAAAAACCAGAGTTAGCGTGAACAAGTCTTGCTTTTTGTTTGTTGGGTTGCATTTTTGGGGCTTTTCCTTTTAGTTTTTCAATCACCTTTTTCTGTCACATTTTAAATAGCTTTTTTTTTCTCTGGTTCCTTCAGGCTATCAATTAAGGGGGGGTGGTTACTTGCTCACAGGTGCCTATATAACTGTGTGTAGGACTCATTCCGAGCCTGCTCAGTTTGAGGCTGTGGAACTCTGTGTAAGTGGAACTGGTATAAGTGGTGAGTTAAAAACCAGAGTTAAAGTGAACAAGTCTTGCTTTTTGTTTGCTGGGTTGCATTTTTGGGGCTTTTTCTTTTAGTTTTTCAATCACCTTTTTCTGTCATTTTTTAAATAGCTTCTTTTTTTTTTCTCTGGTTCCTTCAGGCTATCAATTAAGGGGGGTGGTCAATTGCTCACAGGTGCCTATATAACTTTGTGTAGGACTCATTCTGAGCCTGCTCAGTCTGAGGAACTCTGTGTAAGTGGAACTGGTATAAGTGGTGAGTTAAAAACCAGAGTTAGAGTGAACAAGTCTTGCTTTTTGTTTGCTGGGTTGCATTTTTGGGGCTTTTCCTTTTAGTTTTTCAATCACCTTTTTCTATCACTTTTTAAATAGCTTTTTTTTCTCTGGTTCCTTCAGGCTATCAATTAAGGGGGGTGGTCAATTGCTCACATGTGCCTATATAACTGTGTGTAGGACTCATTCTGAGCCTGCTCAGTCTGAGGAACTCTGTGTAAGTGGAACTGGTATAAGTGGTGAGTTAAAAACCAGAGTTAGAGTGAACAAGTCTTGCTTTTTGTTTGCTAGGTTGCATTTTTGGGGCTTTTCCTTTTAGTTTTTCAATCACCTTTTTCTGTCACTTTTTAAATAGCTTTTTTTTCTCTGGTTCCTTCTGGCTATCAATTATAGGGGGTGGTTAATTGCTCACTGGTGCCTATATAACTGTGTGTAGGACTTATTCTGAGCCTGCTGAGTCTGAGGCTGTGGAACTCTGTGTAAGTGGAACTGGTATAAGTGGTGAGTTAAAAACCAGATTTAGAGTGAACAAGTCTTGCTTTTTGTTTGCTGGGTTGCATTTTTGGGGCTTTTCCTTTTAGTTTTTCAATCACCTTTTTCTGTCACTTTTTAAATAGCTTTTTTTTCTCTGGTTCCTTCAGGCTATCAATTAAGGGGGTGATTAATTGCTCACAGGTGCCTATATAACTGTGTGTAGGACTCATTCTGAGCCTGCTCAGTCTGAGGAACTCTGTGTAAGTGGAACTGGTATAAGTGGTGAGTTAAAAACCAGAGTTAGCGTGAACAAGTCTTGCTTTTTGTTTGCTGGGTTGCATTTTTGGGGCTTTTCCTTTTGGTTTTTCAATCACCTTTTTCTGTCACATTTTAAATAGCTTTTTTTTCTCTGGTTCCTTCAGGCTATCAATTAAAAGGGTGGTTAATTACTCACAGGTGCCTATACAACTGTGTGTAGGACTCATTCTGAGCCTGCTCAGTCTGAAGCTGTGGAACTCTGTGTAAGTGGAACTGGTATAAGTGGTGAGTTAAAAACCAGATTTAGAGTGAACAAGTCTTGCTTTTTGTTTGCTGGGTTGCATTTTTGGGGCTTTTCCTTTTAGTTTTTCAATCACCTTTTTCTGTCACCTTTTAAATAGCTTTTTTTTCTCTGGTTCCTTCAGGCTATCAATTAAGGGGGGTGGTTAATTTCTCACAGGTGCCTATATAACTGTGTGTAGGACTCATTCTGAGCCTGCTCAGTCTGAGGCTGTGGAACTCTGTGTAAGTGGAACTGGTATAAGTGGTGAGTTAAAAACCAGAGTTAGAGTGAACAAGTCCTGCTTTTTGTTTGCTGGGTTGCATTTTTGGGGATTTTCCTTTTAGTTTTTCAATCACCTTTTTCTGTCACTTTTAAAATAGCTTTTTTTTCTCTGGTTCCTTCAGGCTATCAATGAAGGGGGTGATTAATTTCTCACAGGTGCCTATATAACTGTGTGTAGGACTCATTCTGAGCCTGCTCAGTCTGAGGAACTCTGTGTAAGTGGAACTGGTATAAGTGGTGAGTTAAAAAACAGAGTTAGCGTGAACAAGTCTTGCTTTTTGTTTGCTGGGTTGCATTTTTGGGGCTTTTCCTTTTAGTTTTTCAATCACCTTTTTCTGTCACATTTTAAATAGCTTTTTTTTTCTCTGGTTCCTTCAGGCTATCAATTAAGGGGGGTGGTTACTTGCTCACAGGTGTCTATATAACTGTGTGTAGGACTCATTCTGAGCCTGCTCAGTCTGAGGCTGTGGAACTCTGTGTAAGTGGAACTGGTATAAGTGGTGAGTTAAAAACCAGAGTTAGAGTGAACAAGTCTTGCTTTTTGTTTGCTGGGTTGCATTTTTGGGGCTTTTCCTTTTAGTTTTTCAATCACCTTTTTCTGTCACTTTTTAAATAGCTTTTTTTTCTCTGGTTCCTTCTGGCTATCAATTAAAGGGGGTGGTTAATTGCTCACAGGTGCCTATATAACTGTGTGTAGGACTTATTCTGATCCTTCTCAGTCTGAGGCTGTGGAACTCTGTGTAAGTGGAACTGGTATAAGTGGTGAGTTAAAAACAAGAGTTAGAGTGAACAAGTCCTGCTTTTTGTTTGATGGGTTGCATTTTTGGGGATTTTCCTTTTAGTTTTTCAATCACCTTTTTCTGTCACTTTTTAAATAGCTTTTTTTTCTCTGGTTCCTTCAGGCTATCAATTAAGGGGGTGATTAATTGCTCACAGGTGCCTATATAACTGTGTGTAGGACTCATTCTGAGCCTGCTCAGTCTGAGGAACTCTGTGTAAGTGGAACTGGTATAAGTGGTGAGTTAAAAACCAGAGTTAGCGTGAACAAGTCTTGCTTTTTGTTTGCTGGGTTGCATTTTTGGGGCTTTTCCTTTTGGTTTTTCGATCACCTTTTTCTGTCACATTTTAAATAGCTTTTTTTTCTCTGGTTCCTTCAGGCTATCAATTAAAGGGGTGGTTAATTTCTCACAGGTGCCTATACAACTGTGTGTAGGACACATTCTGAGCCTGCTCAGTCTGAAGCTGTGGAACTCTGTGTAAGTGGAACTGGTATAAGTGGTGAGTTAAAAACCAGATTTAGAGTGAACAAGTCTTGCTTTTTATTTGCTGGGTTGCATTTTTGGGGCTTTTCCTTTTAGTTTTTCAATCACCTTTTTCTGTCACCTTTTAAATAGCTTTTTTTTTCTCTGGTTCCTTCAGGCTATCAATTAAGGGGGGTGGTTAATTTCTCACAGGTGCCTATATAACTGTGTAGGACTCATTCTGAGCCTGCTCAGTCTGAGGCTGTGGAACTCTGTGTAAGTGGAACTGGTAAAAGTGGTGAGTTAAAAACCAGAGTTAGAGTGAACAAGTCCTGCTTTTTGTTTGCTGGGTTGCATTTTTGGGGATTTTCCTTTTAGTTTTTCAATCACCTTTTTCTGTCACTTTTTAAATAGCTTTTTTTTTCTCTGGTTCCTTCAGGCTATCAATGAAGGGGGTGATTAATTTCTCACAGGTGCCTATATAACTGTGTGTAGGACTCATTCTGAGCCTGCTCAGTCTGAGGAACTCTGTGTAAGTGGAACTGGTATAAGTGGTGAGTTAAAAACCAGAGTTAGCGTGAACAAGTCTTGCTTTTTGTTTGCTGGGTTGCATTTTTGGGGCTTTTCCTTTTGGTTTTTCGATCACCTTTTTCTGTCACATTTTAAATAGCTTTTTTTTCTCTGGTTCCTTCAGGCTATCAATTAAAGGGGTGGTTAATTTCTCACAGGTGCCTATACAACTGTGTGTAGGACACATTCTGAGCCTGCTCAGTCTGAAGCTGTGGAACTCTGTGTAAGTGGAACTGGTATAAGTGGTGAGTTAAAAACCAGATTTAGAGTGAACAAGTCTTGCTTTTTATTTGCTGGGTTGCATTTTTGGGGCTTTTCCTTTTAGTTTTTCAATCACCTTTTTCTGTCACCTTTTAAATAGCTTTTTTTTTCTCTGGTTCCTTCAGGCTATCAATTAAGGGGGGTGGTTAATTTCTCACAGGTGCCTATATAACTGTGTGTAGGACTCATTCTGAGCCTGCTCAGTCTGAGGCTGTGGAACTCTGTGTAAGTGGAACTGGTAAAAGTGGTGAGTTAAAAACCAGAGTTAGAGTGAACAAGTCCTGCTTTTTGTTTGCTGGGTTGCATTTTTGGGGATTTTCCTTTTAGTTTTTCAATCACCTTTTTCTGTCACTTTTTAAATAGCTTTTTTTTTCTCTGGTTCCTTCAGGCTATCAATGAAGGGGGTGATTAATTTCTCACAGGTGCCTATATAACTGTGTGTAGGACTCATTCTGAGCCTGCTCAGTCTGAGGAACTCTGTGTAAGTGGAACTGGTATAAGTGGTGAGGTAAAAACCAGAGTTAGAGTGAACAAGTCTTGCTTTTTGTTTGCTGGGTTGCATTTTTGGGGCTTTTCCTTTTAGTTTTTCATTCACCTTTTTCTGTCACTTTTTAAACAGCTTTTTTTTTCTCTGGTTCCTTCAGGCTATCAATTAAGGGGGGTGGTCAATTGCTCACAGGTGCCTATATAACTGTGTGTAGGACTCATTCTGAGCCTGCTCAGTCTGAGGAACTCTGTGTAAGTGGAACTGGTATAAGTGGTGAGGTAAAAACCAGAGTTAGAGTGAACAAGTCTTGCTTTTTGTTTGCTGGGTTGCATTTTTGGGGCTTTTCCTTTTAGTTTTTCATTCACCTTTTTCTGTCACTTTTTAAATAGCTTTTTTTTTCTCTGGTTCCTTCAGGCTATCAATTAAAGGGGTGGTTAATTTCTCACAGGTGCCTATACAACTGTGTGTAGGACTCATTCTGAGCCTGCTCAGTCTGAGGCTGTGGAACTCTGTGTAAGTGGAACTGGTATAAGTGGTGAGTTAAAAACCAGAGTTAGAGTGAACAAGTCTTGCTTTTTGTTTGCTGGGTTGCATTTTTGGGGCTTTTCCTTTTAGTTTTTCAATCACCTTTTTCTGTCACTTTTTAAATAGCTTTTTTTTTCTCTGGTTCCTTCAGGCTATCAATTACGGGGGGTGGTTAATTGCTCACAGGTGCCTATATAACTGTGTGTAGGACTCATTCTGAGCCTGCTCAGTCTGAGGCTGTGGAACTCTTTGTAAGTGGAACTGGTATAAGTGGTGAGTTAAAAAACAGAGTTAGAGTGAACAAGTCCTGCTTTTTGTTTGCTGGGTTGCATTTTTGGGGATTTTTCTTTTAGTTTTTCAATCACCTTTTTCTGTCACTTTTTAAATAGCTTTTTTTTCTCTGGTTCCTTCAGGCTATCAATTAAGGGGGTGATTAATTGCTCACAGGTGCCTATATAACTGTGTGTAGGACTCATTCTGAGCCTGCTCAGTCTGAGGAACTCTGTGTAAGTGGAACTGGTATAAGTGGTGAGTTAAAAACCAGAGTTAGCATGAACAAGTCTTGCTTTTTGTTTGCTGGGTTGCATTTTTGGCGCTTTTCCTTTTGGTTTTTCAATCACCTTTTTCTGTCACATTTTAAATAGCTTTTTTTTCTCTGGTTCCTTCAGGCTATCAATTAAAGGGGTGGTTAATTTCTCACAGGTGCCTGTACAACTGTGTGTAGGACTCATTCTGAGCCTGCTCAGTCTGAAGCTGTGGAACTCTGTGTAAGTGGAACTGGTATAAGTGGTGAGTTAAAAACCAGATTTAGAGTGAACAAGTCTTGCTTTTTGTTTGCTGGGTTGCATTTTTGGGGCTTTTCCTTTTAGTTTTTCAATCACCTTTTTCTGTCACCTTTTAAATAGCTTTTTTTTCTCTGGTTCCTTCAGGCTATCAATTAAGGGGGGTGGTTAATTTCTCACAGGTGCCTATATAACTGTGTGTAGGACTCATTCTGAGCCTGCTCAGTCTGAGGCTGTGGAACTCTGTGTAAGTGGAACTGGTATAAGTGGTGAGTTAAAAACCAGAGTTAGAGTGAACAAGTCCTGCTTTTTGTTTGCTGGGTTGCATTTTTGGGGATTTTCCTTTTAGTTTTTCAATCACCTTTTTCTGTCACTTTATAAATAGCTTTTTTTTCTCTGGTTCCTTCAGGCTATCAATGAAGGGGGTGATTAATTTCTCACAGGTGCCTATATAACTGTGTGTAGGACTCATTCTGAGCCTGCTCAGTCTGAGGAACTCTGTGTAAGTGGAACTGGTATAAGTGGTGAGTTAAAAACCAGAGTTAGCGTGAACAAGTCTTGCTTTTTGTTTGCTGGGTTGCATTTTTGGGGCTTTTCCTTTTAGTTTTTCAATCACCTTTTTCTGTCACATTTTAAATAGCTTTTTTTTTCTCTGGTTCCTTCAGGCTATCAATTAAAGGGGTGGTTAATTTCTCACAGGTGCCTATACAACTGTGTGTAGGACTCATTCTGAGCCTGCTCAGTCTGAGGCTGTGGAACTCTGTGTAAGTGGAACTGGTATAAGTGGTGAGTTAAAAACCAGAGTTAGAGTGAACAAGTCCTGCTTTTTGTTTGCTGGGTTGCATTTTTGGGGATTTTCCTTTTAGTTTTTCAATCACCTTTTTCTGTCACTTTTAAAATAGCTTTTTTTTCTCTGGTTCCTTCAGGCTATCAATGAAGGGGGTGATTAATTTCTCACAGGTGCCTATATAACTGTGTGTAGGACTCATTCTGAGCCTGCTCAGTCTGAGGAACTCTGTGTAAGTGGAACTGGTATAAGTGGTGAGTTAAAAACCAGAGTTAGCGTGAACAAGTCTTGCTTTTTGTTTGCTGGGTTGCATTTTTGGGGCTTTTCCTTTTGGTTTTTCGATCACCTTTTTCTGTCACTTTTTAAATAGCTTTTTTTTCTCTGGTTCCTTCTGGCTATCAATTAAAGGGGGTGGTTAATTGCTCACAGGTGCCTATATAACTGTGTGTAGGACTTATTCTGAGCCTGCTCAGTCTGAGGCTGTGGAACTCTGTGTAAGTGGAACTGGTATAAGTGGTGAGTTAAAAACCAGAGTTAGAGTGAACAAGTCCTGCTTTTTGTTTGCTGGGTTGCATTTTTGGGGATTTTCCTTTTAGTTTTTCAATCACCTTTTTCTGTCACTTTTTAAATAGCTTTTTTTTCTCTGGTTCCTTCAGGCTATCAATTAAGGGGGTGATTAATTGCTCACAGGTGCCTATATAACTGTGTGTAGGACTCATTCTGAGCCTGCTCAGTCTGAGGAACTCTGTGTAAGTGGAACTGGTATAAGTGGTGAGTTAAAAACCAGAGTTAGCGTGAACAAGTCTTGCTTTTTGTTTGCTGGGTTGCATTTTTGGGGCTTTTCCTTTTGGTTTTTCGATCACCTTTTTCTGTCACATTTTAAATAGCTTTTTTTTCTCTGGTTCCTTCAGGCTATCAATTAAAGGGGTGGTTAATTTCTCACAGGTGCCTATACAACTGTGTGTAGGACACATTCTGAGCCTGCTCAGTCTGAAGCTGTGGAACTCTGTGTAAGTGGAACTGGTATAAGTGGTGAGTTAAAAACCAGATTTAGAGTGAACAAGTCTTGCTTTTTATTTGCTGGGTTGCATTTTTGGGGCTTTTCCTTTTAGTTTTTCAATCACCTTTTTCTGTCACCTTTTAAATAGCTTTTTTTTTCTCTGGTTCCTTCAGGCTATCAATTAAGGGGGGTGGTTAATTTCTCACAGGTGCCTATATAACTGTGTGTAGGACTCATTCTGAGCCTGCTCAGTCTGAGGCTGTGGAACTCTGTGTAAGTGGAACTGGTATAAGTGGTGAGTTAAAAACCAGAGTTAGAGTGAACAAGTCCTGCTTTTTGTTTGCTGGGTTGCATTTTTGGGGATTTTCCTTTTAGTTTTTCAATCACCTTTTTCTGTCACTTTTTAAATAGCTTTTTTTTTCTCTGGTTCCTTCAGGCTATCAATGAAGGGGGTGATTAATTTCTCACAGGTGCCTATATAACTGTGTGTAGGACTCATTCTGAGCCTGCTCAGTCTGAGGAACTCTGTGTAAGTGGAACTGGTATAAGTGGTGAGGTAAAAACCAGAGTTAGAGTGAACAAGTCTTGCTTTTTGTTTGCTGGGTTGCATTTTTGGGGCTTTTCCTTTTAGTTTTTCATTCACCTTTTTCTGTCACTTTTTAAACAGCTTTTTTTTTCTCTGGTTCCTTCAGGCTATCAATTAAGGGGGGTGGTCAATTGCTCACAGGTGCCTATATAACTGTGTGTAGGACTCATTCTGAGCCTGCTCAGTCTGAGGAACTCTGTGTAAGTGGAACTGGTATAAGTGGTGAGTTAAAAACCAGAGTTAGAGTGAACAAGTCCTGCTTTTTGTTTTCTGGGTTGCATTTTTGGGGATTTTCCTTTTAGTTTTTCATTCACCTTTTTCTGTCACTTTTTAAACAGCTTTTTTTTTCTCTGGTTCCTTCAGGCTATCAATTAAAGGGGGTGGTTAATTGCTCACAGGTGCCTATATAACTGTGTGTAGGACTTATTCTGAGCCTGCTCAGTCTGAGGCTGTGGAACTCTGTGTAAGTGGAACTGGTATAAGTGGTGAGTTAAAAACCAGAGTTAGAGTGAACAAGTCTTGCTTTTTGTTTGCTGGGTTGCATTTTTGGGGCTTTTCCTTTTAGTTTTTCAATCACCTTTTTCTGTCACTTTTTAAATAGTTTTTGTTTTTTTTCTCTGGTTCCTTCAGGCTATCAATTAAGGGGGGTGGTCAATTGCTCACATGTGCCTATATAACTGTGTGTAGGACTCATTCTGAGCCTGCTCAGTCTGAGGAACTCTGTGTAAGTGGAACTGGTATAAGTGGTGAGGTAAAAACCAGAGTTAGAGTGAACACGTCTTGCTTTTTGTTTGCTGGGTTGCATTTTTGGGGCTTTTCCTTTTAGTTTTTCATTTACCTTTTTCTGTCACTTTTTAAACAGCTTTTTTTTTCTCTGGTTCCTTCAGGCTATCAATTAAGGGGGGTGGTCAATTGCTCACAGGTGCCTATATAACTGTGTGTAGGACTCATTCTGAGCCTGCTCAGTCTGAGGAACTCTGTGTAAGTGGAACTGGTATAAGTGGTGAGGTAAAAACCAGAGTTAGAGTGAACAAGTCTTGCTTTTTGTTTGCTGGGTTGCATTTTTGGGGCTTTTCCTTTTAGTTTTTCATTCACCTTTTTCTGTCAGTTTTTAAATAGCTTTTTTTTTTCTCTGGTTCCTTCAGGCTATCAATTAAAGGGGTGGTTAATTTCTCACAGGTGCCTATACAACTGTGTGTAGGACTCATTCTGAGCCTGCTCAGTCTGAGGCTGTGGAACTCTGTGTAAGTGGAACTGGTATAAGTGGTGAGTTAAAAACCAGAGTTAGAGTGAACAAGTCTTGCTTTTTGTTTGCTGGGTTGCATTTTTGGGGCTTTTCCTTTTAGTTTTTCAATCACCTTTTTCTGTCACTTTTTAAATAGCTTTTTTTTTTCTCTGTTTCCTTTCAGGCTATCAATTAAGGGGGTGGTCAATTGCTCACAGGTGTCTATACAACTGTTTGTAGGACTCATTCTGAGCCTGCTCAGTCTGAGGAACTCTGTGTAAGTGGAACTGGTATAAGTGGTGAGTTAAAAACCAGAGTTAGAGTGAACAATTCTTGCTTTTTGTTTGCTGGTTTGCATTTTTGGGGCTTTTCCTTTTAGTTTTTCAATCACCTTTTTCTGTCACTTTTTAAATAGTTTTTTTTCTCTGGTTCCTTCAGGCTATCAATTACGGGGGGGTGGTTAATTGCTCACAGGTGCCTATATAACTGTGTGTAGGACTCATTCTGAGCCTGCTCAGTCTGAGGCTGTGGAACTCTTTGTAAGTGGAACTGGTATAAGTGGTGAGTTAAAAAACAGAGTTAGAGTGAACAAGTCCTGCTTTTTGTTTGCTGGGTTGCATTTTTGGGGATTTTCCTTTTAGTTTTTCAATCACCTTTTTCTGTCACTTTTTAAATAGCTTTTTTTTTCTCTGGTTCCTTCAGGCTATCAATTAAGGGGGTGATTAATTGCTCACAGGTGTTTATATAACTGTGTGTAGGACTCATTCTGAGCCTGCCCAGTCTGAGGAACTCTGTGTAAGTGGAACTGGTATAAGTGGTGAGTTAAAAACCAGAGTTATCGTGAACAAGTCTTGCTTTTTGTTTGCTGGGTTGCATTTTTGGGGCTTTTTCTTTTAGTTTTTCAATCACCTTTTTCTGTCACATTTTAAATAGCTTTTTTTTCTCTGGTTCCTTCAGGCTATCAACTAAGGGGTGTGGTTACTTGCTCACAGGTGCCTATATAACTGTGTGTAGGACTCATTCTGAGCCTGCTCAGCCTGAGGCTGTGGAACTCTGTGTAAGTGGAACTGGTATAAGTGGTGAGTTAAAAACCAGAGTTAGGGTGAACAAGTCCTGCTTTTTGCTTGCTGGGTTGCATTTTTGGGGCTTTTCCTTTTAGTTTTTCATTCACCTTTTTCTGTCACTTTTTAAATAGCTTTTTCTTTCTCTGGTTACTTCAGGCTATCAATTAAAGGGGTGGTTAATTTCTCACAGGTGCCTATACAACTGTGTGTAGGACTCATTCTGAGCCTGCTCAGTCTGAAGCTGTGGAACTCTGTGTAAGTGGAACTGGTATAAGTGGTGAGTTAAAAACCAGAGTTAGAGTGAACAAGTCTTGCTTTTTGTTTGCTGGGTTGCATTTTTGGGGCTTTTCCTTTTAGTTTTTCAATCACCTTTTTCTGTCACTTTTTAAATAGCTTTTTTTTTTTCTGGTTCCTTCAGGCTATCAATTAAGGGGGGTGGTCAATTGCTCACAGGTGCCAATATAACTATGTGTAGGACTCGTTCTAAGCCTGCTCAGTCTGAGGAACTCTGTGTAAGTGGAACTGGTATAAGTGGTGAGTTAAAAACCAGAGTTAGAGTGAACAAGTCTTGCTTTTTGTTTGCTGGGTTGCATTTTGGGGGCTTTTCCTTTTAGTTTTTCATTCACCTTTTTCTGTCACTTTTTAAATAGCTTTTTTTTTTCTCTGTTTCCTTCAGGCTATCAATTAAGGGGGTGGTAAATTGCTCACAGGTGCCTATATAACTGTGTGTAGGACTCATTCTAAACCTGCTCAGTCTGAGGAACTCTGTGTAAGTGGAACTGGTATAAGTGGTGAGTTAAAAACCAGAGTTAGCGTGAAAAAGTCTTGCTTTTTGTTTGCTGGGTTGCATTTTTGGGGCTTTTCCTTTTAGTTTTTCAATCACCATTTTCTGTCACATTTTAATTAGCTTTTTTTTTCTCTGGTTCCTTCAGGCTATCAATTAAGGGGGTTGGTTACTTGCTCACAGGTGCCTATATAACTGTGTGTAGGACTCATTCTGAGCCTGCTCAGTCTGATGCTGTGGAACTCTGTATAAGTGGAACTGGTATAAGTGGTGAGTTCAAAACCAGAGTTATAGTGAACACGTCTTTCTTTTTGTTTGCTGGGTTGCATTTTTGGGGCTTTTCCTTTTAGTTTTTTAATCATCTTTTTCTGTCACTTTTTAAATAGCTTTTTTTTTTCTCTGGTTCCTTCAGGCTATTAATTAAGGGGGGTGGTCAATTGCTCACAGCTGCCTATATAACTGTGTGTAGGACTCATTCTGAGCCTGCTCAGTCTGAGGAACTCTGTGTAAGTTGAACTGGTATAAGTGGTGAGTTAAAAACCAGAGTTAGCGTGAACAAGTCTTGCTTTTTGTTTGCTGGGTTGCATTTTTGGGGCTTTTCCTTTTAGTTTTTCAATCACCATTTTCTATCACGTTTTAATTAGCTTTTTTTTTTCTCTGGTTCCTTCAGGCTATCAATTAAGGGGGGTGGTCAATTGCTCACAGGTGCCTATATAACTGTGTGTAGGACTCATTCTGAGCCTGCTCAGTCTGAGGAACTCTGTGTAAGTGGAACTGGTATAAGTGGTGAGTTAAAAACCAGAGTTAGCGTGAACAAGTCTTGCTTTTTGTTTGCTGGGTTGCATTTTTGGGGCTTTTTCTTTTAGTTTTTCAATCACCTTTTTCTGTCACATTTTAGTTAGCTTTTTTTTCTCTGGTTCCTTCAGGCTATCAATTAAGGGGGGTGGTTACATGCTCACAGGTGCCTATATAACTGTGTGTAGGACTCATTCTGAGCCTGCTCAGTCTGAGGAACTCTGTGTAAGTGGAACTGGTATAAGTGGTGAGTTAAAAACCAGAGTTAGCGTGAACAAGTCTTGCTTTTTGTTTGCTGGGTTGCATTTTTGGGGCTTTTCCTTTTGGTTTTTCGATCACCTTTTTCTGTCACTTTTTAAATAGCTTTTTTTTCTCTGGTTCCTTCTGGCTATCAATTAAAGGGGGTGGTTAATTGCTCACAGGTGCCTATATAACTGTGTGTAGGACTTATTCTGAGCCTGCTCAGTCTGAGGCTGTGGAACTCTGTGTAAGTGGAACTGGTATAAGTGGTGAGTTAAAAACCAGAGTTAGAGTGAACAAGTCCTGCTTTTTGTTTGCTGGGTTGCATTTTTGGGGATTTTCCTTTTAGTTTTTCAATCACCTTTTTCTGTCACTTTTTAAATAGCTTTTTTTTCTCTGGTTCCTTCAGGCTATCAATGAAGGGGGTGATTAATTTCTCACAGGTGCCTATATAACTGTGTGTAGGACTCATTCTGAGCCTGCTCAGTCTGAGGAACTCTGTGTAAGTGGAACTGGTATAAGTGGTGAGGTAAAAACCAGAGTTAGAGTGAACAAGTCTTGCTTTTTGTTTGCTGGGTTGCATTTTTGGGGCTTTTCCTTTTAGTTTTTCATTCACCTTTTTCTGTCACTTTTTAAACAGCTTTTTTTTTCTCTGGTTCCTTCAGGCTATCAATTAAGGGGGGTGGTCAATTGCTCACAGGTGCCTATATAACTGTGTGTAGGACTCATTCTGAGCCTGCTCAGTCTGAGGAACTCTGTGTAAGTGGAACTGGTATAAGTGGTGAGTTAAAAACCAGAGTTAGAGTGAACAAGTCCTGCTTTTTGTTTTCTGGGTTGCATTTTTGGGGATTTTCCTTTTAGTTTTTCATTCACCTTTTTCTGTCACTTTTTAAACAGCTTTTTTTTTTCTCTGGTTCCTTCAGGCTATCAATTAAAGGGGGTGGTTAATTGCTCACAGGTGCCTATATAACTGTGTGTAGGACTTATTCTGAGCCTGCTCAGTCTGAGGCTGTGGAACTCTGTGTAAGTGGAACTGGTATAAGTGGTGAGTTAAAAACCAGAGTTAGAGTGAACAAGTCTTGCTTTTTGTTTGCTGGGTTGCATTTTTGGGGCTTTTCCTTTTAGTTTTTCAATCACCTTTTTCTGTCACTTTTTAAATAGTTTTTGTTTTTTTTCTCTGGTTCCTTCAGGCTATCAATTAAGGGGGGTGGTCAATTGCTCACATGTGCCTATATAACTGTGTGTAGGACTCATTCTGAGCCTGCTCAGTCTGAGGAACTCTGTGTAAGTGGAACTGGTATAAGTGGTGAGGTAAAAACCAGAGTTAGAGTGAACACGTCTTGCTTTTTGTTTGCTGGGTTGCATTTTTGGGGCTTTTCCTTTTAGTTTTTCATTTACCTTTTTCTGTCACTTTTTAAACAGCTTTTTTTTTCTCTGGTTCCTTCAGGCTATCAATTAAGGGGGGTGGTCAATTGCTCACAGGTGCCTATATAACTGTGTGTAGGACTCATTCTGAGCCTGCTCAGTCTGAGGAACTCTGTGTAAGTGGAACTGGTATAAGTGGTGAGGTAAAAACCAGAGTTAGAGTGAACAAGTCTTGCTTTTTGTTTGCTGGGTTGCATTTTTGGGGCTTTTCCTTTTAGTTTTTCATTCACCTTTTTCTGTCAGTTTTTAAATAGCTTTTTTTTTTCTCTGGTTCCTTCAGGCTATCAATTAAAGGGGTGGTTAATTTCTCACAGGTGCCTATACAACTGTGTGTAGGACTCATTCTGAGCCTGCTCAGTCTGAGGCTGTGGAACTCTGTGTAAGTGGAACTGGTATAAGTGGTGAGTTAAAAACCAGAGTTAGAGTGAACAAGTCTTGCTTTTTGTTTGCTGGGTTGCATTTTTGGGGCTTTTCCTTTTAGTTTTTCAATCACCTTTTTCTGTCACTTTTTAAATAGCTTTTTTTTTTCTCTGTTTCCTTTCAGGCTATCAATTAAGGGGGTGGTCAATTGCTCACAGGTGTCTATACAACTGTTTGTAGGACTCATTCTGAGCCTGCTCAGTCTGAGGAACTCTGTGTAAGTGGAACTGGTATAAGTGGTGAGTTAAAAACCAGAGTTAGAGTGAACAATTCTTGCTTTTTGTTTGCTGGTTTGCATTTTTGGGGCTTTTCCTTTTAGTTTTTCAATCACCTTTTTCTGTCACTTTTTAAATAGTTTTTTTTCTCTGGTTCCTTCAGGCTATCAATTACGGGGGGTGGTTAATTGCTCACAGGTGCCTATATAACTGTGTGTAGGACTCATTCTGAGCCTGCTCAGTCTGAGGCTGTGGAACTCTTTGTAAGTGGAACTGGTATAAGTGGTGAGTTAAAAAACAGAGTTAGAGTGAACAAGTCCTGCTTTTTGTTTGCTGGGTTGCATTTTTGGGGATTTTCCTTTTAGTTTTTCAATCACCTTTTTCTGTCACTTTTTAAATAGCTTTTTTTTTCTCTGGTTCCTTCAGGCTATCAATTAAGGGGGTGATTAATTGCTCACAGGTGTTTATATAACTGTGTGTAGGACTCATTCTGAGCCTGCCCAGTCTGAGGAACTCTGTGTAAGTGGAACTGGTATAAGTGGTGAGTTAAAAACCAGAGTTATCGTGAACAAGTCTTGCTTTTTGTTTGCTGGGTTGCATTTTTGGGGCTTTTTCTTTTAGTTTTTCAATCACCTTTTTCTGTCACATTTTAAATAGCTTTTTTTTCTCTGGTTCCTTCAGGCTATCAACTAAGGGGTGTGGTTACTTGCTCACAGGTGCCTATATAACTGTGTGTAGGACTCATTCTGAGCCTGCTCAGCCTGAGGCTGTGGAACTCTGTGTAAGTGGAACTGGTATAAGTGGTGAGTTAAAAACCAGAGTTAGGGTGAACAAGTCCTGCTTTTTGCTTGCTGGGTTGCATTTTTGGGGCTTTTCCTTTTAGTTTTTCATTCACCTTTTTCTGTCACTTTTTAATTAGCTTTTTCTTTCTCTGGTTACTTCAGGCTATCAATTAAAGGGGTGGTTAATTTCTCACAGGTGCCTATACAACTGTGTGTAGGACTCATTCTGAGCCTGCTCAGTCTGAAGCTGTGGAACTCTGTGTAAGTGGAACTGGTATAAGTGGTGAGTTAAAAACCAGAGTTAGAGTGAACAAGTCTTGCTTTTTGTTTGCTGGGTTGCATTTTTGGGGCTTTTCCTTTTAGTTTTTCAATCACCTTTTTCTGTCACTTTTTAAATAGCTTTTTTTTTTCTCTGGTTCCTTCAGGCTATCAATTAAGGGGGGTGGTCAATTGCTCACAGGTGCCAATATAACTATGTAGGACTCATTCTAAGCCTGCTCAGTCTGAGGAACTCTGTGTAAGTGGAACTGGTATAAGTGGTGAGTTAAAAACCAGAGTTAGAGTGAACAAGTCTTGCTTTTTGTTTGCTGGGTTGCATTTTGGGGGCTTTTCCTTTTAGTTTTTCATTCACCTTTTTCTGTCACTTTTTAAATAGCTTTTTTTTTTCTCTGTTTCCTTCAGGCTATCAATTAAGGGGGTGGTAAATTGCTCACAGGTGCCTATATAACTGTGTGTAGGACTCATTCTAAACCTGCTCAGTCTGAGGAACTCTGTGTAAGTGGAACTGGTATAAGTGGTGAGTTAAAAACCAGAGTTAGCGTGAAAAAGTCTTGCTTTTTGTTTGCTGGGTTGCATTTTTGGGGCTTTTCCTTTTAGTTTTTCAATCACCATTTTCTGTCACATTTTAATTAGCTTTTTTTTTCTCTGGTTCCTTCAGGCTATCAATTAAGGGGGTTGGTTACTTGCTCACAGGTGCCTATATAACTGTGTGTAGGACTCATTCTGAGCCTGCTCAGTCTGATGCTGTGGAACTCTGTATAAGTGGAACTGGTATAAGTGGTGAGTTCAAAACCAGAGTTATAGTGAACACGTCTTGCTTTTTGTTTGCTGGGTTGCATTTTTGGGGCTTTTCCTTTTAGTTTTTTAATCATCTTTTTCTGTCACTTTTTAAATAGCTTTTTTTTTTCTCTGGTTCCTTCAGGCTATTAATTAAGGGGGGTGGTCAATTGCTCACAGCTGCCTATATAACTGTGTGTAGGACTCATTCTGAGCCTGCTCAGTCTGAGGAACTCTGTGTAAGTTGAACTGGTATAAGTGGTGAGTTAAAAACCAGAGTTAGCGTGAACAAGTCTTGCTTTTTGTTTGCTGGGTTGCATTTTTGGGGCTTTTCCTTTTAGTTTTTCAATCACCATTTTCTGTCACGTTTTAATTAGCTTTTTTTTTTCTCTGGTTCCTTCAGGCTATCAATTAAGGGGGGTGGTCAATTGCTCACAGGTGCCTATATAACTGTGTGTAGGACTCATTCTGAGCCTGCTCAGTCTGAGGAACTCTGTGTAAGTGGAACTGGTATAAGTGGTGAGTTAAAAACCAGAGTTATCGTGAACAAGTCTTGCTTTTTGTTTGCTGGGTTGCATTTTTGGGGCTTTTTCTTTTAGTTTTTCAATCACCTTTTTCTGTCACATTTTAGTTAGCTTTTTTTTCTCTGGTTCCTTCAGGCTATCAATTAAGGGGGGTGGTTACATGCTCATAGGTGCCTATATAACTGTGTGTAGGACTCATTCTGAGCCTTCTTAGTCTGAGGCTGTGGAACTCTGTGTAAGTGGAACTGGTATAAGTGGTGAGTTAAAAAATAGAGTTAGAGTGAACAAGTCTTGCTTTTTGTTTGCTGGGTTGCATTTTTGGGGCTTTTCCTTTTAGTTTTTCAATCACCTTTTTCTGTCACTTTTTAAATAGCTTTTTTTTTCTCTGGTTCCTTCAGGCTATCAATTAAGGGGGGTGGTTAATTGCTCACAGGTGCCTATATAACTGTGTGTAGGACTCATTCTGAGCCTGTGGAACTCTGTGTAAGTGGAACTCTGTATAAGTGGTGAGTTAAAAACCAGAGTTAGAGTAAACAAGTCTTGCTTTTTGTTTGCTGGGTTGCATTTTTGGGGCTTTTCCTTTTAGTTTTTCAATCACCTTTTTCTGTCACTTTTTAAATAGCTTTTTTTTCTCTGGTTCCTTCAGACTATCAATTAAGGGGGGTGGTTAATTGCTCACAGGTGCCTATATAACTGTGTGTAGGACTCATTCTGAGCCTGCTCAGTCTGAGGCTGTATAACTCTGTGTGAGTGGAACTGGTATAAGTGGTGAGTTAAAAAATAGAGTTAGAGTGAACAAGTCTTGCTTTTTGTTTGCTGGGTTGCATTTTTGGGGCTTTTCCTTTTAGTTTTTCAATCACCTTTTTCTGTCACTTTTTAAATAGCTTTTTTTTTTCTCTGGTTCCTTCAGGCTATCAATTAAGGGTGGTGGTTAATTGCTCACAGGTGCCTATATAACTGTGTGTAGGACTCATTCTGGGCCTGTGGAACTCTGTGTAAGTGGAACTGGTATAATTGGTGAGTTAAAAACCAGAGTTAGAGTGAACAAGTCTTGCTTTTTGTTTGCTGGGTTGCATTTTTGGGGCTTTTCCTTTTAGTTTTTCAATCACCTTTTTCTGTCACTTTTTAAATAGCTTTTTTTTCTTTGGTTCCTTCAGACTATCAATTAAGGGGGTGGTTAATTGCTCACAGGTGCCTATATAACTGTGTGTAGGACTCGTTCTGAGCCTGCTCAGTCTGAGGCTGTATAACTCTGTGTAAGTGGAACTGGTATAAGTGGTGAGTTAAAAAATAGAGTTAGAGTGAACAAGTCTTGCTTTTTGTTTGCTGGGTTGCATTTTTGGGGCTTTTCCTTTTAGTTTTTCAATCACCTTTTTCTGTCACTTTTTAAATAGCTTTTTTTTTCTCTGGTTCCTTCAGGCTATCAATTAAGGGTGGTGGTTAATTGCTCACAGGTGCCTATATAACTGTGTGTAGGACTCATTCTGGGCCTGTGGAACTCTGTGTAAGTGGAACTGGTATAAGTGGTGAGTTAAAAACCAGAGTTAGAGTGAACAAGTCTTGCTTTTTGTTTGCTGGGTTGCATTTTTGGGGCTTTTCCTTTTAGTTTTTCAATCACCTTTTTCTGTCACTTTTTAAATAGCTTTTTTTTCTTTGGTTCCTTCAGACTATCAATTAAGGGGGTGGTTAATTGCTCACAGGTGCCTATATAACTGTGTGTAGGACTCATTCTGAGCCTGCTCAGTCTGAGGCTGTATAACTCTGTGTAAGTGGAACTGGTATAAGTGGTGAGTTAAAAAATAGAGTTAGAGTGAACAAGTCTTGCTTTTTGTTTGCTGGGTTGCATTTTTGGGGCTTTTCCTTTTAGTTTTTCAATCACCTTTTTCTGTCACTTTTTAAATAGCTTTTTTTTTCTCTGGTTCCTTCAGGCTATCAATTAAGGGTGGTGGTTAATTGCTCACAGGTGCCTATATAACTGTGTGTAGGACTCATTCTGAGCCTGTGGAACTCTTTGTAAGTGGAACTGGTATAAGTGGTGAGTTAAAAACCAGAGTTAGAGTGAACAAGTCTTGCTTTTTGTTTGCTGGGTTGCATTTTTGGGGCTTTTCCTTTTAGTTTTTCAATCACCTTTTTCTGTCACTTTTTAAATAGCTTTTTTTCTCTGGTTCCTTCAGACTATCAATTAAGGGGGGTGGTTAATTGCTCACAGGTGCCTATATAACTGTGTGTGGGACTCATTCTGAGCCTGCTCAGTCTGAGGCTGTGGAACTCTCTGTAAGTGGAACTGGTATAAGTGGTGAGTTAAAAACCAGAGTTAGAGTAAACAAGTCTTGCTTTTTGTTTGCTGGGTTGCATTTTTGGGGCTTTTCCTTTTAGTTTTTCAATCACCTTTTTCTGTCACTTTTTAAATAGCTTTTTTTTCTCTGGTTCCTTCAGACTATCAATTAAGGGGGGTGGTTAATTGCTCACAGGTGCCTATATAACTGTGTGTAGGACTCATTCTGAGCCTGCTCAGTCTGAGGCTGTATAACTCTGTGTGAGTGGAACTGGTATAAGTGGTGAGTTAAAAAATAGAGTTAGAGTGAACAAGTCTTGCTTTTTGTTTGCTGGGTTGCATTTTTGGGGCTTTTCCTTTTAGTTTTTCAATCACCTTTTTCTGTCACTTTTTAAATAGCTTTTTTTTTTCTCTGGTTCCTTCAGGCTATCAATTAAGGGTGGTGGTTAATTGCTCACAGGTGCCTATATAACTGTGTGTAGGACTCATTCTGGGCCTGTGGAACTCTGTGTAAGTGGAACTGGTATAAGTGGTGAGTTAAAAACCAGAGTTAGAGTGAACAAGTCTTGCTTTTTGTTTGCTGGGTTGCATTTTTGGGGCTTTTCCTTTTAGTTTTTCAATCACCTTTTTCTGTCACTTTTTAAATAGCTTTTTTTTCTTTGGTTCCTTCAGACTATCAATTAAGGGGGTGGTTAATTGCTCACAGGTGCCTATATAACTGTGTGTAGGACTCGTTCTGAGCCTGCTCAGTCTGAGGCTGTATAACTCTGTGTAAGTGGAACTGGTATAAGTGGTGAGTTAAAAAATAGAGTTAGAGTGAACAAGTCTTGCTTTTTGTTTGCTGGGTTGCATTTTTGGGGCTTTTCCTTTTAGTTTTTCAATCACCTTTTTCTGTCACTTTTTAAATAGCTTTTTTTTTCTCTGGTTCCTTCAGGCTATCAATTAAGGGTGGTGGTTAATTGCTCACAGGTGCCTATATAACTGTGTGTAGGACTCATTCTGGGCCTGTGGAACTCTGTGTAAGTGGAACTGGTATAAGTGGTGAGTTAAAAACCAGAGTTAGAGTGAACAAGTCTTGCTTTTTGTTTGCTGGGTTGCATTTTTGGGGCTTTTCCTTTTAGTTTTTCAATCACCTTTTTCTGTCACTTTTTAAATAGCTTTTTTTTCTTTGGTTCCTTCAGACTATCAATTAAGGGGGTGGTTAATTGCTCACAGGTGCCTATATAACTGTGTGTAGGACTCATTCTGAGCCTGCTCAGTCTGAGGCTGTATAACTCTGTGTAAGTGGAACTGGTATAAGTGGTGAGTTAAAAAATAGAGTTAGAGTGAACAAGTCTTGCTTTTTGTTTGCTGGGTTGCATTTTTGGGGCTTTTCCTTTTAGTTTTTCAATCACCTTTTTCTGTCACTTTTTAAATAGCTTTTTTTTTCTCTGGTTCCTTCAGGCTATCAATTAAGGGTGGTGGTTAATTGCTCACAGGTGCCTATATAACTGTGTGTAGGACTCATTCTGAGCCTGTGGAACTCTTTGTAAGTGGAACTGGTATAAGTGGTGAGTTAAAAACCAGAGTTAGAGTGAACAAGTCTTGCTTTTTGTTTGCTGGGTTGCATTTTTGGGGCTTTTCCTTTTAGTTTTTCAATCACCTTTTTCTGTCACTTTTTAAATAGCTTTTTTTCTCTGGTTCCTTCAGACTATCAATTAAGGGGGGTGGTTAATTGCTCACAGGTGCCTATATAACTGTGTGTGGGACTCATTCTGAGCCTGCTCAGTCTGAGGCTGTGGAACTCTCTGTAAGTGGAACTGGTATAAGTGGTGAGTTAAAAAATAGAGTTAGAGTGAACAAGTCTTGCTTTTTGTTTGCTGGGTTGCATTTTTGGGGCTTTTCCTTTTAGTTTTTCAATCACCTTTTTCTGTCACTTTTTAAATAGCTTTTTTTTTTTCTCTACTTCCTTCAGGCTATCAATTAAGGGGGGTGGTTAATTGCTCACAGGTGCCTATATAACTGTGTGTAGGACTCATTCTGAGCCTGCTCAGTCTGAGGCTGTGGAACTCTGTGTAATTGGAACTGGTATAAGTGGTGAGTTAAAAACCAGAGTAATGCCCCGTACACACGGTCGGATTTTCCGATGGACAATGTCCGATCGGAGCGTGTTGTCGGAAATTCCGACCGTGTGTGGGCGCCATCGGACATTTTCCTTTGGATTTTCCGACATACAAAGTTGGACAGCAGGAGATAAAATTTTCCGACAACAAAATCCGATCGCGTCAATTCCGACCGTGTGTGGCCTGTTCCGACGCACAAAGTGCCACGCATGCTCAGAAGAAATTTCGACTCGGGACAGCTCGTTCTGGTAAACTTAGCATTCACAATGGATACAGCACTTTCGTCACGCTGCAATGTAAAAAATGGTTTAATACAGCGCACTCTCTTCTTCTTTATAATGTGACAAGAATGAAGTAGTTTTGCTGCTCATATTCACACACACTTCTCACAAAGTTTTATTTGTGTTTTATTAGTGGGATTCCCTCAATATATTGTTATTAGTTGTCACATCTGACAGTTTTATATTTTTTATGTTTTTTTTTTTTATTTTAAGCCTTTTTTTTTCTTTAATGTTTGGATTTTTTCCAAGGCTGATCTTTGTTCAATGTTATTTTTATTTTTACTCCAGAATATTTTTGTGTGTGTTTTGTTTGTCAAGTTACCCCAACACCATTGATATCTTTTATTATTTAATCTCCAGGAGATTTTTTGTTGTTGGTGTCCCTTGTTCATTTCACATTGTATATTTGAAATGTACCTGAATCCTCACAAACCAACTGTAATTTTTGAAGTAATACACATAGGAGAGTATAATTCAAAACAAAAATCCTTTATTAAGGGATCAGAACCAAACAAAGAGGAAGGCAACACTGGATCAACAGCAGAAATTAGTGAAGCCTGGGACCCCCACGGCAGACATCAATTCTTAAACATCAAAATTGGTGGCCTGAGGAGTCCATATGTAAGGGAGGGCAGTCTGGTCCGGGATTCTCAGAGACTCGGATAGCAGCAGATGACATCTGTGTCCCCAGGCTGTGCTACCACAAGAGGCTGCATCTTTTGGCCGACCAGACTGGATCCAGGGCAATCACTCTCTGGTCTTCCTTTCACGCTTCCTTCCGGGCTGTGCAGTTGGAGATGTGGCAGGAGGAGGAGTAGGACCTGGAGGAGGAGGAGGACTGGGAGGACCTGGAGGAGGACTGGGAGGACCTGGAGGAGAGGGAGGAGGAGGAGGAGGAGGACCATCCCAAAGCTGTGTGTGAGGTGTAATTTGGCCCCTCACACCTTTCTCCAGAGCCTCTGATATGAGGGCCTGACACATGGCTTTTTGGCCCTCCTCCATCCTCTGCATTTTATAGGCAATGAATGCAGCAATGTTCTCCTGCCTGGTGTGTGGTGCTCCCAGGACCTCTGTAGCCCTCCAAAAGAATCTGATAGCTGCCTCCTCTAGGGCACTCGTCCTACTGCCACTTTCTGTTTTCAGGTGTGGTGGAGGGACCTTGATATCAGCCAGCCGGCTCGGCCCGGCCACCTCCTGGCTGGGACTTCCCTGTGTATGAAAAAGGGACATAGTTGTAATGTTTTGCATCATCAATCACAATCCTAAATTAGTACTCCCAACTAACATCTAGTTAACATCATTGATTGGACAAGCAGAAATATTTAGAGGAATGCTATACCTCAATCTGGGCTCCTCCACATATGGCCTGGAAGGCCCAGGATGGGCGTCAGAAGCCTCAGCCGGGGGGGAAGGAAGCGTGGAAGGAAGACTGGAGAGGGATGGCCTGGATTCATTCTGGCCTGCCAGAAAGTGCAGCCTGTCGTAGTACAACATCCTGGGGACATAGATGTCATCTGCTGCTCCGGATCTCTATGAATCCAGGACTTTCTTGCGCTCCCTCAGATATGTGCTCCTCAGGCAACCAATTAATATCTTTAAATTAGTGATGTCTGCCGTGGGGATCACCTGCTTCACAATTTCACACAATTGCTCCAGTGCTGCCTTCCTCTTTGCTTGGTTCTTGAAATGGGGGTGGGTAATCTCCCACAGACAGGGCAGCTCACTTAGCATCTCTACGAATACTGACATGAAGTCATTGTCTTTCATTAAGATATCCATGTTCACTGCAAGACACAACACAAGACAAAGCCTAATGTCAGACAAAACTCTCCTAATCTTGTTACAATACAGGCCTCAATCTAGAAGCAGTATAGGCCCAAGTTTGTCTCTTACCTTCGTTCTTACGATCGGCGCGTCCAATGCTCCTTCCTCCGCTCACCGATCGTACGTAATACGCACGCGTGTTACGCTTTATACACACTGCGCATGCGTGTAACTCTGCCCGCCCCTGACGTTCTTTCTAGTCTATTCCCCGCCCCTTTTTGTTCGGTGCAGTGGGGGAAGAGCATGATGGCGGAGTTACAACAGGTGCGTGATAATTCTAACAACGAGGAGGAGGAGGAGGAAAGCCCGGATCCAGGCACGTCCCGATCCAGAAGGAGACGTTTTAAGGCCACAAATATGTCGTTTGGGGAGATGTTGGAGATGGTAGACATCATGAAGAAGTCCGACTATGACGGAAAATATGGGCCTTACTCCCACCCCAACATCAGAAAGGCCAAAATCATTGGTAAAGTGGTCCGGAGTCTGGAGAGGAATTTCGGGGTACGAAGATCTAAAGATCAGCTCAGGAAGCGGTGGTCGGACCTGAAGTTGAGAGAGCCAGAGCAGTACCGAAAGATCCGGAGAGTGCTGCAAAAAAGTAAGTAGTGTGCTGTGTTCCTATTCTTTCTGTCTTTATTCCGTTCGTTCTGCTCCATATGCTTTTAGTAATTGTAACGTTTAAAAAGGTCAACTTTAATGTTCATGGGCCCATTATTCGTTCGTATCAAACATTTTTCTTTCGGCCTCTAGAACACCATTGTTTAGGCCATATGCATTTTCCCACATTTTTTTGGGGCCTACTTGGATGTCAAATATTTGTTTGTGTAGATGGGTTTGTTACTAGAATGAAATGCCAACTAGATTGTGTGTAAGGAGAGGACACTGAGCAGCTGTTTTCACATCTGGACACTGGAGCACTAGTGTGGGACACAAGAACACCATTTTTATTAGGGGGGGCACACATTTGCTCCAGTGTATACTATAGGGGGGGCTACATCTGTGAAGCTTGTACCAAACAGGTAAAGTATTGCAGCTTGACAAAGGACAATAAAAAATATACATCTTGGAACTCGGCTAAAATAGACAATTGTACCCCACTTCCAAGCAATGTTTACTATTTCTAGTTCTGTCATCAAATATCTGTGTGCTAATTATACCATTTTTGTTTTACATAGGGGAGAAAAGACTCGGAGGACACCCCTCATCCCAGGAGACCAGAGACCCCCCACCTCTGGAAGAAGGGGAAATACCAACCCAAGAAGCTGAGCAGGAGGAAGAAGAAGATGTGGTGGAGATTGGCACTACAACAGGTGAGTGTCTGCAACCACAGGCTCAGGTAAAAGAGATGGATGGTGGCAGATTTTTGAGACCTGTTTTTTTTGTTCTTTATCTCTTTTTAGGTGATCGTGATCCAGAACGCTTTACATCTGAAAGTGCCCAGATACTGATCGGGGAGATCATGGGGTGTAATCTCCAATTGAAAAACATCCAGCAACAAATCAGTGATGTTATTAAAAAAATAATAACATCATTGATGTTTTGGGGCGAATTTAAACCCCACAAAATCACCTGTTTTATCTTACTAAAATTTTTACAATGTTTAGAAAAGCCAAATTTGGAGGATGCACACAGTGTGCCAACATGTGCTATCTGCATTCACGGGGGATCAATGGACGCGTTTTGGGGGTGCAACCCCTTACTCAATTATAAAGTAGCGTTGAGGAAGGGCTTGCTCCCCCAAAACACGTCCCTTGATCCCCCCTGATGGCAGATAGCACATGTTGACATTCGTACATTGGTGTGCATCTTCCAAATTTGGCTTTTCCAGGGGTGATTTCCCCCCATCTGAACGCTATATCAAACCCAGTTCCTAAATACTGATGTCTGATGTAGCCTTCAGGTTTTACCTAATGTGAACTTTGTAAGTTCAAGTTTTTTGGTTTTCTTGTTGGTTTTACACAGGCCTGTTTTATCTGAAATGGATATTTCGATTTTTGATAATGCCCCCCCAAAAATTGTTATACAACAAACATGTTGTTTTGTTTTAAAAACCTTTGGTAAATGCACATGTGATTGTGCAGGTATAAAAAAGTGCCTTACTCAAGAATGTGTGGATTATTGTCTCAACACTACAACACTTTTGGGGTGATGTAATAGCTGTTTTATGCAGAAATGGGGGTTATTTCCTAAGGGCAAATACACTTTGCACTACAAGTGCAGGTTCAGTGCAGTTGCAAGTGCACTTGTAGTGAAATGTGTTTTTGCATTTAGGAAGTACCAGCCAACACTATTCTTTATAAGGTTACCCAATCACGACATTTTCTGCACTCAACACATTTCTGTCAGGGTCAGCTCAAACAAACACAAGCAGTAAATGTCCACCAAGAATTGCTTTTGGTTGTTTTTTATTTGAAAAAGGTGTCACAGATTGTCTGGCATATTGATAGCCCCCCTACCCGCAAAGAACTCCAGGTATCGTAACCGGACATCACGGGCACTCAGGGAGGGCAAGCCAGGACGGCCACTTTCAACTGAGCCAGCATAGTTGGCTGAATGTTTTCTTAAAAAATTATGGAGAACACAGCACGCCAGTATAATATGGTTCAGTTTATACTCCGCCATATGGATGGGTGTCAGAAATAGTCGGAACCGGCTGGCCAGGATTCCAAATGTGTTCTCCACCACTCTTCGGGCTCTGGCCAGCCGGTAATTAAAAACCCTCTGTTCCGGGGTGAGGGTCCTCATCGGAAATGGCTGCATCAGGTGGTCCCCCTGCGCAAACGCTTCATCAGCAATGAACACAAATGGGAGACCTTCAACATTGTCCTCTGGAGGTGGCAAGTCCAAGCTGCCATTCTGGAGATGCCTGTAGAACTCCGTCTGGGCGATCACTCCACCATCGGACATCCGGCCATTCTTCCCCACGTCCACATACAAGAACTCGTAATTAGCCGACACCACCGCCAACATCACTATACTATTAAACCCCTTGTAATTATGATAGTACGACCCCGAGTTGGGTGGTGGGACGATGTGGACGTGTTTCCCATCAATTGCCCCTCCGCAGTTAGGAAAGTCCCACCGCTGGGCAAAGTGGGAGGCCACAGTCTCCCATTCCTGTGGCGTGGAAGGAAACTGTTGAGGAAAAAACAATAAACATTACTATTTTTTCACAGAAACATGGCAAGCAGATTAGACACAAACATTATGGGTCAACCTCCAGATAGCATTTATTAAGGGGAATTTTACAACAACAAAGTATAAGGTACACCTATCATATTCCCCCCCCCTCTCATGGGCCATTTCTAACATTATAGGGGGGGGACTCTTGGACAGGTAACCCTCTTCACTTCATTGAGAGATGAATGCCTAAATACAGGGTATTACTTGGAACAGCCCCTCCTTAGTTACACTATTGGCAGCCCACTGGACAGGTAAGAAGTGTCATAATACAAAGATATAAATACACACTGTACACATTTGAGGACATTTGGACATTCTGCTATTACCTATCAAGATCATAATAGGATACAAATACTTATAACAGTACCATTGGAAAGTATACAGGCAGGCCCTTGCACTACATGCTTTGGGGAATTCATCCATAAATCTGAGCACTAAAGAGGTGGGTATAGTGTGTATGGGTTTGGCAAAGTCAGCAGATAGATGATTGAGGATAGAGAATTGGGATCAGCTGACTTAGCAGTTGGGGGAGGGAGGGTTACAAAAAATTTGGGGACACCACAAAAAAAAGCCTCTGGCACTCTGCCTGAATTTAAATCAAAAATAACATTTCCAAACATTTTAGGGGGTGTTTGGGGTAAAGCACTACTATGGAGCAGATAAAATACATTGTTAAGTGACTACATGAGGTGAATATAGGGCCAGGAGACACCATGCTGGGGAGGTTATTGAAGGGCAAATATGTATGAAGGACCTAAAATAATAATTACAGAAAAATCCAGCATGCATGAGGACAAAGGGGACATTCACAGCATATTCCAATCATGGTAATTAGGGAATGAGGAAAGAAATACAATATATTAGCAAACATTCAATACCATAAAATGTGATATAAAAGGATAAAAATCTTACCTTCATATACTCCTTCTGCAGGACCTGTATGATGGCAGAACAGGTCTCTGGGATAATGATCCCCAGAGCCTGGGGGGAGATGCCTGTCGAGAACTTGAGGTCCTGCAGGCTTCTCCCTGTGGCCAAATACCGCAAGGTAGCGACCAACCTCTGCTCCGGAGTGATGGCTTGCCTCATGCAGGTATCCTGCCTGCTGATATAAGGGGTCAGCAAAGCCAACAAACGGTGAAACACGGGGTCCGTCATCCTGAGAAAGTTCCTGAAATCATCAGGATTATTCTCACGGATCTCACGGAGCAAAGGCATATGACAGAACTGGTCACGCTGAAGCAACCAATTCTTGGTCCATGAACTCCTCCCCACCCTGTTCATGGACTGGACTTGTGTCAAGGTCAGGCCCCAACACCAAGCCCCCGCACAGCATGAACTCTACGAGGAGTACGCATACGCAACATGGCTAGAAAACGGTCGGCTGCTCAGAACGAAGTAACAGAACGCACTGAAGAACAGCAAGGCCTGTGAAGAGCGACCTGAAAAACAGCAACGAGCAGACAAGATCTCACAGAAAACTCCAATACGAACTGACTGCACGCACTGAAGAGCAGATACAAACCCACAAGCACAAACTGAACGTCAGAAAACTATCTGAAAGCCACGAGTCTGAAAAAGCGTGAATCGTCTTTCACCAAGCTTTTACTAACAAGAGATTAGCAAAAGGAGCCCAAAGGGTGCCGCGCTTGGTTCTGAACCGGCCTTTTCTAGTCTCGTCGTACGTGGTGTATGTCACCGCGTTCTTGGCGATCGGAAATTCCGACAACTTTATGTGACCGTGTGTATGCAAAACAAGTTTGAGCCAACATCCGTCGGAAAAAATCCGAGGATTTTGTTGTCGGAATGTCCGAACAAAGTCCGACTGTGTGTACGGGGCATTAGAGTGAACAAGTCTTGCTTTTTGTTTGCTGGGTTGCATTTTTGGGGCTTTTCCTTTTAGTTTTTCAATCACCTTTTTCTGTCACTTTTTAAATAGCTTTTTTTTTTCTCTGGTTCCTTCAGGCTATCAATTAAGGGGGATGGTTACTTGCTCACAGGTGCCTATATAACTGTGCGTAGGACTCATTCTGAGCCTGCTCAGTCTGAGGCTGTGGAACTCTGTGTAAGTGGAACTGGTATAAGTGGTGAGTTAAAAACCAGAGTTTAAAACAGGAGGTTATAACAGGGGTCATAGTACTTTTCTGAGTAGTGTGTGTGGATCGTTAGTACTTGTGTATTGTGTACTGTATACTTGAGTATTGCGAGTGCAAGTAGGTCTGCGACTGTTTTGCGATTGCACGTAGGTCTGTGAGTACCTGGGTATTGTCTTGTTAAGTACCTGTGTATTGTCTTGAGTATTAGTGCCAGGAAGCTAGCTGTTAGGTAATTTGGACAGGGTAAAATCCCTAAATCTTTACTAAATTTAATAGGTACGATGCCCGGCCGGTGTGGAGAGGCGACTCTTTGTACATCTTGTTGCATGTATGCGTTCCTTGATCATCCGATTGAGGGCGAATACTGCTGTGCAAAATGTAGGCACATTGTTTCCCTGGAAGCCCAGGTTCTGAATCTGGGGAAGCAACTGTCAACACTGAGAAGTCCCTCCATACTAAAGGAAAACCAGGAACGTACACGGCAGGTGCCGGCAGGGGCCAGCACAGAGGCGGGTGGAGACAAAAAGGTGCAGGCACTAGCAAAGAGTAGATGGGTGGCAGTCAGGAGGGGTAGAGGGGGAAGTGCCAGGGAGGCCGATCCAGGACTGGAGCATCCCAATAAGTACACTCCATTGAGTGATTTTGGTGAAACCAGTCAGGGACCAGCACTGCTGGAGCTGAATGGACTCTCCTAGCTGCCAGGGGAAGAACTCCTCCAGTGAGAGTGTGGGGGCAGCAAAGGGAAAGGAAAGACAGACTCTGGTGGTAGGGGACTCAGTTCTTAGAAGGACAGAGAGGGCAATCTTTAACCAAGACCTGAAGCGCCGAACAGTATGTTGTCTACCGGGCGCTCGGGTTCGGCACATCACGGATCTTGTGGACAGATTACTGGGAGGGGCTGGGGAAGACCCGGCTGTCATGGTGCACGTTGGCATCAATGACAAAGTCAGAGGGAGATGGAGTGTCCTAAGGAACGATTTTAGGGACTTAGGAGCTAAATTGAGGAAAAGGACCTCCAAGGTAGTATTCTCAGGAATACTACCGGTACATCGAGCCACACCAGAAAGGCAGAGGGAGATTAGGGAAGTAAACAAGTGGCTGAAGAGCTGGTGTAGTAAGGAGGGGTTTGCGTTCCTGGAGGACTGGGCCGACTTCTCAGTCAGCAACCGGTACTATAGAAGGGATGGACTGCACCTAAATGAGGAGGGTGCAGATCTGCTGGGAATGAAGATGGCCAAAAAGTTAGAGGGGTTTTTAAACTAGGCGATGGGGGGAGGGTCCAGAGACAGAGATAGCCAGCATGGAAGATATTCCAGAGGGTAGTATTGGGGGCATTAGTGGTAGGTTAACCAAAGCACAAAAACACAAGGTGAGTATAGTAGCAAGTCCTAGTTGCAATCTCGAAACACCCAATACGAGGACAATATGCGACCAGTCTAAACTATGTGGCATGTTCACCAATGCCAGGAGCATGGCGGACAAGATGGGTGAACTAGAGATACTGTTGTACAAGGAGGACTTGGATTTTGTGGGAATTTCAGAGACCTGGTTCAACAGCTCTCATAATTGGCTTGCAAACATTCAAGGGTATACCCTATACCACAAGGATAGAGAGGGTAAAAAAGGGGGAGGGGTATGCCTATATATCAAGAATAATGTACAAGGGAATGTGAGAGATGACATCACTGAGCGAGCTAGAGAGGAGGTGGAATCCTTATGGGTAGAGCTCCAAAGGGATGAAGCTAAGGGGAAAATAATACTGGGAGTATGCTATAGGCCCCCTAACCTGAGGGAGGGAGTGGAGACGAATCTCCTATCACAAATTGGATTAGCAGCAAGGATGGGAAGTGTTATCATAATGGGGGATTTTAATTATCCAGACATAGACTGGGCAGAGGGAACCGCGCATTCATTTAAGGCTCGCCAGTTCCTTAATGTCTTGCAGGACAATTTTATGGGTCAGATGGTAGACGCACCAACTAGAAATAAAACATTACTGGATCTACTGATTACCAACAATACAGACCTGATCACGGATGTGGAAATACGCGGCAATTTAGGTAACAGCGATCACAGGTCAATTAGTTTCAGTATAAATCACACAAATAGGAAACATGAAGGGAACACAAAGACACTGAGCCAACTTCCCTAAACTACAAACCTTGCTAAAAGGCATAAATTGGGATAAAATATTAGGAACAAAGAATACGGAGGAGAGATGGGTTTGCTTTAAGAGCATATTAAATAAGAGCATTAGCCAATGTATCCCATTGGGTAATAAATTTAAAAGAGCGAACAAAAATCCTGGATGGCTTAACTCCAATGTAAAAATGCATATAAAAGCAAAGGAGAAGGCCTTCAAAAAATACAGGGTTGAGGGATCATCCTCAGCATTCAGACTTTATAAAGAATGCAACAAAAAATGTAAGGGTGCAATTAGGACAGCTAAGATAGAACATGAAAGACACATAGCGGAGGAGAGCAAAAAAAATCCCAAGAAATTCTTTAAGTATGTAAACAGTAAAAAAGGAGGACAGACCATAAAGAATGAGGAAGGACATCTGGTTACAAAGGATGGGGAGATGGCGAAGGTATTGAATTTATTATTCTCCTCAGTCCTAACGAGTGAATCGGGGGACTTCAGTAACCAAAACTGCAGTGTTTATCCTCATGACACAACACAGGAAGCACCTCCATGGTTAACAGAGGACAGAATTAAAATTAGACTTGAGAAACTTAACATTAATAAATCACCGGGACCAGATGGCTTGCATCCGAGGGTACTTAGGGAACTCAGTCAAGTGATTGCCAGACCGTTGTTCCTAATTTTTACAGACAGTCTATTGACTGGAATGGTACCAGCTGATTGGAGAAAAGCCAATGTAGCACCAATATTTAAAAATGGCCCTAAATACATCCCTGGGAATTACAGACCAGTTAGCCTAACATCAAGAGTATGTAAACCCTTGGAGGGGATGATAAGGGACTATATACAAGATTTTAGTAATAAGAACGATATCATTAGCAGTAATCAGCATGGATTCATGAAGAATCGTTCTTGCCAAACCAATCTATTAACCTTCTATGAGGAGGTGAGTTGCCATCTAGATAAGGGAAGGCCCGTAGACGTGGTTTATCTGGATTTTGCAAAAGCATTTCTCACAGTTCCCCATAAACGTTTACTGTACAAAATAAGGTCCGTTGGCATGGACCATAGGGTGAGTAGATGGATTGAAAACTGGCTACAAGGGCGAGTTCAGAGGGTGGTGATAAATGGGGAGTACTCAGAATGGTCAGGGGTGGGTAGCGGGGTTCCCCAGGGTTCTGTGCTGGGACAATCCTATTTAATTTGTTTATAAACGACCTGAAGGATGGGATAAACAGTTCAATCTCTGTATTTGCAGATGATACTAAGCTAAGCAGGGCAATAACTTCTCCGCAGGATGTGGAAACCTTGCAAAAAGACCTGAACAAATTAATGGGGTGGGTGACTACATGGCAAATGAGGTTAAATGTAGAAAAATGTAAAATAATGCATTTGGGTGGCAAAAATATGAATGCAATCTATACACTGGGGGAGAACCTCTGGGAGAATCTAGGATGGAAAAGGACCTGGGGGTCCTAGTAGATGATAGGCTCAGCAATGGCATGCAATGCCAAGCTGCTGCTAATAAAGCAAACAGAATATTGGCATGCATTAAAAGGGGGATCAACGCAAGAGATAAAACGATAATTCTCCCGCTCTACAAGGCTCTGGTCCGGCCGCACCTGGAGTATGCTGTCCAGTTCTGGGCACCAGTCCTCAGGAAGGATGTACTGGAAATGGAGCGAGTACAAAGAAGGGCAACACAGCTAATAAAGGGTCTGGAGGATCTTAGTTATGAGGAAAGGTTGCAAGCACTGAACTTATTCTCTCTGGAAAAGAGACGCTTGAGAGGGGATATGATTTCAATTTACAAATACTGTACTGGTGACCCCACAATAGGGATAAAACTTTTTCGCAGAAGAGAGTTTAATAAGACTCGTGGCCACTCATTACAATTAGAAGAAAAGAGGTTTAACCTTAAACTACGTAGAGGGTTCTTTACTGTAAGAGCGGCAAGGATGTGGAATTCCCTTCCACAGGCGGTGGTCTCAGCGGGGAGCATTGATAGCTTCAAGAAACTATTAATCACCTGAATGACCGCAACATACAGGGATATACAATGTAATACTGACACATAATCACACACATAGGTTGGACTTGATGGACTTGTGTCTTTTTTCAACCTCACCTACTATGTAACTATGTAACTATGTAACTATGTTTAATTTTGAGTAGCGCTACTTTTAAATTGCATATAAAATTATTTTATTTATCTGCCATGACATAAAATGTTGGGGTTTGAAGGAGAAGCCTTTCAATACAATATTTTGCTTCTCATTCATCTATAAACATTGACTCACATACTTATTGGCCATATTATCAGCAACAAACAATATTTAGAATGGTTTGAATGTGATGGTGATCACTAGTATAACAAGTGATAGTATGGGTAGATTGACCATCTTTGCATATTTTTAGACTAAAGAGAAGTATCTATCTCATTTTTGCCTGAGCCTTTAATAGGCTTTCTTGAGAAGATGTTTGCTATATGCTATGTTTAACAACTTTTTCATGAACTAATTACATTGGACCTCAATTAAATAAATTGACTCAATGAAACAAGTTACCAGACAAATCTGTATTAGACAATGATGAAAAGTGTTTAATACAAAATTATTGGAATGGGGCAACTTAAAATGTAAATAGTGGCAACAAGTTTCTGGATATAATTTACCTGTAATAAATATAGCTCACTTGCTCATCAGTGAAAATTAGTGTTCCAGTTTTAAGATGGCCATACACTGTAAGATTTCTTTAACTCTATTGATTTCAATATCCACTCTAAATAATGGGCACTTTGATTATTTTATTGGTTCTATGTCTATCATGTTATGCATGTAATAATTATTTTCAGTTCAGACCCCTTTTTTTGTTTTTAACTTTTTTTTATTTAACCACTTGCCACCCACCATATAGCAAAATGATGGTGGCAAAGTGGTTGCGATATCCTGACCAGACATCGGCGGGATATGACGTCACCAAGACATCAAGCCGCTGCGTGTCCTGGGGGCGCATCAAGGCAATCATTGTTGCGGTGTGTCAGTCGGACACACCGCATAACTGATCTAGGTAAAGAGTGTCTGATGGAGAGACTCTTTACCACCTGATCAGCCGTGTCCAATCACGGCTGATCACAATGTAAATAGGAAGATCCATTGATCGGCTTTTCCTCACTCGTGTTTGTCAGACGCGAGTAGAGGGGAGCCGATAGGCTGCTCCTCTGACAGGGGGGTCTGTGCTGATTGATTATCAGTGCAGCCCCCCCCCAGGATGCCCACACTGGATCACCAGGGACGCCACCAGGACCACCAGGGATGCCCACTGTAACATAACGTCCCACACTCCGCTTGAGTGCTTTCGTCATATACCACTTCCTCCCAGTCTGAATATAGATATCAGATATTCCAACCGCTCACAAGCACAAAACAAGACAATACTTGTTTAGTTGCTGAACATGGACTGTTTATTAGAGCCAGAATACAAGTCTTATATACAGTTAAAGGGGAGGTTTCCCCTCCTGCTCATATCACTCTAACAATACACTTGTAACCAGAAACATAAATTAACATAAGCTAATTAACTAATCCCCTAAATCAGCCGATGTGACTCCCTAACTACAATACACATTATCATACATATCAATACAGAAGTCCTTCATACAATTGCAGGGTTAATTAGCACAAACAACAATGGGTGAAAGACTCTTAGAATTTATAGTAGACTAATTACATTATAGCAGACAGACAGATAGGTGGCTGGAGTTGATGACATCAGCATCTTTTAACAGTACGTGTCCCAACATTATGAATCAGTCACTATTCCTAATATGGCATATGCAGGGTTCCCAGAGTCTGTGTGTCTTGGGGGGGGGCATGGACTTGAATCCAAAGTAACACCACCTCAAGGGTCCCCAGGCATACAGCTCACAAAGAGCACTGTTCCCCCAAATGCCAGGGCCCATGATCGGTAGGCAAGAGGCTAGCATTCAGTCCCCTCCAAAAGTCTCTGTTCTGGCTAGGTCTGTCACACCCACCACTAGTCACCACCAGGTATGCCACCCATGGCCACCAGGGATAACAATCAGTGCCCACAATGGATGCCAATCAATGCCCACAATGCCTGCCAATCAGTGCCCACAGGGGATGCCTGCCAATCAGTGATGCCCATCTATACCATCCATTAGTCTACATCAGTGCCACCAATCAGTACCCATCCATGCCCATCCGTGCCACATATCAGTGCCCATCCATGCTGTCTATCAGTGCCCATCCATGCTGTCTATCAGTGCCCATCAATGCTGCCTTTCAGTGCCCATCAGTGCCACCTTTCAATGCCCATCAGTACTGCCTTTCAGTGCCTATCAGTGCTGCCTATGTGTAACCATCAGTGCTGCATATCAGTGCCACCTATCAGTGCCGACTATCAGTGCCCCATCAGTGCCCCATATTAGTGCTCATCATCAGTGCCCATCAGTGCCACCTTATCAGTACAGCCCCATCAGTGCCCATCAGTGAAGGAGAAAACATACTTATTTACAAAGTTTTGCAACAGAAACAAAAAAGTTTCCTTTCCAAAATTTTCGGTCTTTTTTTTAATTCCATTATTTTTTTATTGGTTTAAAAGGAATCAGACTGTACAAGTTGTAAATAATACAGAACATAAACCACATATAATGTACATAGTACAGTTCGCATAAAGTATAGTGTATGGATATTCTGCGACATTACATTATGGTATATAAAGTTATTTAGGTGTCGGCCATTGTGGACCATCTTGATATGATGGTATCATCGTCAGTTGGAAGTTTGACATGAACATACATACACACCTATTAGCGATTCCGGAAATAAGCTAGTGAAAGGACCAGCATTCCGTATGTGCAGAATTTGGTCATACTAGTAATAACATTGTTAAGGTAACATAAATAATAATAATTAACTATTAATTAAAATTAAAAAAAGAAACAAGAGCAGACTATATGCAGCTTTGCCTACTTCAATTGAGTGTAGGTTGCAGGTAGTCAAAACGAAGAGAACTTAACCCTAATGGGTGTGTGCGTACCATTTTTTCCAGCTAGCCCATTTGGTTTGTGACTTCAAATATTGACCCTTGGCTGCTGCAAACATACATTCATAGGTGGCGTGTGTGTTCGTCAATTCTGTAATTTCATTGAAGGTGGGAGGTTTAGAATCTTTCCAGTGTCTGAGAATTGTTAACCTAGTGCTAAGTAATATATGTAGAACTATAGTTCTGGTTGCTGCCGGTATGTTTTCTATGCCTAATGAAAGGACAGCCAGATCTGCTTTCGGGATAACTGTAAGTCCTGCTATTGTTGATATTAGTTTAAATACTTTTTGCCATAGTTTATGTAAACTTGGGCATTCCCAGATAATATGGTGTAGTGTACCTACTCGTCCGCAGTTTCTCCAGCATAGAGGTGAGGTTTGTCGTGCGAATTTAGAAATTCGGTATGGCGTTAAATACCAATTTAGTGTTAATTTATATGTTGTCTCCCATAGTCTAACGCATTTAGTGGCTGCAAATGTGTTGCGTAGGGCTTTTTGCCATTGTTCTTCAGAATAAGTTGTGCCCAGTTTAAGTTCCCATGCTATGATGTTGTCAGTTTTGGTAAACACCTGTTTATTGTTTAGCAAGTTATAAAACAAGGATATACCTTTTATGTTAGTGTTGGGGTTTGTAAAGTACAGGAATACTCGCCATGGTACTGCAATGGAAGTGTAGGGGTATCCTTGAAGTAAATGCAATATCTGGATGTAGCTATAGTAGTTGTAGTCTTCCAAGCTGTACTTGGATTGTAGGACCTCAAATGTTTTGGGAATTGGACCGTTCATGAAGTCCTCTAGTGATAGTATGCCTCTGGACATCCAGTGTGATATACGTAGGTTTGGTATTACCAATGTTAAGCTGGATACAGTAATCGGAATACCTTTGGTTGTTTGGTTCACGAATTTGGATGCTATGAATGTCTTCCAAGCTAGTAGTGTAGCAACCATTGTAGGAGATAGGTGTGTTTGAGTGTATGCCTGGAATCTGGAAGATAGTAGTAAGTCCGCTAGACTTGCCCTAGGCACTTGTGCTGTCTCTAGCTCTATCCATCTATGGACCTGAGATTGGGATAGCCAATATCTGATTTGTGAAAGAATTGCTGCTATGTAGTAGTCTTTTAGTATGACGTGTCCGATTCCTCCAGCATCTCTAGACCTAGTGAGTTTCATGAAGGCGCACCTTGCCTTCTTACCCTGCCAGAGAAATCTGTTGATCTGAGATTGTGCACTAGAAAAGAAGGAATTAGGGACAGGGACCGGGAGCGTTCTAAACAAATATAGTAGCTGTGGTAGAACCATCATTTTAAACGCTGCCAGTCTACCTGGCAAGATCTGTAAGCTTTCTCTGGAGGGTTCCCAAAAATGAGGTGTAGTTAGCAGCCACTATATTATCTATGTTTGCAGTTAGGGTTATGCCCAAGTACTTTATCCTATTGTTATCCCAGGAGTATGGGAATCTTGAGCTAAGTTTGTCTTGTATACCTGGGTCAATGCCTATCCCCATTATGTATGATTTGTTCTCATTTACTTTGTAATAGGATATTTTATTAAACATATTTAATGCGTTATGTACCAAAGCCAGGGAAGTTTCCACATTGGTCGAGATTATGATTATGTCGTCCGCGAATAGGCTTATCTTATGGGTGGACTTATCTATACAGAAGCCTTCAATGTCGGGATGGGAGCGGATGTATATAGCCAGAGGTTCCATGAGTAAATTAAAAATTAATGGGGACAGGGGGCATCCCTGCCTAGTGCCATTGGTTATGTTAAAAGGCTTGGATAATGCTCCAGATGTAAATACTTGGGCTGAGGGTTTAGAGTATAAGGCCAGGATTGCCGAGAGAATGGTGCCAGAGAAACCAAACCTACCCAAGACCTGAGTGAGGTATTGCCAGTGTATGCGGTCGAAGGCCTTCTCCGCGTCCAACGCCAACAGCAGAGAAGGCCTCTTATGCGCCTTAGCTAAATGTATGATATTTAACAGCCTGCGGGTAGCGTCTGATGTTTGACGGCCTTTGGTGAACCCGGTTTGGTCAGGGTGAATAAGAAGGGGGAGTATGTTTAGTAAACGGAATGCAATGAGTTTGGCATATATTTTCAGATCGGTATTGAGCAGTGAAATAGGCCTGAAATTTGGGGGGGTATTGGGTTCCTTCCCTGGCTTTGGCAGTGTCACAATTATTGCCCTCAACATTTCTGGTGGGAAAGAAGCAGAGGCAGCAGCGGCATTAAAAGTACGTTCCAAATATGGAATTAATAGGTGTTTAAAAGTTTTATAATATTCCCCAGAGAAGCCGTCAGGGCCTGGTGATTTGTTGCTGGGGAGGGAATCAATAGTTTTATGTAGTTCATCTGAGTTAAATTTTTGGTTTAAGGTCTGTATTTGATCTTGTGTGAGGGAAGGCATGTCTAAGTGTTGTAGAAAAGAGTTAATTGCATCAGTGCTAGGTTGTATAGTGTTTGTATCGTCTTTTAAGTTGTATAATGTACTGTAATAGTGACTAAAAGTGTCCGCTATATCCTGAGGATGGTAGAGTTTATGTTTGGTAGTAGGGTGCAATATATAAGGAATCTTTGATTTGTGTCTGAGGCCTTTCAATCTATATGCTAAGGTTTTGCCAGCTTTGTTTCCTGTAGCGTAATATGACATTTTAAGCTTTTTTGATGATCTTTCAAAACTCTCAAGCAGTAGTAATCTTAGGTCATTACGTAGTTGTGTAAGTTGTTGGGATAATATGGGGGATGTGTTTTGTTTGTTTCTAGTTTCAAGCAGATATATTTTGTCTATTAGTTCTTTTACTCGTTGTTGCTGCTGCCTCTTAGCCCTTGCCCCTAATTGTATAAAAATACCACGTATATATGCCTTATGAGAGTTCCACAGTATAAACTGATCCTGCACCGAGGACTCATTGACACTAAAGAACTCTTTCAGATGCTGGTTTATAGCATTTTTTGCTTCTAGTTGTTGCATTAAATAGGTGTTGGATCTCCACATGTTCGGAACGTTGCAGTTTGAGTCATCTTTAATGGATATGGTGATGGACGCGTGGTCAGACCACGTGATGTTATTTATTGTTGTAGATGTCGTTTGGGCTAAGGTATTTCGATCCACAAGAAAAAGGTCAATTCGGGAGTAGACTCTATGTGGAGAGGAAAAAAAGGTGTAGTCCCTTTCACCGGCGTGCAAGCACCTCCAGGCGTCATATAGGTCTTGTGCGTGTAATGTGGCCAGGAGAGACATACCCGGGCGTCTAGTGCTGGATGAAGAGTCCAGATTCGTATCAGGGATTGTATTGAAGTCTCCACAGACTATTAATCTTCCTTTTTGGTGGGCCTTGATCTTTCGTAGAAGTTTATGGAGGAAGTGTAGCTGGTGTTGGTTGGGTGCATACACATTAACAATAGTGTATGTGATGGAATTGAGGTCGCATACCAAGATTAGGTATCGACCCCCAGGGTCTTTGATTGTTTCATGTGCTGTAAATGCCACTGTGTCCCGAATGGCTGTGAGGACTCCTTTCGTTTTATTTTGGGCATTGGCAGAAAAGATGTACGGGAAGTTTCTGTGGGTGCAAGAAGGGGTGGCCGTTGTGGAAAAGTGCGTTTCTTGCACGCAAATAATGTCAGATTTGTTGGAAAGAGCCTCTTTCCACATTGACTTCCTCTTAGCGGGGTGGTTTAAGCCTTTCGCATTAATAGATAGAAGTTTTATACCCATAGTTGAGGGATTTGGGTGTTATCTGGAGTATTGTTATAAGTATTCATTTTTGAGGCAATGTTGCCCTCTTGTGGCGTTTTCGGATATAGCAAGGAATAGGCACTATATGGTAAAATAGAGCTTGGATTGTACTCACTTTTGGATGGCAGTGTAATGGTGGATTTGTTGAGGTAAGGCATGACTGTTGCGATGCTTGCACGCGTTCTGGCTGCTGCATTTTCGGAAAAAACTGAAAAAAGAAAAAGGAACAAAAGAGATAAACATAAATTGAAAGGCGTTGTATTCGCCAAACTTGTGTAGGGTCGGCATTTTCAAGGACCGATCCCAAACCTGAAAACATAAACGTTAAGGTACAGCTTATCGCTGTTCAAGTAAGTGGGGGAAATAGTTCAAGCCTGAGAGCTCTTGGACAGATTTCCAGGGATTGGTAGATTATAGGTAACCATCCTGAGTCAGGAGTGTGATTTTGCGTTTTTTGTAGTGACCGTCTTCCACGCAGGTTCCACTGATCTGGGCGTTTTAGCCGAAGTCGTCTCCTGTTCTGGTATAATTTTCCACTCTTTCAAAAGGGAGAGGCCCTTCTCTAGCGAATTCACCACGTGGGTGCGTCCATCTTTAGTAACCGTGAGTTTGGTAGGGTACCCCCATCTATAGGTGATGTGATGATTTCTCAATGCTTTAGTGATGGTGTTTAAGTTTTTCCTCTTTTGCAAGGTGTGTTGAGAAAGATCAGCATAGAACTGTAGATGTTGAAACTGCGCGGGGATTTGATCTTTCTGGCGCATGATCAACATCAGTTGTTCTTTGGCATGATAAAAATGTAGGCGCAGAATCACATCTCTGGGGATGTGCTCTGACAGGTATGTCGGTTTTGGCAGGCGATGTATTCTGTCAATGGTGATCTCCAGGTCTGATAGATCAGGTAGGAGAGATTTAAACAGTGAAGTGGCATAGGATCTTAGGTCAGCTTGCTGGACTGTTTCAGGGATCCCCCTAATTTTCAAATTGTTCCTCCTATTGCGGTCTTCGATGTCTGCGATTTTATCTTTTAACCAATCTGTGTCTCCTTCTCTTTCCTCATGGGAGTCTACTAAATCATTAATGGTGACGGCATATTCTCCCATCTTTTGCTCTATGTGCTCAACCCGTGTTTCTACAGCTTGAAGATTAGTATTAAACTTGTGCATACACTTCATCATATCTGATTGTAGTGAGCTTCTCAGTGATAAAAGCATATCCTTCAGCACTGTGTCTATCACTGGTTGATGCATGGTAGGAAAGGTCTCTATGGAGTCAGGGAGCTCACGTGTGTCATCCCCTGAGTCAAGGCCTGGGCTTGCCGCACCGAGGGATCCCTCTCCATCTAGCCTAAACTTCGCCTTAGCAGGGCTACCCATTGGCGGGGAGGGAGAGAATGAGTGTGGGCTGTCTGAAGGAGGTCTATTTTGCCTGTGGCTGTTCTGTGTGTTCAGATGGCCGGCGGGGATGTTTGCTGGGGTAGAGGATGACCCGGCGCCATCTTGCCTACCTTCATGTGGCTTCATGCTATAGAAGTCCGTCAGGCGCTGTGGCTTCCTTTGTTCTTTTCTTTTCCTGGACATCCTCTCTGCCTTGTCCTGGGGTGAATCGCCAGCTGTGGAGCGCAAAAACGGGACCCGATGGCGTGTTTTGAGCCGCTATTTCCCTGTATATCACCGGAGCTCCGGTCTTATGCTGCCATCTAGCTCAAGCGCAGGCCACGCCCCCTTCGGTCTTTTTTTTATTTGTTTAGCAGAAAGTAAAAATCCCAGAGGTCATCAAATACCTCCAAAAGAAAGCTCTATATGTGGGAACAAAATGATAAAAATTTAGTTTAGGTACAGTGTTGCATGACCGCACAATTGTTATTCAAAGTGCAACAGCGCTGAAAGCTGAAAATTGGTCTGGGCAGGAAGGTGTATAAGTGTCCAGTATTGAAGTGGTTAAAGACTTTTATCACAATTTTTTATGTTTATGTATTTTTTAAATACCTATTGATAATACCTAATATTTGTGTATATTTTTTAGAGAATATGTATATAGAGATACCTTGCCCATGAAATGCATAGGCTGTTTTATGTGATCATATCATAAATCACTAAAGTGATTTGGACTCTTATATCAATTGGTTTGGTGCTACTTTTGTGTTTTGAGACACCTTCTGGTTATTTACCATGGTGGAGCCTTGTGCAACCTCACCAGTGGCAGTGAGCAAGTTGAAAAAATTACAGAGGGGTTCTCCCCAAGCTTTATACCAGGCCATAAAATTTATACCAGAACCCCACATAAGAATCAGGTGAAAAAATGTAAAGTGCATTGAAAAATATACACGATACCCTTATCCTAGCCTGGAGCCTAGCAGGACAGGGAAGAGGGATGAGCATGTGGCCCCCCTCCCGAACCATACTAGGTCACATTCTCAACATGGGGGGTCCCCTTGGCAAAGCACCCTGTCCTCATAGCTCTGGCCCAGTGGTAGTGGGGTCTGCTTCTGGGACCCCCATTAACATAAAGGGGACCCCCTGCCCCCATTGGATGAATAAGTGGTACATAGTACCCCTACTAATGCACAATTAAATGTAAAGTGTATATAAAAACACAAACACAGTTTTTAACACTTCATTTAAAAGAAAGTCCCATTATGTACATCCACCATCAATCATGTTGTCCAATGGTGTAGATTCACATCAATCATTATGTCCATCAATAGGGGAAAAAACACAGACTGCTGATACACATTTGGGTCCTTTCTCTTTACACCTGTTAAACGACTAGCAGATGACAGCTGATACAGTATGTACAAAGGGGCAAGGTCTCCTGGGTGATGTTATTGACCATATATGGACATGACTATGTATGGTCAACGCCATCAAAATGTTTATATTTGCACCTTCCCTTTTGTTTAGTGAATGAGTAAAGGCAATACTTACCTCTTACTCATTCACATGGGGCAGTATCTAGGAGGCCCCCTATAGTTAAAGGGGCTTCCATATTCTGATAAGCACCCACCCACAGACCCCCACAACCACCAAGCCAAGGTTTCAGGAAAGACGCCCTCATCCTCATCAACATGGGGTACCTGCCATGCGGCCTGATATGGTTGGGGGAGAGGGTGGTACATTACCTCTTCTTCCCAAATTAAATATATGTTTGTCTTTGCAAATGTCAGGTTAATTATAGTGGGTTGTATATGTGGCACAAATGTGTCTTTTCACAGACAGGATCAGGGCATCTCTCAAGTATACATTTTTTGAGACATTTTTCATTTTAATGTTTCAATTGAAGCATTAGTAAAAAATGTTTCACTTTTCTTTACGTTTGTTTTAGTGCCCAGCATTCAATGCCCTTTGTTTTACAATCCCTTTCTTATTAGGCTGGAAATGGCCGCTACTGTTTTTTTTTTTTTTTTTTTTTTTACATTTAGCTACAATTAACCTCAATGAGGTCCAGATTTAGCACCCAAACTTTAATAATGCTCCCTGAATCAACCCAGGACCAAACCCAGATATGTTTGACTCTTTACTACTGCCTAGATTTAAAAAAAGAATGCCTCTAAGCACAGTGGCTAAAGGAGTTTTCCATTGGTAGTGCTTTCCTCACCACACATTTCTGATCTGCTTGGCTCCTTCACACTCTGAAGTTGTCACCATATTTCACTAGCTGGATTTCTCTTCCTGTGAGCCTTAGTTCTGCCTACATGGATCATTTAGTTCATGCAGATACCCTACAAGCAGAGTAAGCACAGATTCTTGTGATGTACTTTGAATGCAGTAAATTTATTGATTATCGTACTCCAGAATTTTAAACATTTAATGAGGCATATAAAAAAATGCTGAAAATGTGAGGTTTGATTTGCATCACCAAGGAAATAGATAAGAACAAAAATATGCAGGATATCACATTTTTTTCAAAACAGGAAGGAAGAGCAAATGCTATATGACCAAGTGATCCTTATAAATAAAAAAAAATATCATGCATTATTAGGCAACCCATAGATGATTCAATTTTCTTTCTTTCAAACATGGGTGGAAGGAAAAGGAAAAAAAAATCACTTGACTGTGTTAATGGGTGAATGCATCCCACACAACACCATTGTGTTCTGCCTGCAGAAGGTGAGGGTAGCCCTCCTGGCCATCAAAACACAATGATTACTGCTAGTTGCTATAGCCATTGCATGTAAAAAAAATCAGACAGGCTGGTTGCACCAAAGTTGATCGATGGATCGACTTGGGAACAAATATCCTGCCCATACATTGATCAAATCTCGACAGGTTCCTGCTGAACCGCCTGAATTTCAATCCATCTATGTCTGGCTTAAAGTGATTGTAAAGACTTGTTTTTTTTCCTACAAAAATAACAAACATGTTATACTTACCTGACCTGTTGCAGGGGAATTGCATGGAGCATCCCGGATCTTCTTCTTCTCGGGTCCTCTACGGTGATCCTGGCCCCTCCCTCCTGTTCAATGCCCCCACAGCAAGCAGCTTGCTATGGGCACCCAAGCCGAGTCACAGCTCCCTGTGTTCATTCAGACACAGAGCCTTGACGTGGCCCCACCCCCTCTCTCCCCTGGTTGGCTAGCTGACTTTTACTAATTGCAGCGGCAGCCAATGGTCCTGCTGATGTGTCTCAGCCTATCAGGAGGGAAAATCTTGGATGGCTGAGATACTCGTGGATATTGCTGGAGAGAGAGAGGGACCTTGGGTAAGTGTTAGGGGGGCTGCTGCACACAGAAGACTTTTTATCTTAATGCATAGAATGCATTAAGATTAAAAAAAACTTCTGGCTTTACAACTCCTTTAACCACTTGAATGTAAGTTATTTTAAATATACATCCTAAAAAAACTTTAAGAATGATATTAGGCTCTTCTCCTGCTTGTATTATTTGTCATCACCTGCTTTCAAAGGGACAAACATTGATTGCTGTGTTTTACACAGCAGAAACGGTGGTCAAAATGTAGCTGCTTCTGTATAAAATGGCACTTGCAGATAGGCCACAACTGTCATTGAATAAACACAATACATCAATGTATTGTTTCATTGTATTTACTATTTCATTCACATGCAAATGAAAGGTGTGATATGTAATTTGCATATGGTATTCCTTTAAAGAACTTTAAAAGTTTAATAATATGTATTCCAAGTAAACCTCTTTTTAACTCTTAGTTAACCCTAATCTTACATTAAGCCCGGAATCCTGCTTTCTCTTCTATCTTTAGCTTACTGCTAATTTTTCTTATTTCTCTTTTTCACCATGTTTTGTTTTGACTTGTTTTGTTTTGTTACTTTTTTCATTGTGGAGTAACTAGAACATTTGCACAATTGACAAAAAACTGTAATTTTCTTTAATAATGCATTTAATTAATCAAGTCCTTTGATCCATTTTCCATGATTTGTACCAGAAACATTATTTTAATGTCATTTGGGACAATGATAGAAAATCTATAATTTTTAGTTATAGTAAATTACTTTTTTTAAACCAGAACTACTACCAAAACAAAGCCTAAAAAACATATATCCCTTTACTATCTTAAGTATCTTTAAGTACAGTATCTATGTTATCAGAAAAGTTGTTTGTGTACAAATTATTTGATAATGAAAATATATTTCATCGTTAGACTGCTTAAAAATCAGAAAAATCCCAGCTGTACCCTCCCCCCATCTCTACAACCTTCCTCCCCAAAAAAAACGCACCCCCCATAACCCCTACACCTACCTTACCTATAACCATATACTCCCCCAATTCCCCCACATCCTCTTACGCACAACCAATGGAACTAACCAAGGCTGCCAGGCTGTCATGATCCACTTACAAAACACAAGAAACCTATACTAACTGACACATACTACACCGAAAACATACCCAACATACTACCCGGCAGAAACACTAATGCCCCGTACACACGGTCGGATTTTCCGATGGAAAATGTCCGATCGGAGCGTGTTGTCGGAAATTCCGACCGTGTGTGGGCTCCATCGGACATTTTCCATTGGATTTTCCGACACACAAAGTTTGAGAGCAGGATATAAAATTTTCCGACAACTGATTTTGTTGTCGGAAAATTTTATATTTTATAAATTCCGATCGTGTGTACACAAATCCGACGGACAAAGTGCCACGCATGCTCAGAATAAATAAAGAGATGAAAGCTATTGGCCACTGCCCCGTTTATAGTCTCGACGTACGTGTTTTACGTCACCGCGTTCAGAGCGATCGGATTTTCCAACAACTTTGTGTGACCGTGTGTATGCAAGACAAGTTTGAGCCAACATCCGTCTGAAAAAATCCTAGGATTTTGTTGTCGGAATGTCCGAACAAAGTCTGACCGTGTGTACGGGGCATAAGGGTCATTACAACTTATAATTAAGAAACTGGCCCAAATCACAATACAATAGCATCCAATAGGAACCCGTCCCCTCAGAAATCAGACAAACTCTGATTTCAGAGAAACAAAAATGTCACCCTAATTCCAACGGATCCCACTATCCAACATACTCAAATAATCACTGCTTCATACCATTATGCCTCTACAGTTGGTATACATGTTTTCTCTTGGTGATTGATACAAAATTATTTTATATCCTTAGACCATTGGGTCCATGTAACTACTGTTATACATGTTAGACTATTTCTAAAAAAAAAAATGTTTTTTACTTCAACAGAGTACTTCGGAAAAAAAAATCATACAAATAATTATTGATAATAAATAATTCTCATTAATAAAGGTATTCTTTCAAACGTGTACATAAGTTTAATACTTACATTAAAAAAATCTAATTTGGGTATTTTTCATTTGATTTCTTGATTGCTTAAAAATACAATTTATCCAAAAATTGTAAATAACATAATATATTAAAGTGATTATGGAATTTGTCCAAAAAGCTCTTCTTGCAAAAGAAGAGATTAAATGCCTTTCTCGTTGCATCCACCACTGAACACTGCTCTTTTGATTAAATCATCTTCTCAACTCTGCTGAGATACTAGCACTTCCAGTATTGTAACTGTACATTGATTTCCAGAGAGTCCTCAGTGGATCTTGCAACTGATCTCCATGTCACTACTATGTTCTGTAGTGACATGGAGGTACAGTAGTTGGGAGGAACCACTGAGTGCTGTGTCAATTTCTTAGTAGAATTCAGAAGAAGATTTTTATTCAATGAAACGTCATTTAGTAAAAAGGGTAGTGGGAGATTATCTAGGTCGTTTATCTTGTTCTACTTCGTTATTTAACCACTTCAGCCCCGGAAGGATTTAACCCCTTCCTAACGAGAGCATTTTTTGCGATACGGCACTGCGTCGCTTTAACTGACAATTTCACGGTCGTGCGACATTGCACCCAAACAAAATTAATGTGCTTTTTTTCCCATAAATAGAGCTTTATTTGATGGTATTTGATCACCTCTGCTGTTTTTATTTTTTGCGCTATAAACAAAAAAAGAACAACAATTTTGCTATAAAAAATATCACAAAAATATATATATATATAAAACTAATTTCTTCTTCAGTTTCTTCTTCAGTTTAGGCCGATATGTATTCTTCTACATATTTTTGGTATATGGTTTTTGTATTAGTAATGGCGGTGATCTGCAATTTTTAACATGACTGCGACATTGAGGCGGACAGATTGGACACTTTTGACACTATTTTGGGACCATTGATATTTATACATCGATCAGTGCTATAAAAATGTACTGATTACTGTGTAAATGTCACTGGCAGGGAAGGGGTTAAACACTAGGGGCGATTAAGGGGTTAAATGTGTTCCCTCAGTGTGTTCTAACTGTAGGGGGGATGGGCTCACTAGAACATGACAGAGATCACTGCTCCCAATCACTGGGAGCAGTAGATCCCTGTCATGTTTCTAGGCAGAACAGGGAAATGCCTTGTTTACATAAGCATCTCCCCTTTCTGCCTCTCTGTGTCACAGTTGTGGGCCACCGGCAGACATACAGTCTGCGAAACCCATGAGCAGGCTCCCGTGGTGCCACACCCAACCCCTACCCTGCCTTCCCTAAACATGCCCTCATAAATGATCTCATGAAATGACACTGTTAAATGTTTTATGCAGCTTTATGTTACAAAAATAAATATTAACAACATCGTTATCAGTGCCCATCAGTGCAGCCTGTAGTGTCCATCAGTGCAGCCTATCAGTACCCATCAATGCAGCCTCATCAACACAGCCTCACCAGTGCCCATCAATGCAGACTTATTAGTGCCCATCAATGCAGCATTACAAGTGCCCATCAATGCAGCCTATCTGTGCTCATCAATGCAGCTGAATTAGTACCCATCAATGCAGCGTCACCAGTGCCCATCAATGCAGCATCACCAGTGCCTATCAATGCAGCCTATCAGTGCTCATCAATGCAGCCTGATCAGTGCCCATCAATGCAGCCTATCAGTTCCTATAAATGCAACCTCATCAGTGCACATCAATGCAGCCTATCAGTGCCTATCAATACAGCCTGATCAGTGCTCATCAATGCAGCCTATCAGTGCCTATCAATGCAGCCTATCAGTGCCTATAAATGCAGCCTATCAGTGCCAGATGGATGCAGCCTGATCAGTGCCTATCGATGCAACCTATAAGTGCCTATGCTAGGAGCCAGTGCGGGGGGCGGGGATGTGTGGCAGGAAGGAGGTGGAGAGGGGCGGTCCCAGGCGGCTGTACAGTTCCTATTGAAATGCCTGCGCTGCAAGCCTGTGCATGGTGGCAGGGGGGCACTGGTTATTCATTCCCGGGACAGCACAGCCCTGTCCGTACTCGCACTCCTCATATTTCCACTTGCCAAATTTGAGCAGGTGAGTGGAAATTTTAAGGTCTGCAACAAATTCACAATAAAATATCAAACTATAGGATTAAGAACTAAAATTGATCCTTGCTTAAAAAGGTCATGATGCTTCACTGGAGGTTCTAATCCCCAGTCTGAAATCCATTTTGGCATATGATGAGATAACCAGATACCTTGGAAAAATCTATAAGATACCTGATAAATCTTTTTAAATAATTGTTTTAAAGGAAACATAATTGAATCTGACAATTAGATCACAACTCATTCTCTATACTAAACTAACTAAACGTTACTTAATTATTTTAACATAAGTATTTTGATATTTGGAAACTCAGGTCTGCAGCCATTAACTGTACATTATTTAAAATTCTGCATGAGCAAAAGATGCTTCCTTCCCATTTGCTATGAAAACTTTGAAATCCTTTCTATATTAATCACAGCTATCTGGAAGGCTTTAGTAATCTTTAAGCCAAGTTAAAACCCTTTTCTTAACATAAGATAAACTCAGCTGATCATTTCCATGTGCTTGTGCCAAGCTTAGCTTTAAAAGCTAACATTTAATTACTGTACTGAAATGATATACAAATTTAAATAGACCTCCACTTAGAAATCACCACTTTATTGGGGAATGAAATGTAACTGCTTGCAGTTTTTATTTCAATTACCGTATTTATCGGTGTATAACACGCGCCGGCGTATAACAAGCACCCCAAGTTTAGGAGGGAATTTTAAGGAAAAAAACTTTTAGGAGTAAAGTTTAAGGAAGACAAACTTACATTAAAATGCCTGTCAATGTAACTGCTTGCAGTTTTTATTTTAATTACCGTATTTATCGGCGTATAACACGCACCGGCGTATAACACGCACCCCAAGTTTAAGAGGGAATTTTAAGGAAAAAAACTTTTGGGAGTAAGGAAGAAAAACTTACATTAAAATGCCCATCAATGTAGCGTTATCGGTGTCCATCTGCAGCCTTGTCAGTGTCAGTGCAGCCTTGCCCCAGTGTCCATTGCAGCATTTTGCTCCTATATGCTGATAAATACGGTAATTATAATTGAAGCATACTCTCATCAAAAAAATCTACCATACTTTTAATGAACAGTAATGTCCAAAACACACATTTAGGTATGGGCTATATATTGTGCATGTAGTGAATAAGTACTGGACTATGTCTTTCAATTTTTTTAAAGTTGTATAGAACACTTTCTGAGGAGGAGAAAGGGGGGTGAGCTTTTGAGCTTTGTAAATAACAACCTTTTTAAGCAAAGCAGTTAAGGGGACTCTGTCATGAAGTGTCCTAACCTTTCCTGCTGCCTATGTTGCCAGAATGTTACTCTGTTCAATAGAAACCTTACCCTGTAGTCCAGTGGCTCTCAACTCTTGTCCTCAGGACCCACTAACAGGCCAGGTTTGCAAGATAACTGAAATACATCACAGGTGATATAATTTGCTGCTCAGTGATTGCAATATTCTAGTCTGCATCGACCCAAGATAATACTTAAAATCTGGCCTGTTAGTGGGTCCTGAGGACAGGAGTTGAGAACCACTGCTGTAGTCCCTAGGGAAAGCAACACTTCTGGAAGTGTGGGTCTAATGGATCACCTGCAGCTCTCACTGGTTTATCCTCCAATCATTAAAGGGGACAACAATAAAATTGAGGTTAATATCAGGAACCAGTTAGAGCTGCAGATAGACACCCCCAGAATTGTCACATTCTCTTTGAACTTAGGGACAAATTTCTATTGAGTGAAACATAAGTTTTTATTAGGCATATAGAACAAAAACAAACTTTAAAATATTGCAAGTAAAATGCAAATGGCTAGCTAGACCTCTCTAGTATGGATTGAATACAATAAATACATAACATTTGCAGAGATGAAATTCTACAATCATTTTAAGATATGCAAGAAAAAGCTCTACATGTTTCGCAATATGAATGCTTCTTCTGACATGAGTGAAGAAAGCTTGGTTGGTTGCCATATCCATAGCCATAGCCAAGATAGTAAAGTCCTGTTTTTGTTTCTATACCTAATCTAATTGTCATTACATTGAAGGGGTGAATAAAGAGTTGTTCCCAATCATGTGGTCTATACTACACAAAACAATTCAGACCCTGTCATGTTTACATGTGCATTTTACATGTTTCACATCAATTTAGGGCCTACAAAAATTTCACTGCTGACATCTATGCTAAGTAATGGTCTTCTGCTGCCATGTTAGTGTGTCAGCAGTGCAATGGGGAGATGTTTGTTGCTAACAAGGGGAAACTTGGCTATGAACTTTAATGGCATCCCAGTCTTAGTCAGTAGGGTTCATTATTGAGTTGGCCCACCCTTTGCAGCTATAACAGCTTCAACACTTCTGGGAAGGCTGTCCACAAGGTTTAGGAGTGTGTCTATGGGAATGTTTGACCATTCTTCCAGAAGCGCATTTGTGAGGTTAGGCACTGATGTGGCCGAGAATGCCTGGCTCACAGTCTCCACTCTAATCCAACCCAAAGGTGTTCTATCGGGTTGAGGTCAGGACTCTATGCAGGTCAGTCCAGTTCCTCCAACCAAAAATCGCTCATCCATGACTTTATGGACCTTGCTTTGTGAACTGGTCCAAATCATTTGGTAGAGAGGGAATTATGGTGTGGGGTTGTTTCTCAGGGGTTGGGCTTGGCCCCTTAGTTCCAGGAGGGGAAGATTTAAGGCATCAGCATGCCAAGACAATTTGGACAATTTCATGCTCCCAACTTTGTGGGAACAGTTTGGGGATGACCCCATCCTGGTCCAACCCAACCCATCATGGGAAAGCAGCAGCCCTTGACCTGCTCCTTCATAGGTATGTCAACACCATGAAGAACGCAAAATGGATGAAGGTTAAACCACACCATGGACATCCAGACTTTTATTAAAAACCTTCAGAGATAGTGTCCCTAAATGGTGGATCCAAATTGTCTCTCTACTACAAAGTCTCTGGTATTGCCTGCCAAAATTACAGTCACCAACAATGGCCTTGATACCAAAGAATCTGAGACCCTTAGGGTTTTTGCTATGCTGATCTCTAAAATGAAAAGATACTGTATGTTTATCGAATGCATGCTTGATAGGCCTATTGTATGTAGGGCGCACTTCACGCACCCTAAGAGCATGGTTTGGTGAGTACAAAAGAAAAAGCATGTATTTGATAAACACTCACTGTTTATGTGCACATACATATTTTATAGTGTTTCAGCTTGTAGCCACATCCCAGTTGCACACTCGCATATATGCTGTATAAATAGATAAATGTTTCCCTTTCCATTATTTTTGGAATGCATTTCAGATAGGTACAGGTCAAACAAAGTTCTTAATTCACTAAGAAATAATATATGAGAGCTTTTGATAATGTGTGAGCCATATATCACAAGCTATATTTCACAATCAATTTACATTTCGCTGATGGCAGAATATACACAAAGCAGGCCAGACATTTGAAACACCCCAAAGAAAACAGTATAGGGGTTATTCTAAAATCCCTACCAGGCCCTTTATATATGGTATGAATTTTAAGAGAGAACCCACACCAAAAAATATTTTAAAAAAATGCATGGGGTCACCTCCAGACCTCCAAGTCCATACCAGACCCTTACCCAAACATGCAGGCCAGAAAAGGCGAGTGTGTGGCCTTCCTTGACCATACTAGGCCACATGCCCTCAACATGGGGGGGCTTGCCGGGAGTGGACCCCCCAGCATGTTGTATAAGGGCCTCTTCCCTACAGCCCTGGGTCTGTGGTTGTGGGGGTGTGTGAGCAGGGGGCTTATCAGAATTTGGAACCCTCTTTACCTAAATAAAAGGGGAAGGGTCACCAGTGACCCTATTGACCAAATACATGCCCATATTTTGTCAATGACAACACTGAGTGAGTCTTACCTGTTTGTTTAGTTCAGCGGGGGGGGGGGGGGGGACACAGAGCTGTCATTCCACACCAGGTAAGTGGCAGCAGTCAGGTCTCAGCAGGATTTTTTATTTTTCATGTAGTTCAATGGGTCAAAAATGACATGGACCTACATTTCTAGATAATGTGATTGACACTGGATATATATCAGGGAAAGTTTTTAAATTTTTACATAGACTAAAGGACTTTTTACTGCCATTTTTGGGTGTATGAGTAGAAGTACCATGTACCCCTTACTAATTTACATAAGGGAGGGTGGCCAGGGTCTGAGGGTTCCCTTATTGGTAAAGTGGCTTCCAAGTTCTGATAAGTCCCCTGCCCATACACACCACAACCACTGTGCCAGGGATGTCAGGAAAAGCCACTTCTCATCATCAAAATAGGGACAAGGTGCTTTGCTAGGGGGTTCCCACACCATGTTAAGGGCATGTGGGCTGGTATGGAGTGGCTCATCCCTCCTCCTTTCCTGGCCTGCAGGCTGCATGCTTGGATAAGAGCCTGGTAGGAACTTTAAGAGGAGAATCAATGCCAGTTTTTTAAATTTGTTTTTTTGGTGTAGGTGTGTTTTTTTTTTTTTCAAATCCTGGTCCTGCTTTGTGCACATTCTGATGTCAGCTGGGAATCCCCAGCTGACAGCAGCAATTATCATTGAGAATCTGACATATAAAAATACTCTCATATGACATTACAGGAACCCAGGACAGCTATTTGCAGCCATATGTGGCTATGAGACTGCTCTTGCACACCTCCGCAACTTTAGACATTTAATTAAAAAATGCATTAGTGCTGGGAAGGCGCAGCAAAAATGACCACAGAAGCTTCTACAATGCACTAGCACAATGGGTTGCCCTGCTTCTGGATTGGCTGTCTTCAGCCTTTTGCATTTACTGTGATTTTAGCTGCTACAATGGTTTCTATACACTTAACATACTCATTTTCCTTTTCTGTAGGGTAAAAATTGCTATTGGAGTGAAAAGATAAAGCATGATCCAATTTGCTCCAGCAGAGGAAAAAAATCCTTCCTGATCCCCCAAGAGGCAAAAGTAAAGAGTGCCCCCTTGTCCTCTGTGAGGACCTTAAAGTGAATAACTGAACACCAAGTTCACTATATGGACCACTTATGTATTTATACATGTTGATCATATCCCCCCTTAAAGTGATTGTAAAGGTTCATGTTTTTTTTTTAATAACAAACATGTCATACTTACCTCCACTGTGCAGTTCATTTTGCACAGAATGGCCCCGAACACTGACTTCTGGGGTCCCTCGGCGTCTCTCGTGGCTCCTCCTCTTATCAGATAACCCTCTAGGAGAAGCACTCTCCCTGGGGGTTACCTTGCGGGCGTGCTCCCAAGTCCATAATTTGTGTCTATAGACACGAATGCTGGACTCGGCCCCACCCCTGCCTCATTGGATTTGATTGACAGAAGCGGGAGCCAATGGCTACGCTGCTATCAATCTATCCAATCAAGAGCTGAGAACCCCAGGCAAAGGAAGAGCATGTCTCTGCCAGTAGAAATTCCAGGGCTCAGGTAAGTAAAATGGGGGGGCTGGGGGGCCGGTGACTGCCAGGTGTTTTTCACCTTAATGCATAGGATGCATTAAGGTGAAAAAAATACAAAGGTTTACAACCTCTTTAATCCCCTCTTCTCAAGAGAGAATAAATTCAGTTCCTTTAATCTTTCCCCATAGCTGAGCTTTGTCATGCCTCTTATCAGTTTAATTGTCCTTCTCTGCACTTTTTCCAGTTCCCCAATATCCTTTTTGTGAACTGGTTCCCAAAACTGAACTGCATATTCCAGGTGAGGTCTTATTAATGATTTGTACAGGGACAAAATGCTATCTCTCTCTCTGGAGTCTATACCTCTCTTAATACAACAAAAGATTGTGCTCACTTTGGAAACTGATGATTGGCATTGCATGCTATTATAAAGCTTATGATCAACCAGCCTATGAACACCCAGATCCCTCTCCACCATTGATTCCCCTTGTTGTACCCCCCTAATATGAATGATGCATGCATATTGTTAGCCCCAAGCGCATAACTTTACATTTATCAACATTAAACCTCATTTGCCATATAGTTGCCCAATTAAACAGTGCACTGAGGTAAGCTTGTAAATTGGAGGCATCCTGTAAGGACGTTATTCCACTGCATAGCTTGGTGTCATCTGAAAAGACTGAAGTGGTTCTTTTAATCCCAGACCCTATATCATTTATAAAGTTATTAAAAAGTAAGGGTCCCAACTCTGAACCTTGGGGTACACCACTATAACTTTAGATCATTCAGAGTATGAATCATTAACCACTACTCTCTGAATACGGTCTTTTAGCCAGTTCTCTATCAATTTATAAACTGATTTTTCTAGGCCAGTAGACTTTACCTAACACTTTAGCCGTGTGGGGGGACTGTGCCAAACACTTTTGCAAGATGCAAGTATAATACGTCCACAGGCGTGGTTACGTGGTGCGCATACGTCTCTTCTGTGTGTTTTTTACTTGGCACTTCCAGTTTCTGGTAGGCAGGCTGTGGAACGCACGCCGCTACCATGCTGTTGCTGCGGCGATCGGCTTTGAGCCAGCCTGTGGAGCATTGTCAGCTCCAGTTTTAAAACTGTTTTTTACAATAAATATTGTCTTTTTGGATTTATGCTATGAGGCTCCTTTTTTTCTATAACATATGGATACATATCGTTGGGGACTATTAAGAGGACACCATTGGTATATTGGAAAAGGAGAAAACGGCAACCGTTGTGAGGAACATCGATCGCTAAGGAACACCATTGCTGGATCCTAACCTACATGCCTATTACCCCTGCAGAGGTTAGGCGCTCTGGTGAGTGAGGGCACGATTGGGGGTACAACGGAAGATGGGGAGCACTTGCCACATTATCACATCAAGATTTTTCTTATTGGATTGATATATTACAGCCTTTTTCAGACTTTATTGATTTTTAGGACACTACAAAACAATTTTTTTCAAATTTTTTTAATTTTTTTCAATTTTTTCAATTTTTTTCATGTTTTATTATCATTTTTATTATCACTTTTTACACTCAGTATCCCCATTTTGGTATTTTTGTCACCTCTTCACAGTGGTTGAGAGTGGTTTTAAAATGTTATTATATGTCATTTGATGTTCTATATCACTGTCAGTATGATTTTTTGTGTATTGCATTTTATTGATATATTCCAGAATACACATTGTCTAGCACTCTGCACTTTATAGGATAGTATAACATTTTGGTATATTTTCACGTATATATATTTTTCTTAATTTATTCATTTTTTCTTCTTTTCATTCATTTATTTATTATTCATTATTTAATATTCATTAGTACATTTGTTTGAACAGCGCCAATTCCCCCATTAGAGCATCTCCTCTATAATACGTCCACAGCCACACCTTTGTCTAAGGTTGTACTTACTTCCTCATAAAATTTGTCTGACAACTTCTGTCTTTCATGAATCCATGCTGTCTGTTGCTTAAAATAAGTAAGAAAATAAATTAAAATAAAGCAAGAACTCATCTATGTGGTCTTTTATTAAAGTGGATGTAAACCTGATTTTTTTTATGTCATAATGTAGAGTATAAGATTTCCTATTATTTGAGCCCAGTCTTGCCATAAAGAGTTAATCCAGCTCTGAGCAATCCTCTTTTATTGTTCAGTGAGATAAAACTTGACAAACAGAGAAAAACTTTGTCAAATCCTCCCCCTTGCTGTGAGTGACAGGTGATTTACATATCTTGTGTACAAGCCTAAGGCATGCATTATTTTTTAATTCCCACCCCCACTCCTTTTTTCAGCAGCTCTGCAAGGATTGGCTGTTCCACACCTCAGCATCATTAGGCATGCTGAAGTCATGTGGTTACTTTCCTGTCTTTTCACTGGATCATAGAGATCATAGCAGAAGTTCAGTGTAAGGAATACACAGGAGAAAATGCATAATGATAAGGGGAGTGTAGAGGTGGGCGGGGAGTCTACTAACATCACAACTCCACCCACCGAGCTCCAGACAACAGACCCACACACAGAATATGTAGTTTTTTGGGTCTGATAACAGACAGAGGGGAGACATTTGACAGGTAAAGATACATGCAGGAGGCATGTATATCCTTATAGATAACCCCTATGGCAGTAGTTTAGAAAGGATGACATTGGGTTTACATCCACTTTAATTTACCAGGAACATTCAAGTTAATCTCCTGCTCAGAATAGCTCACCAGTCAGAGCCACGCTATGTCAACCAATGAGACATCAGCATGTATTGATATACACAGACTAGATGGGAGGAAAACACTTTATGGGAGAGCAGCCATCAGAATGAAACCTTGGTGAAAAGGGTAATTATGGGAAAGGTCTGCCCTTTACTTGTTACTAAATATGTTTGTAGATTAATGTTTTAAGGAATATACTCTGTATTCCTTCATGTAATTCTCTTGTTTTAACCTAATATTTTCTTCCTTGGTGTAGACTATAGATATAGCAATCCCATGAATAAGTCAATCTGTGACAAAACATGTTAGGGGTGTGGCTGTGACGCTGGAAACCACACGAGTCAGTGGTGTTTCGATTCAGTGGCGAAGTACCAAGGAGGGGGTGAGAACTAAGGATATAGCACCTGCACACCTCGGGTCTGCCGTGACCGTTTCCTTGCATTGTGTGATCCAATTTGCTGAGTTGCTGTGACTTGCACTTGTTTTATTGCTGGTTCGGATTTTGTAAAATGTGAGTGGATCATTTGAAGAGTGACAGTATTTTTAATAAATTAGTTTTGCTGTTTTACACTATTGGAGCACTTTATTATTTTACATGTGGAGCAATTCCCATATATGCTGCTGGATATTGGGCTGATTGATTTTACCCCTATGTGTGGTATAAAAGCGTTTTAGCCTTGCAAGCAAGTGCAGGCATTTGGAGTCGGTGAGTGCGTTTCTTATGGGAGTGGGATCACGCAACCCTCTGGTGTGGTGGAAGACATTAAGAAGACACAACTAAAAATTACTTTAATTCAATTTATATAATTTTTCCACATATGGACTTTTTGTCTAGATTTTATCACCTACACTCATCACATGGTGTTTTTGGTTGTCTAAACATATCGTTAGACATATATGGGCATGCCGTTTGAATTTAATCATTTATATTAAACACATGTTGTGTTGATTGTTTAAATACATTGCTCTACCAGGCACCTTTCCAATTTAAGTGGACAGTGTTGTCTGGGATAGCGCCACTTATTTCCTTTTCATATAAATATAATAAGAAGGATTGTACACTGTTAGACTATAGATAGATGGTTGCGTATTAACCACTTGACAACTGGGCACTTAAACCCCCTTCGTGACCAGACCAATTTTCATCTTTCAGTGCTCTCACACTTTAAATGACAATTACTCAGTCATGTTATACTGTACCCAAATTAATTTTGTGTCTTTTTTTCATACAAATAGAGCTTTCTTTTGGTGGTATTTGATCACCTCTGGGTTTTTTTTTTTGTGCGCTATAAATGAAAAAAGACCGAAAATTTTGAAAAAAAACACATTTCTGTGATAAAATTTTGCAAATTATTATTTTTTCTTCATAAATTTTGGCCACAATTTATACTGCTACATATCTTTGGTAAAAACAACCAAAATTAGTGGATATTATTTGATCTGTGTAAAAGTTATAAGTCTACAAGTTGTGGTGCAAATCATAAAAAATTGATCACACCTGATGTGGTGGCCTATCTCATTTCTTGTGACCCAAACAAATCAGGACAGTACAAATACCCCCCAAATGACCCCTTTTTTGAAAGTAGACATTCCAAGGTATTCAGTAAGATGCATGGTGAGGTTTTTGATGTTGTCATTTTTTCCCACAATTCTTTGCAAAATGAAGATTTTTTTTTCCCTCCCACAAAATTGTCATTGTAATAGGTTATTTCTCTCACATGGCATGTGTATACCACAAATGACGCCCCAAAATACATTCTTATACTCCTCCTAAGTATGGCGATACCACATGTGTGGGACTTTTTCACAGCCTAGCCACATAGAGAGGCCCAACATGCAGGGAGCACCATCAAGTGTTCCAAGAGCATAAATGACACATCTAACTTGTTAACTACCTATTACACTTTTGAAGGCCCTGGAGCACCAGGACAATGGAAAGAAGTTTTTGGAAAATGTGGGAAAAAAATGAAAACACATTTTTTTTACACAAAGTTGTCCATTTATAAGATATTTCCAACACATAGCATGTACATAGCAAAAATGACACCCCAAAATACATTCTGCTACTCCTCCTGAGTATGGCGATACCACATGTGTGAGACTTTTACACAGCCTGGCCACATACAGAGGCACAATATTGAAATAGCACCTTCAAGGGTTTTAGGAGCATAAATTACACATCTCATTTCTCAACCACCTATTACACTTTTAAAGGCCCTGGAGCACCAGGACAATGGAAATGCCCACAAAATGTCCCCATTTTAGAAAGCTAACACACCAACGTATAATCTATGAGGCATAATGAGTCTTTTGAACGGTTCATTTTTTTCCAGAAGTTTTTGGAAAATGTGGGAAAAAATGAAAACGCATTTTTTTTACACAAAGTTGTCCTATCATAAGTTATTTCCAACTCGTAGCATGTACATAGCAAAAATTACACCCCAAAATACATTCTGCTACTCCTCCTGAGTATGGCAATACCACATGTGTGAGACTTTTACACAGCCTGGCCACATACAAGGAACACCGTCAGGTGTTCTAGGGACACATAGTATGCACATACCAAGAATTACACCCCAAAATACATTCTGCTTAGCAAAGGGTAAAAATAAGATTACCTGTGGTTTTAGTAGCACAGTTGTCCACAGGAGCATAGCACTGGTCCAGACAGCAGGCAGGGACTTGGTCAACAAAAGCTAATGCAATTGTCCAGGCAACAGGCAGGAACACTGTCCATAGTCAGCACAGGCAGCAGGCAGGGATACTGTCCATATACAGTCCAGGGTCAGTGCAGGCAGAGATTGTCAGCAGTGCCAAAATATTGATCCTGATAGTAGGCAGGAACATGGTCCATCCATGTGGTGTGGTCAGTTCATGCGACAGGCAGAGGCATGATGGCATAGTCCTACAGGCAGCAGGCAGAAGTAGGGCCTTGTTCAGGACAGAATGGGGACAGGGGTAGAGGCTTCCCCTACCCAAATCTCTTTGAAGCCTCCAAGTCTCCAGACCCTAATGTAGGAATGAGGAAACAAAAAAAAAGTTTTCTTCATCTAGAAAAACAATTCTTGAGCCCCTCACATATGTGAGACCCCTGTGTTATGAAACCCACTAGTCCAGTGGCAGGGTACAAGATCAGTCCAAGAGGCAGGCAAAAAGGATGGTCAAACAGTCCAGGGTCAGTTCCAGATCAGGCAGAGGTATGTACAGAATTGGTAGGCAGAAGCGTGGTCGAATAACAAGCCAGGGTCAGTTCCAGATCAGGCAGATATATGAACTGAATCGGTAGGCAGAAGCGTGGTCGAATAACAAGACAGGGTCAGTTACAGAGCAAGTAGAGGCATAAGGGGTGTGAACGTAAATGGCAGGAAGTGAGGGTTATGTTTACCATGCTTCACTAATAATTTAGTAAAGTATGGTAATGGCGGAAACAGTCAACTATGCAGTGGCCTGGTTGGGAAGGACATTGGGGACAATAAAAAGTGGTATCTCTTCTCACTCCTCTTTTGGTGCACTCCCAGCATTTTTTCTGCCATTTTTTGCCTGTTGGTCTGGGAGGGATTTTTTCAGGAAAGTTGCGTTCGGAGAGTCTACTAATCACATCAGATCGAATGGTTTCTGGTGGGCCATTTGGGAATACATGGGCAGTGGTGATTTCCTCCTGGTAGCCAAGGAAGGATTTGGGGCTTGCAGTGGATTTGTGATAAATAACGTAGCTGTTGTATATGGCCAAATTAAACAAATAAATTGAGACTTTTTTTACCACTGGTATGTTCATCTCATGGCAAGGTAAGGTTCGAGCATCTGGTCGTTGAAGTCGACACCCCCCATAAACATGTTGTATTCGTGGATGCATGTTGGCTTTTGAATTCGGCCATTCCTCCTTGTTATCTCCACAACTGTATTATTGTGGATTGATGAAAGCACGTAGACATCCCTTCTGTCCCTCCACTTCACAGACAGAATTTTCTCATTTCGTAAACTCGCCGTCTCTCCTCTTCTTAGCTTCTTGTTGATGAGGCTTTGAGGAAAGCCCTTGCGGTTCTTCCTTACGGTGCCACATGCTGGAGTCTTCTTGATGTGAAGGTTGCGGAACTGGGGCAAACTAGTGTAAAAATTGTCCACATACAAATGGTAGCCTTTCTCTAGGAGTGGGTTTATGAGTTCCCAAATGACTTTCCCACTCCATCCAATATATTCTGGGCAATTAGGGGTATGTAGCTGGGTGTCCTTCCCTTCGTATACCATGAAGGCATAGGTATACCCTTTAGCTTGGTCGCACAATTTAGACATTTTCACCCCATAGCGGGCCCTTTTGGTGGAAATAAATTGTTTTATGCCCAACCTGCCAGTAAATTTGACAAGGGACTCATCCACGCATATGTGTTGGTCTGGGGTAAACAAGCGGGGGAAGATATCAGAAGAAATATTTTAGTAGTGGCCAAATTTTATAAAGCTTGTCAAAATTTGGGTCATTTCAGGGAGGGCACTGGGTATTATCATTGTAGTGTAGGAATCTCATATTCATGAGATATCTGGTCCTGGGCATTACTGAGGAAAAGATGGGCATGTGGTGGATGGGGAGGTAAGACCAATAGGAACGTAATACATTTTTTTTGGTTAGTCCCATACAGAATGTGAGGCCCAAAAAAATTTTAAACTCCTCCACTGTTAGGGCTCTCCACTCATAGGGACGGGCATAATAGGACGTTGGGTTACTTGTTATAAATTGTTGGGCATATAGGTTGCACTGGGCCACAATTGATGCAAGCATGTCTTCAGTAAAAATAAGGTTGAAAAAATCTATTGGTGAAAAATGTTCTGTGTCCACCTGGACTCCTGGCTGGGCAGTGAAAGGGGGAATGATAGCTTCTCCTGAATTAGGAGGAAGCCATAAGCGGTTCTGAAGGGAATAGGGAAGGCTGGCATGGGACCTAACCCTTTGGGACTGAGGTGACACCCCACTGGTACGTGGCCTTTGCCGAGGTACTGTGGTACTGGTGGATGGCACTGCGGTGCTGGTGGATGGCATTGTGGTGCTGGTGGATGGCATTGCGGTGCTGGTGGATGGCACTGCCTCCTCACCAGTACGCCTTCGTCTGGTGGGCGGACTCTCATCTTCCTCCTCTGAGGCTGTCAGTGTACCACTGCTTAGGACAGGCTCGTAGTCCACGTCAGACTCAGAATCTGAATAGGAATCCAAAGCGGAGAGCTCCCCGTTGCTCTCGTTGGCCGCAAGAATATTGTATGCCTGCTCAGCTGAAAATAATATTTGTGACATTCTTAGTGATGACAAATGGCACTGATACATGGCACTGATGACACGTGACACTGATGTGGTAGGTGACACTGACAGGTGACACTGGTGACACTGATGACACTGATGTGGCAGGTGACACTGACAGGTGACACTGGATACACTGATGACACTGATGTGGCAGGTGACACTGACAGGTGGCACTGATGACAGGAGGCACTGATGACAGGTGGCACTGATGACAGATGGCACTGATGACAGATGGCACTGATATGTGGCACTGATGTGGCACTGATGACACGTGGCACTCATGTGGCACTGATGAAACGTGGCACTGATGTGGCAGGTGACACTGACAGGTGGTACTGATGTGGCAGTTGACACTGACAGGTGACACTGACAGGTGACACTGACAGATGGCACTGACAGATGGCACTGACAGATGGCACTAATAACAGATGGCACTGTGACACCAACAGTAATGAGCACTGTGGGCACTGATGTGGCACTGTATGGGCACTGTTGGGCTCTGATGTGTGTTTCTACTAAATGTTGGCACTCACGATGTATCACAGATTCTCTCTCTCCTCACACGCTGTCTCTGTGTGAGGAGAGAGAGCCGGCAATGAGAGATGATCTCATATGTTTACACTTGAGATCATCTCTCATTGGAAGCTACGATCGCGCTGTAAACGACCGCTGTGATTGGCCGTTTACGGCGATCTGTGACTGGCTGTGTCCAAGAGACACGGCCAGCGCAGAATCTCCCCGATGCGCACTCGAGGGAGCGCGCATCACGGAAGTAAACAGGAGGACATCCACGGACGGCCTCCCGGCAATTGGGGTCTGCGCTGTAGCCGTCTTTCGGCTATAGCGCGGACGCCTAGTGGTTAAATAGACTTTCAATTACTTTCCAATAAATGTTGTTATTGTTCTAAAGCTTTCACTCTTGGTCAAAGAACTCTCATTTAACCCAAATCATATCTGAGAGATATTAAATTTTAAATATAGTACAGGGGGAAAAAATGACATCCTTCAAAATGTTGTGTCTTCTTCGAATTCTGTATATATTTTGAATTCTACCAGTACCCCTTAAGAGCAGCCACTTAAAATCCCTGTGGTCCATACGTAAGCAGTTTCTATTGCAATCTAAACGTCTCCATTGTTCTCAAGCCCTCCTAATCAAACACAGATCAGCTGGAAGGATGGGTGACATAGCCCTTTACGACTACTTTCAAGCATCCCTACTCACGCAGCTCAATCATTGGTTCTCTCCAACTCCTGACATGCTCTGGTGTGAGATAGTCCCTACCCAGAGCTTTATTCTTTTCTACTAACAGACACCTGGAAATTATACTTTTTACATCAATTCCCCTCACAATACAAGCATCGCTACAGGCTTGGCATACATTGAGGAAGATCCATTCCACTTCCCATAACTACCCTAGAATATATGATCCCAAACATTTCTCTTGTATATTGGAAGAGGAGGGGTATTCTTTTCATCACGGACTTATTTTCTGATAATCAGGTTAAGTGATTTGAAGTGCTTCTTACACAGTTCGCTTTTCCTCCCTCAGATTCATATATGTATCTTCAAATTTCCTACTTCCTTAAATCAGTCCCATGAATTTTCCCTCCACTCTGTAACTTGGAAGCTCCTTACCACAAAGCCACCTCCCTCCAAAGGCATCTCCGCCTTTTATAATTTATTCCAAGATAAACAGTCCTTTACCAAAGTCCTTTACCAAATCCCCCCATATCAAAAATGGGAAACTGATCTAGGTAAATCTAGGTAAATCCTACACTCCTGCTCAATGGTGCTGTGTGTTTAAATCAGTGTATAAGGTTTCACATTGTGTGAACCATTGGGAACTATCCCAGAAAATTGTATAACGCTGGTACCTAAAGCCTATTTTCATGTCTAAATTTCTCCCGGCATCTTCTCCTCTATGTTGGAGGGGCTGTGGGGACACTGAACATTTGTTACACATGTTCTGGACATGTAAACTTCTCACTGCTTCTGGCGGAACATCTTTCAGCTCATTTCCAAAATAACAGGAATTTTCACAATGCCAGATCCTGGCTTAGTGATTCTTAACCTTGGCATAAATAACTTCCCCTTCTCGTGTTGCATTCTGATCACTCATATATTATTGGCGGCCAGATTGTTTACAGCGAGAAGTTGGAAATCAGATAAAGCCTTAAACCTGGCCATTGACATTACTCGCTTACATTATAAGTATGAAGCCAGGCTAGCTAATAAACAAGATAATAGGAAGAGCTTTAAGAAACAATGGCAAATATGGACTGACTAGAATACGGTGAAATTAATGTACTTCTCCGTCACTCTATATTTTGACATTCAATATTTTGTCAGATGTGGACCCTTGTCTTTGTGTACCCTGTAACTGTTGTACCCTTCTTTTACTCTGTTTGTACATTTTGAGTTTAAATCTAATAAAAACAAATGAAAAAAAAAAAGATCAAGCCCACATCAGTGCCCTAATAGCAAATGGCTTACTATGAGGGCACACTCAGAAGAGGAGGTTCAGGGCTGCTCTGTGGAAAACCATTGCATAAAGCAGGTAAGAATGATATGTTTATTATGAGTCACTTTAATAGTCTCCAGATACTGAAAGCAATTGGATAACTGTCTAGCTTTCTGTTAGCAAATGTCCTGGGTCAACTGTCTAGCAGTGTCAATACCACTTCTGAAACTATGGATGGCAAAAACCGGTCATTAATTTTGCTGAAAATGTTGTAAGGATAGCTCTTACAAAAAAAAATTACAGTGACAAGCAGTGTTAATTTTGACATCAAATTTGAATTTAGTTTTAGTCCTAGTCATTTGACCAAAATGCCATTTTAGTTTTAGTAATATTTTAGTTATCTAAATTGTTTTCGTTTTAGTTACATTTTAGTCAACTAAAACCATTTTAGTTGACTAAAATCAAATGGGTTTAGTTAAATTGTAATGCATTATTTAAAGCGGAGTTCCACCCAAAAATGGAACTTCTGCTGTCGGATTCCTCCCCCCCTCGGTGTCACATTTGGCACCTTTCAGGGGGTGGAGGGAGCAGATGCCTGTCTAATACATGTCCTGCCCCTCCTCCTTCCCCCTCGCTGTCTTCTGGGAGACACACAGGTCCCAGAAGACAGCAGGGACCACTCAGAACACGGAGTGCAACTCGTGCACAAACAGTAGGGAACCGGGCTGTGAAGCCGCAAGGCTTCACTTCCTGATTCCCTTACTAGCAATGCCAGTGCCTGCACCCGGAGCCAAGGGGATGGATCAGCTTCAGGTGAGGACATCGCGGACGCCCTGGACAGGTAAGTGTCCTTCTTTTAAAAGTCAGCAGCTGCAGTATTTGTAGCTGCTGACTTTTAACTTTTTTTTTATAGAATTTCCAAACTCATTATATACTCCTGGTGTAAAAAATCTCATAACATGTTATTATTTATGGTACTAAGGTTTGAACATGCACTACAGACACAGATTTAGCCTTAGTAATATACTATATAACCAGTGTTAATTTTGGCATCAAATTTCAATTTAGTTTTAGTCATAGTCTTTTGACTAAAATACCATTTTAGTTTTAGTTGTATTTTTGTCATCTGAATTGTTTTAGTTTTAGTCGTATTTTAGGCGACTAAAATAGTGTTAACACTATTGACAAGGAATTAAGAGAGAACAAGAACTTGATATAACCACTTTGAAATTTCTTTTATTGTCTAAACACTGCATAAATAAATAGCAAACAATTTACATAGAGCTTCAAAATATTTTCATTACTGTTTATTTATTTTTAATTCTTTTTAAACTTGCTTTAAAATAGCCACATTGGAACTGAAGGGAAGAAGACAACTATTCATTTGCATCAACATCCATAGTTTTTTAATTTTACTTTATAAACCCATAGTTTAGTAAAACCTCTCATTCAAAAGTCTGGCAAAGATCACATTAAGATTTTACTCTCTGATTTATTTATTTATTTTTTGCTAGTTTTCTAGTCTACTTTAATGCCTGGTACATACAGGCAGTTTCTTTTTTTTCATGCAACCCAGCAGTCTTTATGAAAAAAAAATGAGGAGCTCAGGGGGAGCCACTGTATAACTATGCCATGTTAGTACAGAGATCTCACTTCTGAGCTCCCTGCTGAGCTATTATTTTTTGAACAGGGGACTGCCCCCCCCCCCCCCAGAACACACCGATCAGCGTTCCCATTTTCTGCTAGGGCTGATCAGATGATGATTGGCTGCTGATTTTCCAACGTGCCCATTCGACAGAAGACGGATGTTGGCCAGCTTCTGTTGGACAGGTTGGTGAACACACTGGCTGAATGTCTTTGTTGAGCCAGCCAATACCAACTGACATTCGGCTAGTATGTAACAGCCCTAACATTTTTTGAGTTTAACTGATGGTAAAAGTGTGGTGATGAATGTATATTTTTTAAACTTATTTTAGTTCACTTATTTTTGTCTCACTAAAATTAATTAATTTCACAGTCACTTATAGTAAACATTTCTTGGATTTTATCTGCTCAGGCCAATGTAACAAAATGTGTGCTAATTTTTACAGCAAGACTGAGAAGAAGAATATTTTTCTATAACATAATATTTTTCAGAATTCTAGTGCAATAAAAAAAAATACCAAAGGCATAATTTGTCTGAGTTGGAAGGATTGTATTAGTTGAAAGTAACTTTAATTATGTAACTTCAGGTCTGGTTAGATTTTTTTTTCTGCAAGATGTTACCATTTGCACACACTAGATTAAACAAGGAATAGTTTAAAACAAACTGAAAGGTTATCCTTGTTCATTCAAAACAAGAGGTGTATTAGAAGAAGATCTTATTTGTTTTCTAGGTTGTTACATGGTTTTAGCAATGTTGCTTTTTAAACCCTGGACAATTTTAGGTTAAATAATATCAAAATAAGTATTTCTATAAAATAAAAATGTTTTACACAATGTAAACCATCCTAGGTGGGGAATCAGAAAGGATTTATATTTTTTAGACTGAAACCCATTGAGATGCCACCCTGTTTGCTCATTTTTTTTTTTACTATAAACTCAAATAATAGCTGATACCCCAGATATAATAATGCTGGTATGTGCTAACTGAACCATCTCCACCCAAAAACTTAAACACTGCTATCTGCTTTTCTTATGTGTCTCTAATAATGCTGGTATGTTATTTTTACTTAACCGTCTGTAGACCTGTCCACATTATAATGCTTTCTTATCTCCCTTGTCTTACCCAAAATTATGGCCCATCTAACTTTAGTGCCATCTTGCTAGTCTGTTTCTGAATTTGGAATTTTGCCCTGTTAACCAGCCAAGCTTTATTACCTCCTGAGTTATAATTGAAATCCCCCCACACCCCACCCCTATCAGTATAAATATAAGCTTCTCTTGGGGGAAGCATTTGCAGGGGACACACATTTGCAACTGGGCTCTTTCTAAAAGTGGGCGGTTCTATAAGTGGAAGCACTTCTGACTCTGCACTTCAGCGAATGCACAAAGCGAAGGGACACAAGATAAACACTCTGAAAAGTACCACACAGACATCAGGTGACCTAGTTTACCCCTTTAGCTCTTTCTCCTTGTAACATGCATTCTCTACCACTCCTTTTGACAGCTCTGTCCTCTATCCTAAAACTATCTCTCCTTCACCCCTCCCCCCCCCACAGCATATATATATATCACCCTCGCTTCTGTCCTCTCCTTATTACTGCACCCACCAACTCCTGCTAATTCTAAATCCACACACACTAAAAATCTCTAAGACCCTGGGCCATGTCCCTTCATATAAATCCCACTCCCATATTACCACCCTCACCCTCTTGCTTCTCCTAACCTCTGGAGATATATCCCCAAACCCTGGGCCTCCATCATTTAACTGTACCCCATGCACCCATTACCCTGCACCCTCTGGCACCACAATTTAGTTCCCATTTCTATTCTTCCCAAGACCAGACTCCCTTTCTCTTTTGCCCTTTGGAACTCCCGCTCTGTCTGCAACAAACTCACCTCTCTCCATGACCTCTTTATCGCCTCATTTAATCTACTCGCCATTACGGAAACCTGGCTCCAAGAATCCGACACTGCGTCTTCTGCTGCCCTATCCCATGGTGGTCTTCTCTGGACTCACTCCCCCAGATCCAGTGTACATAAGGAGGAGGTATCCGAATCCTTCTAGCCCCACATAGCACCTTTCAGGTACTTCAGCCACCTCCCTCTCTGTCACTCTCCTCTTTCGAAAGACACTGTATTCGTCTTTTCACTCCAATTTCTCTAAGGATAGCTGTGATCTACAGGCCCCCTGGATCAGAATCAACCTTTCTTGATGACTTCTCTGCCTGGCTACCCTACTTTCTTTACTCTAAAATCCCCACAATCATTCTCGGGGACTTCAACATCCCTATTAATACTAACACTCCTGCCCCTTCCAAACTTCTCAGCCTAACCTCCTTCTTTGACCTGAAGCAGTGGACACATGCTCCTACTCACTCCGAAGGCAATATCCTTGACCTGGTTTTCTCTCACCTTTGCACTCCATGCAACCTCTCTAACTATCCATTCCCTCTCTCTGATCACCACCTTATTAGTTTCACTCTCTCCCTCTCCTTCACCTCCTCTCCCTCCAACCACCTTAAAGTTACCCGCAGAAACCTACATCATCTCAACCCTTCTCTTCTCTACTCTGCTATCGACAACCTCTACGACAAAATCTCACCCTTATCCTGCACCAACCTAGCCACTTCTGTCTACAATGCTTCACTTCTAGCCTCACTGGACTCACTGACCCCCCTCACTACACACAGAATCAAGCCCAGACCCCTTCAACCTTGGCAAACAGATGATACTAGCAGTCTGAAAAAACGTAGTCATGCTCATGAGCGCCTGTGGTGTAAGACCAAGTCTCAGAGAGATTTCAACCAATATAAATCTGCCCTCCAAAAATACAATTCCAGCCTCCTCTCTGCCAAGCAGATCTATTTTACCATTCTCATTAGCAACTTATCATCCCGTCCCCGTCAACTCTTCTCTACCTTTAACTCTCTACTTTATCCTCCACCGCCTCCACCTGCCAACTGACTCACTGCCCAGGAGATCGCCAATCACTTCAAACAGAAGATAACATTTTTGCTGAGATCTCTACTGTTCCGATAACCTCCACACTTTACACTTCATGCCCACAGGCACAATCATTACTTCCCTCTTTCAACCCCACCACTACAGACGAAGTTGCTAAACTACTTTCTAATGTCAACCTTACCACCTGCCCTCTGGATCCTGCTCCCTCACAAATGTTACGTTCACCCTCTGGCTCTATGCTACATTCTGTAGCCCACATCTTCAATCTCTCCCTCTCTTCTGGCATCTTCCCCAACTCTCTAAAACATGCACTTGTCAGACCCATACTTAAAAAGCCCTCACTAGACCCATCCAATCTTAACAACGTACGCCCCATCTCCTTGCTCCCCTTCTTATCCAAACTCCTCGAACGTCTGGTCTACGACTGACTGAGCGTCCACCTCGCTGATAATAGCCTTCTTGATCCCCTTCTTGATTTTGATCTGGATTTCGTCCTCAACACTCCACAGAAACTTCTCTCCTAAAACTAACAATCGATATACTAACGGCCAAAACCAATCAACACTATTCTGTACTCCTACTCCTGGACCTCTCTGCTGCCTTTGATTTGATTGACCACCCCCTCCTCCTCAAAAAACTCCACGCCTTTGGTTTCTGTGACTGTACTCTTCACTGGTTCTCTTCCTACTTATCCAACCGCACCTTTAGCGTTTCTTACAACTCTACTTCCTCCTCTCCTCTTCCTTTCTCTGTTGGGGTCCCCCAGGGTTCTGTTTCTGGACCTTTCCTATTTTCAATCTACACCACCTCCCATGGCTTCCAATACCACCTCTACGCTGATAACACGCAAATCTATTTCTCTACCCCTCAGCTCACTCCCTCTGTCTCCTCACGTATAACTAATTTACTATCAGATATGTCAGTCTGGATGTCACACCACTTCCTAAAACTCAATCTAAATCCAAAACCGAACTTATAATTTTTCCTCCCTCATATGCCCCTTCCCCTGATCTCTCTGTCCAAATCCATGGCACAACTATAAGCCCTTCCCTACATGCCAAGGTTCTAGGTGTAGTCCTGGACTCTGAACTCTCCTTCAAGCAACACATCCAATCACTGTCCAAATTCTGGCTCCTCAACCTCCGAAACATCTCCAAAATATGCCCCTTTCTAACCAATGACACAACAAAGCTTTTAATTCACTCGCTGGTCATCTCTCACCTTGACTACTGCAACTCCCTTCTCATTGGCTTACCTCTACATAGTCTATCACCTCTTCAATCCATCATGAATGCTGCTGCCAGACTCATCCACCTTACAAATCGCTCTGTGTCAGCCACTACTCTCTGTTAATCCCTCCACTGGCTTCCGCTCGGCCAAAGAATTAAATTCAAAATACTAACAACTACGTAAAAGCCATCCACAATTTTACCCCCAGCTACATCACTAGCTTAGTCTCTAAATACCAACCTACTCATTCTCTTTGTTCCTCTCAACACCTCCTGCTCTCTAGCTCCCTCGTCACCTCCTCCCATGCTCGCCTCCAGGACTTTTCCAAAGCCTCTCCAATCCTATGGAGTGCCCTACCCCAATCTGTCTGCTTATCTCCTACTTTATTAGCTTTTAGTCGATCCCTGAAAACCCTTCTCTTCAGAGAAGCCTACCCTACCCACACCTAACAACTGTATTTTCATTTTGACCATCAGCTCAACCCCCACAGTAATTACCTTTTGTATCTACTTGACCCTCCCTTGTAGCTTGTAAGCTCTAATGAGCAAGGCCCTCTGATCCCTCCTGTATTGATTTGTATTGTAAGTGTACTGTCTGCCCTCATGTTGTAAAGCGATGCGCAGACTGTTGGCGCTATATAAATCCTGTAAATTTATATTAATAATAATAATATGTTTTTTACAACTCACTATGCAATCAATTCCCACTATAAGCACCTACAATTTGGTTTAGGGGTCTGGATATGCTCTGAAAAAGCCATGTGGCATATGTGAATATTTTAGAGAGTCAGCCTGGGGCAGGGTTAAGAAGGGGTTAATTGAGGAGGGCAGGTACTGCCCCTTCAGACCTGCTTATTGCCATCTGGACAGAAAATGTCAGAGAGCTGGTTGACTAGGAGTGAGAGACACAGCAGCACGCTGTGTGAGAAGACACTTTGCTGGATTGTGTACCTGCTGGGTGAGCAAAAAAAAATGTTTTAGAGATTTTAGCTCTGGCTAGAGCCGTGTACTTTGTCTATACATATCAGCCCATTGCCTAAAGAGACTGAACTTTTCCTATATCTCCACCTGTGTTACAAGACAAGCCTGTCATTTCTCCTGTTTGTTTTGCTGGATAAAGCCATTTTCATTTGTCTGAACTGTCTGAGCTGCTTTTCACCCCTCTGATCCCTTACAATCAATATCTCAACATCACTGGAATGGTCTTTCAAGACAGGAAGCTAAAAAGGAGATTGCTCCTTCACCTTTCAAAAAAGAATGAGCCTGGTACTGAGGAAGTACTGGACTAATCTGCATCTCATGGGCCTAGAGATGCTATGCTACAACTGCACACTTATTTATTAAAACTACCTCTGCATCTTATTTTACAGTCCATGTGCAGCACTGAAGGAAAAACCCTCTGCCTCTTATGTAAGCTTCATCTTTAAAATCTAGTGACCCGGGGGCAGTGCCCTTTTGCCTACCCCTTACTAATCCTCAATTTGAAGCAAAGCTCTTCTAAACTGCAGCATACTACAAACCTCATTTTAAATCTGCCCATACATACATTTGTCAGAATGCCTGGCTGCTCATCTGGTGTATGGATGTGGGAGTCTGAGGCTTTTAAAGTGACCTGTGATTGATTTACACTAGGCGTTTGAAGTTGTGCACTGCTTCCTTGGTGGACTCTACTTGTGAGTGGTCTTATCTCATGGTTTTAATAAAGTGTTAGCTTTTTGTGACTTTATTACACTATGTGGAGTTTTTTCTTTGCCTTCAGTGAATGAGCCTGGCTCTGCCCTTTACCATCTGTGATAAGCTGGAGGAATAATCCTGAGGTGTTTGCTCCTCAAGTGGCTAGTGGGAACTGCTGTGTTTTAACCCTTTGGTGAAAGGGAAAGGCACTGATTGGCCTTATCATATACCAAATAGGTCCACAGATCCAGGTGAGAATGAAGAGTGAATGGTGGCGGGACCCTCTCCCATGAATGGATCACTGAATGCAGTACAATGTTTCATCATTTCTCCTAGTTCATTTTCACTTGGTGTTTATATATGGACTTATTTTCATGGACTCACTGTGACAGGAAATCACTTTGGGTGGGGGGGCTTGTGGAACCCAGCTTACCTCAGAGAGCTCTGGAAACTCTGTGTCCAGCTCCCCTGGCCCCTCCTGTGTGTAAATCAACCTGTGTCCATTAGGGGAACAGGGTGACCAAGAACCCCAGTCTGATCTGTGCTAGTCAGACTCACTGTACAACCACATTGGAATGTTGTATATATGTATATATTGTGTGTTATTGTCAGGTTCCACACTTACCAGACAGATGAGTCCACGTGGGCAGAGGGTAGGCTCCCTTACGTGTCCGATTCGGGGCCCCTGGTAGAACAGACAGGTGGCCCGCGAGTGCGGAGTGGTATGAGAGCCTGAAGTAAAGTCCTGGAGCACAGTGGTCTGGCAAGCAACCGGTAGAGCTAGAGACTTGGTGGAGCAGATGCTGAGCAGGAGTTAATCAGACTTGGTCACACACAGGCAGAGGTCGGCAACGGGCTGGCAGCAACGGTACAAGGGAGCAGGCAGAAGCGAGGTCAGACAAGCCGGGGTCGGGTTCAGGCAGCAGTCAAGGAAGGTCCAAAGGTAGCCGGGTCACAACGGGTAAACACTACGGAGATACAGGAACACGGGATGATCACGAGACAAGACACAGAGCTGTTTGATCAGGCAGCACCGGGTCAGTGCAGAGGCAGGATTCAAATAGGCAGATTGGCGCCAAAACGCCGCGCACGCGCGTGCGCCGATTCGCCAAGGCGCGCCGCGCACCCGCACGCACCCGAGCGCGCCCCTGACACCAGCACGCACGCCCACACCACCGGGCACGTCAAAGGCAGCGCCCACAGGCGGATGCGCGCTAATGCAGACGCGCGCTAGCGCGAACACGCGTACGCACAAACGCCCGGACGCCACCCCGCACACCACGGCCGGTGAGCCCAGGCGCGCCGGTGCCCACAGGGACATGCGCCCCAGCACGCACAGGAACACGAACGCCAACGCGCCCCGGCGCGCACCGGCGCCCAACCAGGTAACCTCTCTGACAGTGCCCCCTCCTCAAGGGCAGACTCCGGATGCCCAGTTGGGCCATCTTCGAGGCATGAGAGGTTTTAAAGGACTGCAGGAGTTCTCTGGCGTGTAAATTGCTTTCCGGCTCCCACAAATTATCTTCGGGTCCATAGGCTTTCCATTTTACCAGATATTGCACCTGATTGTGCCTTCTTCTACAATCTAGAATTGCTTCCACTTCGAACTCCTCTTCGCCATTCACCACAATAGGTTTGGGTGGACCAATGCTGCGACCAGAAAAGAAGTTAGGAGTGACTGGCTTCAGGAGAGACACGTGGAACACTGGATGTATCCTCAGAGAATTAGGAAGGTCAAGTTCGTAGGCCACGTTGTTGATTTTCCTCTTGATCCGGAAGGGACCCAGGTATTTGGGGCCCAGTTTCTTGGATGGGCAGGCCAACTTGAGATTAGCGGTAGACAGCCAGACAGAATTGCCAGGTTCAAGAACAAGTTCCCCCCGTCTCCTCCTGTCAAAGATTTTCTTATAATCTTCCTGAGCCTTGGTCATGGTCTCCTGCAGCAATTTATTGTTGTTAGAGAAGAAGTCCAAAGTTTGGGATACTGCAGGAACAGGAGATTCGGGGAATGATCCGGGCAAGAAGGATGGATGGAAACCGTAATTGGCAAAAAACGGAGACTGATTCGTAGCTGAATGTAGGGAGTTATTGTAGGAGAACTCCGCGATGGGAAGCAGGGAGGCCCAATCGTCCTGGGAAAAAGCAGAAAAACAGCGGATGTATTGCTCCAAAGTCTGGTTCGTCCTCTCGGTTTGCCCATTTGACTGAGGGTGGTAAGCTGAAGAGAATGACTGCTCGATCTCGAGCGCGCCACAAAGGGCCTTCCAGAATCTGGAGGTGAACTGGACGCCCCTGTCCGAGACTATGTTGGTCGGGACTTCATGCAGCCTGACGATCTCCTTTATGAAGATGGAAGTGGTCTCCATGGCTGAAGGGGTGCCCTTCATGGGGAGGAAGTGGGCCATTTTAGACAGCCTGTCAACCACAACAAAAATGGACGAAAAACCTTCTGATGGTGGAAGCTCAACAATAAAGTCCATTGATATCATGGTCCATGGCCTCTCTGGGACTGGCAATGGTCTCAACAGGCCCCATGCTCTTGTTTGGCTAGTCTTGTTTCTGGCACATGTGTTACAGGACTCCACATAGTCCTTGCAATCCTTAGTAAGACACGTCCACCAAAAGGTGCGTTGGACGAGGTCGGTTGTTTTTCGAGTGCCGAAGTGGCCAGCCAGTTTGTGATCATGACATAAACTTAACACCTGTACCTTTAACTCCTCAGGGACCACAATCTTATTCTTGAACCAGAACAGTCCATCCCTGGTACAAGACTCAACAGGTGGAGACATTCCCATGGAGGCGCGTCTGATTCGGGAAATTAGATCCTCCTGAAGGATTAGGAAATTTCCAGAGGGAAGGATGGTATCTGGGGACACAGTTCTTTCAGAATCAAGGAACATCCGGGAGAGAGCATCAGGTTTAACATTCTTGGATCCGGGCCTGAACGTAATGTGAAAAATAAATCGGGAAAAAAAAAGTGCCCATCTGGCCTGCCGGGGTCTCAATCTCTTGGCTGTCCTTAGATATTCCAAGTTCTTATGGTCTGTGTAGATCAAAATGGGGTGTGCTGCGCCTTCCAGAAGGTAACGCCATTCCTCCAGAGCCGCTTTAATGGCCAAAAGCTCCCGATCACCCACGTCGTAGTTTTTCTCGGAGAGAGAAAGTTTGCGTGAGAAGAATCCCACAGGGTACAGAAGTGCTTTGGCACCCTGTCTCTGTGAAAGTACAGCTCCAACTGCAACCTCAGACGCATCCACCTCCAGGACGAAAGGCAAGGCAGGGTTGGGATGCTTAAGGATAGTGGCCGAGGTGAACAGCGCCTTGAGTTTTTCAAAGGCCTCTTGTGCCTCAGGGGTCCAGCGGAATGGGCATCCTTGTTTAGTAAGCTCTGTGATGGGAGTTATGATTGAAGAAAATCCTTTAATAAATTTCCTATAGAAATTGGCAAAGCCAATAAAGCGTTGTACTCCTTTTTTGTCGGTCGGTGCAGGCCAATCCAGAATAGCGGATACTTTCTGTGGATCCATTTTGATGCCATCGGGGGAAATAATCAGGCCCAGGAACTGGATAGATTGGAGCTCGAATTCACATTTTTCAAGTTTGGCGTACAGTCCATGCTGTCTGAGCCGGGAAAGTACATTTCGTACATGCTTACGGTGTTCCATCAGGGAGGCCGAGAAAACCAAGATATCGTCCAGGTAAACGATGACATATAAATCCAATAAGTCGTGAAAGACATCGTTGATGAAATGCTGGAATGTCGCCGGTGCATTGCACAGACCAAAAGGCATGACGAGATACTCGTAATGTCCGAATCGAGTACGAAAGGCCGTCTTCCACTCGTCTCCTTCTCTTATGCGGATCAAATTATAGGCTCCACGGAGGTCTAGCTTGGTAAAAACGGTAGCCGATCCCAGTCTCTGGAATAGCTCAGGAACCAGGGGTAGCGGGTATCTGTTCTTAATAGTAATTTTATTGAGCTCCCGATAGTCAATGCAAGGACGTAAGGAGTGATCCTTCTTTTCCACGAAGAAGATACCTGCCCCAGCTGGAGACGTGGAAGGACGGATGAACCCTTTCTTCAGGTTCTCGTCTATATAAGTTTTCAGGGTGCCCAACTCCTGCTCAGTTAGAGGGAAGATCCTCCCAAAGGGGACTTCGGTGCCTGGTAAGAGTTCTATTGGGCAATCATAGGGTCTATGTACTGGAAGGGTTTCTGCTCCTTTTTTGCTGAACACATCCAGGAAATCCCGGTAGGGTTCGGGAAGATCTTGGCAGGGCTTAGCTTCAGAATCTATGCGCAGGCATTGGGAGGAAGTTAATGGGGTCCCCCGTAAGCAATGTTGTCTGCAATATTCCGAGGAAAACTGAATCTTGCCTGTAGACCAGTTGATACTGGGATTGTGGGCCTGTAGCCAAGGTATTCCTAGGATGACTGGGAAGAGAGGAGAGGAAATGACATCTAGGCGTAAAAGTTCCTGGTGTTCCGGGCCAATAATGGCCAACAGAGGAACCGTTTCTTGGGTGACGGGTCCGGAGCGGAGGGTGGAGCCATCCGCTAAGAAAACTGCCAGTCCTTGAGCTTTAGTCTGAGTGGGAATATGATGGGTTTTGACAAAGGTCCGGTCGATGAAACCACTACAGGCTCCAGAGTCAATGATGACCGGTACTGGGATGCTCCTTCCAGGTAACTGCAATACAATGGAGAAAGTTAAATGGTTACCGGCACTAGGTAGGACAGGTGCACACAATGAAGAAGACGGCAGACACTTACGTCTTTTGTTTGGGCATGCTCTTGCAAAGTGACCAGACTCCCCACAGTACAGGCACAGATTGAGTGTGCGCCTGCGTGTCTTCTCCTCAGAAGTCAGAGAGGGACGGAGCAGTCCCAACTGCATGGGCTCTGGGGCCTCCGGGCCAGGGGTAGAAGAGACCAGCGGAGCTTGGTTTGGGGCACAAGGAGCCCTAGGCAACATCCAGGTAAGGCGTGGGTGACTGACAGACCTCTCAGAGCGTCTCTCCCTGAGGCGACGGTCGATCTGGATGGACAGATTAATTAACTCTTCCAGTGTCTGGGGTATCCCCACTCGTGCCAGTTCATCTTTTAGCGGATCTGACAACCCCAGCCTGTATTGGTGATGCAAGGCTGCGTCGTTCCAGTCCGTATCCGAGCTCCAGCGCCTAAACTCCACGGCGTAATCTTCAGCAGCTCTGCGACCTTGTTGAAGGGCATGTAAAGCGGCTTCTGCCGTGGTTGTTAGCTGGGGGTCCTCATACAGCTGAGACATAGCTAGGAAGAAGGCATCTAGGGAATCAAGAGATTGGGCTTTTTGCTCCAATAAGCGGTGGGCCCAGGTTTGAGGCTCTCCGATCAATAGGGATATGACGAACCCCACTTTAGTAGCTTCCAGGGAGAATGTTCGAGGCTGCAAAGCGAAGTAGAGCTCGCATGCGTTGCGAAACGCTCGGAACTTACTGCGTTCTCCGGAGAATTTTTCGGGTGTAGGCACCCTGGGCTCTGGTGGTAGCATCACTACAGAAGGTGCTGAGACAGGGTTGGCGGACACTGCCCCTGGAGGAGAAGCTGAAAGGGCCTGGACCTGTCCTTCCAATCTGGTATAGCCTTCCTGTAGGCTTTTAACGGCTTGAGTAAGGCCCGCCAGATGCCTACACAGTTCATCCATGGGGGAGGCCCCCTGCCCGGACTCAGTCATGGCTGCCTGATACTGTCAGGTTCCACACTTACCAGACAGATGAGTCCACGTGGGCAGAGGGTAGGCTCCCTTACGTGTCCGATTCGGGGCCCCTGGTAGAGCAGACAGGAGGCCCGCGAGTGCGGAGTGGTATGAGAGCCTGAAGTAAAGTCCTGGAGCACAGTGGTCTGGCAAGCAACCGGTAGAGCTAGAGACTTGGTGGAGCAGATGCTGAGCAGGAGTTAATCAGACTTGGTCACACACAGGCAGAGGTCGGCAACGGGCTTGCAGCAACGGTACAAGGGAGCAGGCAGAAGCGAGGTCAGACAAGCCAGGGTCGGGTTCAGGCAGCAGTCAAGGAAGGTCCAAAGGTAGCCGGGTCACAACGGGTAAACACTACGGAGATACAGGAACACGGGATGATCACGGGACAAGACACAGAGCTGTTTGATCAGGCAGCACCGGGTCAGTGCAGAGGCAGGATTCAAATAGGCAGATTGGCGCCAAAACGCCGCGCACGCGTGCGCGTCGTTTCGCCAAGGCGCGCCGCGCACCCGCACGCGCCCGAGCGCGCCCCCAACACCAGCACGCACGCCCACACCACCGGGCACGTCAAAGGCAGCGCCCACAGGCGGACGCGCGCTAACGCGGATGCCCGCTAGCGCGAACGCGCGTACGCACAAACGCCCGGACGCCACCCCGCACGCCACGGCCGGTGAGCCCAGGCGCGCCGGTGCCCACAGGGACACGCGCCCCAGCACTCACAGGGACACGAACGCCAACGCGCCCCGGCGCGCCCCGGCGCCCAACCAGGTAACCTCTCTGACAGTTATCTCATGCTGTTGTGGACTGTTTGCTGGGATTGTTTGGGGTGTGGCTGTGTACCATTGTTCTGTTGTGTCTTTCTGCCTTAGGAGAAATGTATTATGGGATGGATGTTTTGTATTTGTGTTCCTGGCATGTGGACTGGGGATAGGGTGGGGAGGGGAGGGGCAGATTCCTCCAACAGCTCTCCTTGCTGATTGGACAGTTTACCCTGCCCGGAATTCAAAAGAAAGTGGTGATTGTCCCCTGAGTTGCATATCTGTTTTTTCATGGCCAGGATACATCAAAATTTTCATAATTCATGAAACACTCAATCAAAGAGTTGTCATTTCAGGGGAGTGTCCCACCCACCAGAGGAAAGGTTGATTGAATTATCCTCTCCAGTGGAGGGTGAAGATCAATATACAAACCCTTATGTTGAAACAGAATAACCTGAACAATGGTGCCACTTTACACGAAACCAACTGACAATGAAGTGACCTGGTGTTTTGATACCAGGATATCAAGGCTTTTGATCAAAGAAAGTCCATATGAAACAAGCCCCATTGTTTCAAGAGCAAGGTTGCCTCTTTAATAGTATTGATTTAATGGGCCCCAGACAATGACAGAGACGCCCGGTTAATTATATACCAGAAGGACACCATTCACAAGTTGAAACATTTGTAATATATATGCATATACAGTATGTATGTATGTGTGTGTATGTATCTCTCTCTCTCATAAAAGACTGGCATCAAGTCTTTTCCCAATATGTGGATGACTCCAGTATACATTGATTCTCACACAATGCAACATAGTGAATTATATATATAATTTACTATGTTGCATTGTGTAAGAATCAATGTATACTGGAGTCATCCACATATTGGACAAAGACTTGATGCCAGTCTTTTATGGTTAAAAAGTTGCATTGTTTGATTCCATAAATCTCTGTCAATCTCAATATAGTTGTTTAAAATTCTTATAGCCAGCAGTACACGAGATGGAGACAGAGTACAACTGGACATGAAAGCAAGCAATCAGGATATTATCGTAACATGAAACATATTAAAATACAATTTATAATAATACTAGACATCATATTCTGATTACACCTTTACCATGATCACAGATGGGCGGGTGAGAATTAGGGCAGTTACCTCCCATATTTGGAACCAAGTGCTAAAAATGAGTAAAAAACCAAGTGCTGATGTGGATAAGTATAGGTGATATAAATAAAATGTGCTAAAAAATATATATGTATTGATAAAATTAGTGCTATGAAAGGATCAATAAATTAAAGCTGCTATCAATGTAGGGTGATCAGATAACCAAAACAAATTAGTAATAAGTGTAAAATTGATGCGCTTTAAATAAATAGTGCACAGTATACTGCTGCGAATTAACTTAAATACATGAATATACAATGCATATATGTAAATAAAATAAATAAATAATTATGGTGCTCATACATGTATTAAAAATAACCAGAATAAATCTACAAACTCGTGATGTGGCGGTGAATAAAAAATATAATATATATAATGACACTCTGAGTATAAAATGTCCAGGCGGAGATAAATAGTGGGAGAAATAAAGATAATTAGACAATTCCTTCCCTTAATCCTAATCGATTGATTCACTGGGTTAAACCGTTTGTTTCAGGATATTTAGTTTTTTAGTTTTTCTTGCATCCCACTTCAGCCATAATACTGCTGGTAATTCGGCTCTCAGGGTAAAGATTTATGCAAGGCAAGCAAAAAAATTATAGATCATTGTGCAGTAAACTTCTTAAATAGTACACAAGCAAACAGGGACAAGGGATACACTCACATACTCCCGGTCTATTGAAAGCATTCAGATATGCAGATTGCAGTCAGCCGCTGTGGACAAGGCTTCCCATAGAGAAACCGCTGCTGTTAAACTCAAGGTGTATTGCAGCATTGAACGTCCTAAGCTCCTCCCACGCGTTGCGTCACTGGCACGTGACTTTCTCAAGGATAAACACAGGAAGCCACGGCCTCTGTATTTAAGTCCTATGGCATTGTGGTTACCATGGAGACAGCGCTGTGTTCATTGGATCATCATACTGCTTTCTGCTACTCATAACATGTAAATATTTAGGCTTGAGCCATATTTAATTGCTTTACAAATTATTAAAAGGGGAAAAATATTTACAAATACAGGTTTGCATACGAAAAAACAAATATAAGTAAAACTTCCAGATAAAGAATACGAACGTAAAAATGGACATAATTAGTATGTTCACGAAACTCCCTCCAGTGGTAAAGAGTGTTACTACACATTCAATGTTTACACATCAGATCGCATGACATTACATACTGGGATACATAGCAACATCACTTATATGTGTGTAAAATTCTACAAGTAAAATACCAATTGATCCACATTATATGATTACTAACAACATATTGATTAGGCCAGTATTATGCTACATCCAATAGTGAATGCAAATAAAATAAGAAAAAAATACAATAAAAATTAAGGTTACATTGTTGCGCCACTGATTAGCCATTGCAATAATGTTTCAAAAAATCTATATATTGAAAATAAATTAAATAAAAATACTAAATGAATTGTAATACATAATTGGCTAAATGCACAACCCAGGTATTCAATACTATACACTAATTGCCAGTTAAAACTAAATACATAATCCCTAGGATAAAAAATATAAAGAAAATAAAAAATGTATTTAAAAATTGTTACTGAAAATATAAAATGTAAAATATCATTAATATGATTTTATATATAAAATGACGATGAGTTTACATACCAATTAATACCAACAAGGTAAAAATTAATTTATATGTAATATATTTTAAAATGATTTTAAATTTAATAAGGCATATCTTGAGAATATCATGGAGTGTCAAAAATCTGATATGAAGCAATTAAGATCAAATTCTATGTTTAAGCCGTTCGGCGCAAGAGTCCCCATCTAGAATATCCATTTAGACTCGCTTTTACTGAGTTCCCTTATCTTGTTTGAGCCTCTCCAATGTGGTTTGTATTTCTGAATTGCCCAAAATTTCAACTGTGTGGGGTCACTATTGTGGTGCATAGCAAAATGTCTGGAGACATTATGCTTAGGAAAAGATTTTTTGATGTTCTGGATATGTTCCCTTATGCGCTTCCACATAGGCCTCTTGGTTCTACCAATATATTGTAGTGAGCATGAGCATTGCAAAACATATACTACTCCTTCCGTCTTACACGATATGAAGTCCTTAATAGTGTGTTCATTACCAGTACTTGTTGCTGTAAATTTATTACACTTTTGCCCATTTTGTTGGGTATTAATGCAAGCGTAACATCTTTTACAGGGGAAAAACCCTTTCCCCCGGAAAAACGATAATTCTGTCAATCTTTTGGGAGGTTCCGGGACATTTTTGGCAATTAGATCCCTTAATGTAGGGACTCGCCTATAAATGAAGCGAGGCTTATCCGGTAAAATATTACAGAGCGTTTTATCTGATTTTAAAAGAGGCCAGAGTTTTCTGATTCTTTCCATTTTCTTATGTTGAATGCTATAGTTCATTATCAGTGGTATATCGTTATTATCTTTGATTTTATCCTGAATCAGCAACTCCCCGTGTTTATCCTTGAGAAAGTCACGTGCCAGTGATGCAACGCGTGGGAGGAGCTTAGGACGTTCAGTGCTGCAATACACCTTGAGTTTAACAGCAGCGGTTTCTCTATGGGAAGCCTTGTCCACAGCGGCTGACTGCAATCTGCATATCTGAATGCTTTCAATAGACCGCGAGTATGTGAGTGTATCTCTTGTCCCTGTTTGCTTGTGTACTATTTAGGAAGTTTACTGCACAATGATCTATTATTTTTTGCTTGCCTTGCATAAATCTTTACCCTGAGAGCCGAATTACCAGCAGTATTATGGCTGAAGTGGGATGCAAGAAAAACTAAAAAACTAAATATCCTGAAACAAACGGTTTAACCCAGTGAATCAATCAATTAGGATTAAGGGAAGGAATTGTCTAATTATCTTTATTTCTCCCACTATTTATCTCCGCCTGGACATTTTATACTCAGAGTGTCATTATATATATTATATTTTTTATTCACCGCCACATCACGAGTTTGTAGATTTATTCTGGTTATTTTTAATACATGTATGAGCACCATAATTATTTATTTATTTTATTTACATATATGCATTGTATATTCATATATTTAAGTTAATTCGCAGCAGTATATTGTGCACTATTTATTTAAAGTGCATACATTTTACACTTATTACATATTTTGAACCAACCAATCACTAGATGGTAATGAGGAGAGGGAGGTAATCATCCAACAACTACATTGCACCCTACAAAAAGAGACACACACATGATTGAAGAGACTGAGGACCACAGATACATAAGCTGACACTCTTTGGATGAACACAAGCTTGGTAATAAGTGACCACTCCCCATCTCATTGGACGTTGCTGTTAGGACGAATCGAATATACATCCTTTCCTTTAAACAGTGGTGAGATACAGACCATATAAATATTGATCAACTTTTTCTTCCCGAAATTATAAGAATTGTATTTTACTGTTTATATTTTAATCTTATCAAGTACTGTGTGAAGGGTAGTTTAGTATTTAATAATTTTCCCACATTATTGGTCATGCCGTGTGTTGAAGCCATTTGTGGGTGAAATTAACATCAATCTGTATTGCAACTAAGTTGGCTATTGTGGTCCCAGGGAAATTATTTATTGTCCAATCCAATCTGGTAGCCCTGTTAAATTAAAATTTCTTTCAAATTGATAATATCTATCTGTTGGCTCTTCAAGACATATTTCAGAGAAAGTCAGAAAATTGTCTTTCCAGCGGCAAGAGGTATTGTGTTTTTGAATTTAAGGCACGGTTAACCACACCCTTTTCAACATAGTCGATTGGGGCTACCCTAGGGTTATTTGTCAGTTATTAAGGAAAATAGTTTTATTGTTGCGTTGATGTCTTTGGTAATGTTTATGATATTTTAATCACCAGAAATTCTGGTTTTGTATGAAGTTGTATAATTATACTTGTGTATTAATAAAATGTATTTACTTATTAATTTAATTGAGAGATATTTATACATTGTTAAGAATTCCCCATAGATTAACAAACTCAGGAAATTATTGTGATATATTACTGATTATCTGAACAAAGTTCACTTTTTTTTTAAATTAATTGCCGTAAGTGGCTGGAGGCACTGTGATTCATTATACATGGATTCAGGCATTACCCTTTTATTTATATTGAGAACTGGGCAGCACAGTGGTGTAGTGGGTAGCACTTTCGCCTAGCAGTAAGAAGGGTCGCTGGTTTGAATCCCAACCACGACACTACCTGCCTGGAGTTTGCATGTTCTCCCTGTGCCTGCGTGGGTTTCCTCCGGGTACTCCGGTTTCCTCCCAAACTCCAAAGACATGCTGGTAGGTTAATTGGATCCTGTCTAAATTGTCCCAAGTATGTATGAATGTGAGTTAGGGACCTTAGATTGTAAGCTCCTTGAGGGTAGGGACTGATGTGAATGTACAATGTATATGTAAAGCGCTGCGTAAGTTGACGGCGCTATATAAGTACCTGAAATAAATAAAATAAATAAATAAAATTTATCATGTACCGTTTGTTAAAACACTTTATTTATTTAAAATTACCCATACTTATTATCATTAAAATTGCATGCCACACTCACAACATAAAATTGGCAAGCACTGCTGAGATATCCTGTAAAAGCGAATCTTACCACATTACAAAACATACTGGTGATTGTATTTTCATATACGTTGTGAAGGATATCTCTTTTATAGTAACATGGCAGGAAGTGATAACGAATCAAATTCATCTAGAAACAGCCGGGATGGTAATACCGCCCCAGCTGTAGCTACCTCAAACATGAAAAAGGCTACTTAACCTCAGGAAAACTTAAGTGGAGTTCTTGACTATGGTGTAACCGAATACATTCAGAGATTAGACCTAGGAGGCAATTTAGAGAAGTTTATCAAAGAGGAGAAAGAATAGGCCCAGAGCTTGAGTGATAATTTTTTTTATTGAAGGGGGTCGGGTTTACCAACTGATTATGGATTTTGCTAGCGCAAAAGACAAAAAAAATTGAGACCGGCTCAGTCTGGAGTCTTGACCGATCTTTTTGTGTAATGAAGTTGCCAAACAAATGCCAGCCTTAAAGAATGAATTGCTGAAAACCGGCACCACCTTAAATAACAAAAAAGAGAAGATAGAATCCCTGTCAATCGAGCTCCAACAGGCTGAGAGTAGACTCAGACAATTTAGAGAAGGACAGGAAGCATTAGCGGGCCAGATCCAAAATGCTCAGGCCTTATATGAAGAGTCCCGTCACCTATTGAAAAAACTGCAAGAGAAATATCAAAAAGGGAGAAAATGCCCCATTGAAGCAAACTCTGCGTCTGGAGATAAAGGGAATAAAGCAGAAATTGAGAGACTCAAATCAGAGCAGAGAGTAATGGAGGAAAGGATAGAGAAATTAATGTCCCAGTTAGACTATGAATCCATGAGCCAAAGTCGCTTAGAGGAACTGGAAATGGAAAGACGGAAATATTCATATTTCCAGGGGACACAGGTAAGTCACGTTGAGACAGGGTCAGAATACAGGTCACCCCATAAGCTTCAAAAATACTCCCCAGAGTGTACAGAGGAGGAAACCTAGGGCCCCAGTTAAAGGATATGACACCCCCAAAATGATAACATTCTTAAAAGAAACTGTTCCCGTTTTTCCCAAGAAAGGATCCTCAACCATCACTGACCATCTAGGAACATACGCACGTACCTTAAAAATCTTAGACATTCAGGATGATCGTACCAAATTTGAGTTACTACCATGGATATTTGAAGAAAAGACAATTCTTTGATTAATTACAGGCACTGTATGGTCAGTCATGGAGGGAGATTAAACAAATGGAGTTTGGACCCTACAAAAACTGTCACCGCTGCCACATTTAAAATGTGGCCCTAATCAGTGTCCCACAGAATTTCTGGCCATATTGAGAAGCTCTTACTTTCTGGCTGAAACGGACCCCAATCCGGACCAGCCAGAATTCAAGAATCTATTTTATGCATTACCTGCTTATATAAAATTAAGGATGGCAAGGGTTTTTAAAAAGGGATGTTCCCTGGATTGATTAGTCAGAGAGAGTGGTCACCTATACTCAATCCAGCAATCTAGTGAAGTTGGGGTTAAAAGAGAAGCCAAACCCAACCCTAAAATCGTAGCAGCTACTACTGTGACCCCTCAACCTCTCACTACTACTGTGACCCCTCAACCTCTCGGTCTGCAAACAGAGAGAAAATCATATGCTGAGGCAGTCAGAGATGGGAAACCCACAGGACCTCCCGGAGTTATGCCCCTGCCACAGCAGATGATGGGGGACAGACAGGTTGCAAGGTTACGGTAGTGAGGGTGAAAGGGGCCTCGGGCACAGAAATGGCCAGACGGAATATCCACAGGGGTCCCAGAACAACCAACATTCAAATTTGAATCGAGGTCCCAATTTTAATAGGTACCCCTACTTTAACAGGAACCCTAGCTTTGACAGAAACCCTAATTTTAACAGAGACCCCAACTTCCAAGGGTACCCATGCTTTAACAGAGACCCCAACTTCCAAGGGTACCTACGCTTTAACAGAGACCCCAACTTTCAGGGGTACCCCCACTGTAACAGAAACCCCAACTTCTATGGGCACCCTGGTTATTACAGAAACCCCAGCTTTAACCGAGACCACACCTTCATAAGAGACCCTAATTTTAATGAAAATCCTGATAATCGCAGGTCACCTCCCAATCAGGAATACGTAAATAACCCCAGGGTTGGTGTAGCTCCCCTAATTCCCCAAAATCTAAATGAACCACGGGAACTCCCAAGAGAAAGGCTGCAGCATCAAGACCAGAGGAGTGGTGATGAGTCTGATGCATCTCTGCAGTCCTGTCCTGAACATAACCAGGTCAGGCAAAATAGGGCAAATTGCAAAAGTGCCATGGGCCAGCAAATTGAACAGGTAGAGACCCAGATTAATCAAATTTGCAAACAAATGACACACCTGATTAACCGCTAATCTGCTAACCCGTCTTTTTTAGGGGCCACTCCTGTGACCAACCCAGGGTCACAGAATGCATAAAACCCCAGACAGTCCTCCAGCAGGGGACAACCCTGGATGTGATGACAGGAGACACACACCAAACCCCTGACATGCCCTTTTAATCAAAGGGCCAGGGGGACTCTGGTGTTGAGTTGTTAATTCTGCTCCTGTTTTTCAGTATCCTTCTAACCCCTCTAATGTTGCTGAGCCGCTGGGAGTCGTCGTACATGACTCAGCGGGCGGGATGCCTTCTACTCCTTGTGCTTCCATTTCGAGTAAGCCCCGCAGGCCATCCCAGAGAAATCATAAGTGCAAAAAAGCTGTGACATGTGGTGAGATAAATGCCAACTGTAAATGATTGGAAAGCCCACAGATCCTCAACCACGCTAATTTCATGTGTGAGTTGACTGAATCTGATGGAAGTTATTTCACTACAGTAAAGGTAAATGAGGTAGGTGATCACCCCATTTCAGGTTTAATTGACACCGGATCCCAAGCCACCATCCTGTTGCAGGAACAATTTAATGAAGTAGTAAATTCAATGCCCAACAAACCAACACTTAGGAGCTTTGATTGCTCGCTAATCGGGGTTGGGGGAGAGCCACTGCAAGTCATAGGTACTGCCTGGCTTAAACCTAAATTAGGTAATAAGATAATTAGGCACCTTATTATTATTGCAAATCTCCCACACCATCATAAGAAAATTGGAATGGATCCCCTTAAGACGCTCAACACAATTGTTGACTGTGTGAACCAAGTAATGTGGTCACAAGTCAACTCCCCGATTAAATATGAAAGCCTTAAATCTCCCCATTCCCGGCGACACTGCCACCTGGTGGAAGAAAGGGCTGGTTCCCTAGAAATCCATTTCAGGAATAGTCAGTTCCCCAATGTTACGGTTATCCAAATTGACAATCATGGCCTGGGAATAGGAGATGAGGACTATATTTTTAAAATTCCCCATGATAGAATTAAAGAGATTCCCCGTGATAAAATTAAAGAGATGTCCCTCCAAGATAACGTAATGACAATCTCCTTCCATCAGGAAAATAAAACTAAGAAAGAGGGAAATCACGCCCAGTTTCTGACAGAAGTGGAAAGGATTAGCAGCGACCTATTTATCCCTATCTGGATAAATGATCTTAATAGGTCAAAATATGCCAAAATTGATTTAAAGCAATAGCATAGCTTTTTAGGTTCTGACCACCTCAGTAGATTGCTTGAAAAATGGCCAGATTTGTTCCTAAATGTACATTATATAACTGGATACTAACATTTATAGGTAAAGTTGATTCAAGGAATATCTGGTTGCCTCTCGGGATATCCGGAAGGAGTTTTTTCCCCTGCTGGAGCAAATTGGATCATGCTTTGCTGGGGTTTTTTGCCTTCCTCTGGATCAACTGTGGGTATAGGATTGTGTATATGGGGTTGTATGATTTTTTATTGGTTGTACTAGATGGGCTTGTGTCTTTTTTCATCCAGACTAACTAACTATGCAAGTATGTAACTATGTGGCTGATTTACTAAAGGCAAAATAGGCTGTTCAAGGGAAGCTGTACTTTGCAAGGGGATTTTTTCCCAGAACTTAGTGCATGTGGTGGCATTTTAATTAGCAAAAAATGTCCAATAACATGCAAGAAAAAAACTGAATCTTTGCTTGCTTATGATTGGATAATGGAAGTAAATAGAGCTTCTCCACATTTACTAAGCTCTGGGAAAAATTCCCATGCAAAGTTCAACTTCCTTTGCAAAGTGAACAGCCTTTTTGCCTTTAGTAACTCAACCTCCCTAAGTCAAACTGTGGATAAACTTTGAATTACTTGATTCTCTGAAACTTTCAGTCACAAAGCAAATAAAAAAAATAACATAAAAAAATCCAACATTTATATGGCTAAAACATTTTTTTTTATTTTCATAGAGTAGGGAAGTATTTGACCCTTGTAAGAATTTTTCTGTCTATGGTCTAATTATGGTGGAAGGCTAAGCTTTTTGTTGCTATGTTTGTCCCCTCTCTTCCTGCCAGAGTGACAACATTTTAATCAGCATAGGGGAAAAGGTAAAATAGAGCATAAACAGAAAAAAGTTACTGTTCTTAACCACTTTAGCCCCGGAAGGCTTTGCCCCTATAATGACCAGGCCATTTGTTTTGCGATACGGCACTGTGTCGCTTTAACTGACGATTGCGCGGTCATGCAACGCTATACCCAAACAAAATTGACATCCTTTTTTTTACACAAATTTCTTTTGGTGGTATTTGATCACCGCTGCGATTTTTATTTTTTGTGCTATAAACAAAAAAAGCACGACAATTTTGAAGAAAAAAGCAATTTTTTTACTTTTTGCTATTATAAATATCCCCCAAAAAATATAAAAAAACAAATTTCTTCCTCATAAATAAAATCAATTGTGCTCGCGCTAAAAATGTGAGTTGAAAAAAATATGAATATATATAAACTGAGTATAAAATATAAACTAATTGTGCAGAAATATTAAACCATAATTAGTATGCCAATAAAAACATACATGTAAAAATATATATATATAATGTGCAATCCTTATATATAAAATTCACAAAGTGCATCCACATAAAAGTGCAATCCTTATATAAAATGCTGAAAGTGCATCATGCATGAATATAGACCTAATTAATAAGTGTGACAATCAAGTGTCCAAACAAAATACGATTAGCAGATTCAAACTGAAACAAAGAAGTGCAAGAAAACAGTGTCCATGAATTAAGTGTTCATCATGCTTCTCCTGAAAAGTGTCCAAATCACAACAAGCTGGATGTGCTCTCCCGTGATCCCCCACTTGTGCTTGCGCTCACCTCTATTCGTGTGACACGGTAGTTAAACAGTGTCAAAACACGCATTGGGGCCACTCCTGGGCTCACTCAGGATGCAATGATGTATGTCCAATCCTCACAGGTAAAACATCATTCATAAAAGAGAAAAAGAAAGCTCCATGGTGTAATATAGTAAGGGATTTATTTAACTAAAAGAAGTTCCTCCAGGAGGGTACTCACAGTATGCAGGTGCTACAGTGCACCAAACTATACAGGTGTATTTCGTTTAGCAGCGGCTCGTATGGCGTGCGGTGTGGTGTATATTCCTCTCCTTCCCTGCTGACAGCTCTGTCCTACCCCTCCCCGATGCGTATTCGGCACAGGGATCACGTGCCTTCCTCTGGGGGATATCGTTTGGACGGACTCTCAATGTGCATTTTATATGCTGCCGGGGGCCATTTTGCCGAGGACCACAGACAGCACTAGTGTGGAACTGCAGCTGAAATGAGCGGCCAGTGGCTATTTTGCCTAGGACCAACCATCTATGTTGTAATAGGCTTCAGCTATGCATAATATTGCAATGGAGAGCCATGTTTCACATCACCCATCATCCAATAGAGTTATGTCGGCGGCCATATTGCCTAGGTCCGCAGACAGCTCTAGTGATGGGCTACATTAATAAGCAGTTGATTAAACAAAATAAAATAAAACAGCAACTGACAGCGCTATAAAATTAGATCCATCGCAAAAAAAACGGCCATGAATACCATTGCGGACAGTGATGGTATATGAAAGTGATCCTATACAGTTATATTATGTTTGATAATCAAGGAAAGAGCTGTGCATCCAGGAGTCACCACACCGCACCTCATATACAATAAGAAAGAGCCTGACCAAATTAAAATAAATCTGAATTGCCTTTAAAAACACATGCAAAAAGTTTAAAACATAAATTCCATAACTAAAATGAGAAATCTACTCGGATGATCTTATAATTCTCCTAAACGGAGTATTTAGAAGACCCCCCTTATCAAAGGAGATCTGTATCTCTGGCCCCTATTGAAGAGTAAAATAAATTTTAATATAATATGTTAAAATCAATATACACCCCTAAACCCAATATCATATCAGTAAATATTTATGATATGTAATATAAAAATATTAAAAGTGTTAAAATTATTAAAAATGTTATAATGATATAAAAAACCACCATAACAATGATAAGAACCTACAAAAAATGGTAATATTACCAACATTAACAGGTGTTAACAGGGAATCCAACACATAAATTTAGGATTAACCTAAAAACCAACCTGGATAATATATATCGGAATAAACATACAGAGAAATAAAAGAAATTATTTATTTTAAGTTCGTCGCTACCCTGGCATCCTCATGTGAAGTCATCTTAATATAAAGCCCCATGGTTGACCAGACCATCTGTCAAACCGACCATAGTCCACAGTGGGTCTTTATCTAGAGTGGGAAACTGGATACCGTTAAATACATAGGAGCTAATTAAAAATTACTGAGGAAACATGTTAAATCAAAGTCCCTATTGAGCCCCCCAGGGGACAGAGAGCCCAACTGGTGTATCCACCAAGATTCTCGTTTACTAATTTCTCTTGTGAAATTGGAACCCCTCCAGTGGCGTTTGGGAGCCTCTATCCCCCAAAATTTCATCCCTACCGTGCTTTTATTGTGCATTTTCTCAAAATGGATATATAAATGGTGCTTGTCTGACCCTTTGCGGATGTTTCGTACGTGTTCCTCTAATCTGTCTTTCAAGGCTCTAATGGTGCGGCCCACATAGATAAGATTGCATGGGCACTTTAATGCGTATACGACACCTATAGTGTCGCATGATATAAAGTCCCTGATGGTATAAGACTGATGATTTATAGGATCCAAGAACTCCTTTACCCTTTTGTCATTCCCCGGAACCCTCACACAACTATAGCATCTACCACACCCATAGAAGCCCTTGAGGTCCCAGAACATCTTAGGATTGGGGGGGGGCGGTTCAACAACATTGTGTACCAATTTATCCCGTAAATTAGGCGCTTTTTTAAAAACAATTTTAGGTTTATCCGGGAGCACTCCTTTGAGGTGAATGTCCTGCTTTAGGACATTCCAGTACTTGCGTATAATTCTTTGTACTTCATTGTTTTGTAAAGAGTAGTTCAAAACGATACTGATATTGTCACTGGTAACACTTCCCGTGGTTTCAATATTATCTCTTAATAAGCTATCCCTATCGAGACGTGCAACCTCCAACTTTTCCTTCTGTAAGAAGTCATTATGATATCCCTTGTCTAAAAACATGCTACTTAGTTTGTTAGACTGCAGCTCATAGTCCTCAATTTTCGTGCAGTTTCTTCTCATCCTCATATATTGGCCTCTGGGTATGTTTTCCAGCCAGGATTTGTAATGACAGCTGGTAGTGGGTATATAAGAGTTGCGATCTGTCGCTTTAAATTACGATCTAGTAATGATACCTTCATTGGTGTTAAAAATTTCTAGATCTAAAAAATGGATGTTTTCTCTATTAACATCCCAAGTTAGGGAGATGTTGAGATCATTGTTGTTCATGGAATCCAATAAATCCCTTAGTGTTTCCATACTCCCTTTCCAAATGATCAACAGATCATCGATGAATCTCTTGTATAATAAAATATTATCGCGCACTCCATTTAAAATTCCCTCCTCTTCCCATTTGGCCATATATAAGTTCGCCACGCTGGGGGCAAATTTAGCGCCCATAGCGACACCTTTTGTCTGCAAATAAAACTTATTCCCATACCAAAAAAAATTGTGTCGTAAACAAAAATCTAAACACTTAAGGATAAATATGATAAAATCTCCATCCACGTGTTCTTCTTTCATAAGAGCCCATTCCACTGCTTTTAAGGCCCCCTCATGCTCTATGTTTGTGTAAAGTGAGGCCACATCGCCCGTGGCCATAATGTTATTATCCTGTGCATTACATTCACTCAATAGTTGTAACGTATGCTTAGTATCCTTGAGGTAGGCCTTTGTTTTTTTCACCAGTGGTTGCAGGTGGATGTCTATGTATTCCCCAAAGTGGGATGTCAAAGATTCAATGCCGCTCACTATCGGCCTCCCCAGGGGGTTTATACTATCCTTGTGTATTTTTGGCAAGAAATATATCACTGGAGTCTTGCTAACCGTAGGGACAAGGTATTTCGCTTCCTGCTTACTCAGGAGTCCTTCTTCCTCACCATCATGAACGATAGTTTCTAATATTCTTTTGAAGGATTTAGATGGATTCATATCCAGTAATCGGTAAGTATCAGTATCACTCAGTATCCTTTCCATTTCCTCCTTATATTGTTGTAGGGATAGTATAACTATCCCCCCACCTTTATCCGCTGGCCTTACCACTATATCTGTCCTTTTATCTAGTAGATTCAGACCTTTTGTAAAATCCTTATGTTCATAAAATTTCTTAATGGGTAATTGCTCTAGTTCAGTGGTCACCAACTTCTTGAACAAATCAACATATTTGTTGTTGGCTATGTGGGGGTTAAATACTGAGTTGTTCCTCAGATTGGTATATTTGGTGTTTTCAATAGTTTTTTCAATAGGATTAAGGGCATAATATTTTTTGATGTTCAGCTTTCTAATAAACTTCTGTATCCCAATATACGTCTCAAATTTGTTGAGTCCTTTCTTGGGGGCGAACTTAATACCTTTGTCGAGTACCAGCAGTTCTTCCCTTGACAGCGGAGCCCCACTAAGGTTAAAAATCCCCTCTCCTAATCTTCTCGCCTTCTTTTTCTGCTGTACTCTTCTTCCAGCTCTCCCTTCTCTTTTCCTTGGTTTCTTATCTCGCGGGAGGGCCCTCCCCTGGTCCCCCCTAAAAAAGTCTCATCAAAAAATTGATCCTCATTGTCCTCCAGAGGTTGGTAACTATTATATGTTGGTATCCTATATTGGTCTTGCGGGGGGTTCTCATACCTCACTCTCTGAGGTTTTGGTGAGTAGTAAACAGCACCCCTTTGTGTGTTCCCATACGAATCTGAGGGATAACCCCTCTGTTGATATTAATTCGGTGGGAGACCTCTGTATGATTGATGATTCCCTCTATACGGTGTTCCCTGTTGGTACCCATAATTGCCTTGAGATCTATGTGGGGTACCTTGCTGGTATCCGTGTTGTTTTTTGTGGCCATAGGAATTGTATTGTCCACCCCGTCGTGAAGGGGGGGATTTGACTGCTATCCCCTATCATAGTAATTATGTTGGACTCTATTCCCTTCCCCACGATAAGGTGGTCTTCCATCATACCAATTCCCCTGGCCATTTGGTGGACCATAGCCAGAGTACTGGGCATTGCTGCCTCCATAACTCGGACGTTCCTGCTGATCATAATATGCTCTCCTTGGTGGTTGATGATGGGGGGTATAAGGTTGTTTGTCCTCTTGATGGTGTGAGGGTAGTCCTCTACCCGGTTGTTTGGCATTCTGTTGCTGATGGTGTTGCTGTCCTTGTGGTTGCGATGCTCTCGTATCGCCCGAACCACTAGTTGCTGTCTGCGGCTGCATGCTAGCACTAGCATTAGCTAATAATGTAGATTGCCAACGAAAAACCTGTTTGTTTTGATAATCCTCAAAATCCCTCAGATACTTTTTCCTCTTAGTGTTTTTATTCTCAACATCCTTTTTCTGCATACTTTTATGCAGATGCCCCATGAGTCTATCATACTCAGGTGTGTTGTTAAAAGGAGCTAGTTTTTCCCTAATTTCTTTGATCTGATCCTCTATTATAATTTGCGTTGTTTGCATTTGAGGAGAAATTCCATAACCTCTCTTCCTTTATTTGAAAAGAAGGAGTACCATTCTTCTATATATAAATAAAACAGCAACTGACAGCGCTATAAAATTAGATCCATCACAAAAAAAAAAAAAAAAACGGCCATGAATACCATTGCGGACAGTGATGGTTTATTAAAGTGATCCTATACAGTTATATTATGTTTGATAATCAAGAAAAGAGCTGTGCATCCAGGAGTCACCACACCGCACGTGCATGTGTTTTTAAAGGCAATTCAGAAATATTTTAATTTGGTCAGGCTCTTTCTTATTGTATATGAGGTGCGGTGTGGTGACTCCTGGATGCACAGCTCTTTCCTTGATTATCAAACATAATATAACAGTATAGGATCACTTTCATATAACATCACTGTCCGCAATGGTATTCATGGGCATTTTTTTTTTTTTTTTGTGATGGATCTAATTTTATAGCGCTGTCAGTTGCTGTTTTATTTTATTTTGTTTAATCAACTGCTTATTAATGTAGCCCATCACTAGAGCTGTCTGCGGACCTAGGCAATATGGCCGCCGACATAACTCTATTGGATGATGGGTGATGTGAAACATGGCTCTCCATTGCAATATTATGCACAGCTGAAGCCTATTACAACATAGATGGTTGGTCCTAGGCAAAATGGCCACTGGCCGCTCATTTCAGCTGCAGTTCCACACTAGTGCTGTCTGCGGTCCTCGGCAAAATGGCCGCCGGCAGCATATAAAATTCACATTGAGAGTCCGTCCAAACGATATCCCCCAGAGGAAGGCACGTGATCCCTGTGCCGAATACGCATCGGGGAGGGGTAGGACGGAGCTGTCAGCAGGGAAGGAGAGGAATATACACCACACCGCACGCCATACGAGCCGCTGCTAAACAAAATACAGCTGTATAGTTTGGTGCACTGTAGCACCTGCATACTGTGAGTACCCTCCTGGAGGAACTTCTTTTACTTTAAATAAATCCCTTACTATATTACACCATGGAGCTTTCTTTTTCTCTTTTATGAATGATGTTTTACCTGTGAGGATTGGACATACATCATTGCATCCTGAGTGAGCCCAGGAGTGGCCCCAATGCGTGTTTTGACACTGTTTAACTACCGTGTCACACGAATAGAGGTGAGCGCAAGCACAAGTGGGGGATCACGGGAGAGCACATCCAGCTTGTTGGGATTTGGACATTTTTCAGGAGAAGCATGATGAACACTTAATTCATGGACACTGTTTTCTTGCACTTCTTTGTTTCAGTTTGAATCTGCTGATCGTATTTTGTTTGGACACTTGATTGTCACAGGATTTGCACTTATTTATTAGGTCTATATTCATGCATGATACACTTTCAGCATTTTATATAAGGATTGCACTTTTATGTGGATGCACTTTGTGAATTTTATATATAAGGATTGCACAGTATATATATATATTTTTACATGTATGTTTTTATTAGCATACTAATTATGGTTTAATATTTCTGCACAATTAGTTTATATTTTATACTCAGTTTATATATATTCATATTTTTTTCAACTCACATTTTTAGCGCGAGCACAATTGATTTTATTTATATTCAAATACACGGAATGAAACGTGGTGAAGTGTTTGCTGCTTTAAATATAGTTGTTTTACTCCTTAGAGGCATTGGTCCACTTGTGGCTCGCAAGAACCCCACCTGTTTGTTTAAATTTCTTCCTCAGTTTAGGCTGATATGTATTCTTCTACATATTTTTGGTAAAAAAAATCGTAATAAGCGTATATTGATTGGTTTGCACAAAAGTTATAGCGTCTATAAACTATGGGATATATTTATGGCCTTTTTATCATTTTTTTTTTACTAGTAATGGCGCCAATCTGCGATTTTTATTGGGACTGCAACATTGCGGCGGACAGATCGGACACTTTTGACACTTTTTTTGGGACCATTTATACAGAACTAAAAATAGGCACTGATTACTGTATAAATATTATTGGCAGGGAAGGGGTTAACACTAGGGGGAGATCAAGGGGTTAAATTTGTGTCCTAGGGAGTGATTCTAACTGTGGGGGGATGGGACTGCCTGGAGGAGGAGATGGATCGTTATTCATACTTAGTATGAACAACAGATCTGTCTCCTCTCCCCTGATAGAACAGAGATCTGTCTGTTTACATTGACAGATCTCCATTTTGTCTCTCTCAGAGCGATCGCGGGTGCCCAGCGGACATCTCGGCCTCCAGGTGCGTGCATCGGCTCCAACGTCACATCGCCAGCACGTGCGTGACCACTAGGGGTCTTATAGTGGCCGACATATAGCTACAGGGATTTTCCCAGGAGAGTCAACCTGCCACAGTATAACTGTGGCGGCTGGCCCTCTGGTGGTTAAAAGAGAAGTATGTGTTTGGGCTTTTTATTTAGATTAATACTTACCTAGGTGGATGCAGCATGGGTCCGATGCTGTATCTGTCCCCCGGTACCGGGCTCAGTCTTTCAGCAGCTCGCTGAAAGGCTAAGCTGGGTATTGGTCCGGGCACCTGGCGGATCTAGACTCCACTGTCATGATGATGCGGTGCCTGGACTGACTTCTGTGACATCAGCAGAGCGTGGACTTCAGCCCGCTCTCTGCTGAAAACAGGTCACAGGAGTGCAAAATGAACTGCACTCCTGTGATCCCTCAGGAGAAGTACAGCCAAACAAGCTTTGGCTATACGTCTCCTTTAACTCTATCTGAACAATAAAAAAAGTTTTTGCTGTAACTATATTATATATTGTATATAACAAAGACTTTCAGTAGGTGTCAACCACATACAGGGCTCAATTCACAAATAATTATTTTCTTCTTAAAATCTGAGATAAAATAATTCATAGCTTTTCTCAAACATTTTTTTGCAAATCACAAATGCTACTAAAATAAAGCATGAGTCATTTCATCAAAATGTTAGGTGTTTTATCACATGCAACATCCAATGGGATGGATACAGTGGAGAAGGATTAGCACTTCTGTCAGTTTTTAGTGCGAATAAAGGGGTAAAATGGTTTAAACTGTAGAAATCTGCCAGCTCACTAAGTCAGTGCGGTCCCTGCTGCATATGTCTTAATACGAAAAAAAAGTGACTGGAATACCAGTGAAAGGAAAGTTGCGATCACAGGACACACGAGGCATATCAAAAGCAACTAAGTTCAATTAGGTAAATAAAATAAAGTGAAAATATCTTTATAAATGTCAAATATTAAATAAAAATAGTTTGAAATAACACACACACATATATATAAATACCTTTCTTCTACCCATAAAATATACAACGTTGTCACTGGGGAGATTTCTCATCACTTCTATCACATAAACAAAACAGGAAGTGAGAGGAAATCCCTATAAATTAAATGTATCCCTTGGGGACCCCCAGGCCACCAGAACTAGTGTCCCCATTGGAATATGTCCCCTCTATTACTTTTCTGGGGACAACCCAAAATTTGGGATTTTTTTTTACTTTCGAAGATAACGACAAACAGGACAAATGGAGATGGTTAATCTCCCTAATGGGGGCGCAGACAGCAATAAATACCTGACAGGGGGTCTAAGCTATCCCCCCATCTAAAAAAAAAGTTTTCCCTATAGGTATACTTTAAGTAAATCAGCCCAGATGATTCTGTGTTTTTCCATATTTAGGTTTCTAGGCAAACTAATCCAAAAAGGTAGAGACTACTCCAAATTGGCTATTATATTTTTACACTCCTTAAATACCTCATGCCTGGATCACTACCTTTTTACCTCATACATTTATTTATTTATTTTCTTTAGCAAATTGATGTTAACACTGTTTTATGAGTTATTTACCTTGTGTTTTTGTTTTTTAAGGTAAAAAATCTCATAAGGTGATAGTGAATTTACATTTTTCAGTATCTCATGAGATAATTGGAAAAATGCGTCACGCGATTCAATTATTTCATGAGATATTCTTTATTGAATTAGGCACACAGTCATTTGTAAATATTTTTTGTGAACCAAGGGTTGACCTAAAATGTGCCCTGTAAAAAATTAAAAAACTGATACTCGTGCTGTATTAGTAGATTGTAACTAGTTTTAAAACAATTCGGTCATGGTAATAAATCATTCATTTTTGGGGAAAAAACATATTATTAATAATTAAACAATCTTTCTTTTTGTATATTTCTTCAGACTTCTGTTTGCTAGCTATAGTCTGTAGCATGAAAAAGAGAAGAAATAACAGATGTAAAGTTTTCAGATGAGAAAGAATTATGCCACAAGCAAGCCAAAGGAAAATATACATCTCTGTAGATACCTACATTTAAAATGGAAATCTTTAGAGCTAAAAAAATCTTAAATATATTCCCAAAGTGGAATTTCATGAAAGGCCCAAGGAAAATTCTATATAACATTCCATTTACTGAAAGCTTTCTAAAAAGGAAAAGTGAATGCAATGCATACTCTTTTATTAAATGTCAGCAAAACAATAAAAGGCTTTAAGTAGCTTGCAACATAATAAAGAAAACCAATGTTAAAAAATGACTACAATTTCTACTTTTTTATTCCCAAAAATAACGAATCAAACACAACTGGATGGTTAGGGGTCTATTTAAATATCATGAGGTATATTTTTCTCATTGTTATAACAGCCTTTTTGAAGACATTATCAGTGATATTAAAACGCATTTTTTGATAATTTTACACATTTTTAGAACATGCTAACACCAGGTTTCATTTACATTATTTTAATAAACCCTTCCATCGGGGGTTATTTTCATAATTTCATGACATCTGTTAAAAATAAACAAAAGGCTCAAGTAGAAATCTTCACAGATAGAATTTTACAGTTGTCTTTACTAATCTGACTTTTTGTGGCCATGGATGTGGCAATGGATGAGCCCAATGAGATTGGTTTCAAATTATGTGACCACTATGTCAGCTTTGACATAATAAGTTCATGCAGGTGGAAAGCTTGATTGACAAAAATAAGAGCATTCAGACAGCACATAAACACTGCCATCTTTAAGCTGCAGTGTTGATATGCAATACCATCTATTAATAGCTTAACTGTCAGAATTAGTTTCACTGTTAATATAAAAAAAAAATAATAATACAAATAATACATTCATTAATCAATTCCTGCCCAGCCTATAACAAAATGATGGCTGGGCGGGCCTCTTGTTTATCCAGGTGGACGTCATATGAGCATCCATGGGGCCGAGCAATGGCAAAATCTTTCACTGGCTGCGTCCACCTGACACATGACAGCTGTGAACAATGGATGGCTTCCTTTCTTGCCATCTACTGTGTACAATTGTGTTGGTAGCTGTGATTGGTCAGTGTGATCACATGGTACAGACAGGGCCAAACACAGCCCATCTGTGCCATGTGATTAGCTCTGGCCAATCACAGCAAATTAAAACAAAACGAATTGAATGAATCTGTTTCGTTCAGTAAAATGCTTACTTATAGCAATGTAATGCACTGCTATAAGCAATCATAATGTGTAAAGTAAAACCTGTGGAAGGACTTCGCGCTTCAAATCTATCACATAAAAAGGTGACAGTATAACAACCTATAAAGGTGCAGCTATAGTAGCTGTAAACATATACATCAATTGTGAGTAAACACAGCAGTGAATAAACACACATAAAAATAATCAAAATAATCTGAATGTGCTGGTGACACACATGCTCTTCATAAGTGAAAAGTTCATATTGTTCTCTTCTTAAAAACAAAATTAATATATGGCTGTAGCTGGGATCCAGTATGGGGGACAATGAGGATAGTCTTTTAATGGGGGGTCCGGTATATCCGGGCTCTCTAACCTCTCACCTTAAAAAAGGGAATAAAGGCATCAGGTGTCTGTTGCAGTAGGTCCTGTAAAGTGCAGTACATATGGTGATCCGGGTGATGTGCCTCTAAAATTAGGATAATCTTCCCGGCGTACACATGCCTATATGAAACCTGTCCTTCCACAGGTTTTAGTTTGCTGAAGTGTAGTGTGAACACTTTTGACTTTGCTGCAGTCCTGAGAGACATCATCACTTAATATTCACGTTCAATATTACTTTTATCGTTTCATTAATTTCACTCATTATAATATCTTATTTAGATCTAGACACATTCCTTTACTCTTTATAGCGTGAGGGACACTACCACATTCATAATGTGTAAAGAAAACAAACACAATCCTAAGCACTTCTCCAGAGTAGTAGGTTTTCATGGTAACATTATATTGCTCTGGTCACAGTGTGTTAAAAAAGAATCATTAAAAAATGTTATAAAAGGGGAGATGGGCGGAGCCTAGCAGAGCAGACATGCATTGTTAGAGCTCTGCACCGCTGAGGAGAGAAGAGAAGGACAAAGCGGAGCCTGCAGGCTCAAAAGGTATCCATTTGAACCTTTTTGCCCCAGGGAACAAACTGTGAAAGTTTGGGCAGGAAATATGGTACTGGGAGGAAACCGTGGCAGAAATAAAAATCACCTCACAAAGAGCTCACAGGCACTCACTGCAGCTGAAGCAGCTCCAGTCACCTCACAAGATACAGCATCAGGGCGCTCACACAGACAGAAAATGTCACAGCAAGACTCTCCATTTGAGTCAGATACAGAACAAATCCTCTCACAAACTTCTCCACAAACCTCCTCAGCATCCCCAGTAATATTATTGCAATTTGAAAAGATGCTTCATAAGGCTTTAAAACAAACCTCAGACCAAATAACAAAAAGCCTAACCAAAGAAATAAGAGAGCTGGGAAACCGCACCGCAGCCTTGGATGAAATTGAAATTACAACCCAAGAAAATATAACAGAATTGGAACAATTAAAAGAAGAGAATTTAATACTTCAAACTAAGCTCAAAGATTACGAAAATAGAGCCAGACGTTCAAACTTGCGCATAAGGGAATACCTGAAACTGTGACAGACCTGCAATCTACTATTACTGCTCTATTACAAGAACTAAAGCCAGATATCCCTATTGAACGTTTAGAACTGGACAGAGTACACAGAGCCCTCACAGCCAAAAAGAAAGATGGACCCCCACGTGATATAATCACAAAATGTCATTATTACAGAATGAAAGAACAAATACTAATTGCTGCAAGAGAAAAAAAGGAACTTAATTTTCAAGGACACAATTATCAAATTTTTGCTGACCTATCCCAACTTACTATTACTAAAAGACGATCCATGAAACCCCAACTAATGGAACTGCAACGCCACAACATTATGTATCAATGGGGCTTCCCCTTTTCAGTCAGATTTAACTACCAAGGTACAATTTACAGAAGCAGGTCAGCAGATGAACTACAACAAACCCTTTTAAAATTAAATCTGACAGAACCCACAAGCAGCAACTCTCCCACACGCAGAAGAATGGCATCATCTTCACCTTCAGGCAGCACCCAGAAAATTTCAGAACAAAATGGGAATCATCATTCTCACAAAAGAGGCCGTTATGCCACATTATCCATGGACCAAGAAGATTCAATGGAGTGACATCCTAATTCCTGATATCTCTTCATTTATTATACTAAGAGATGGTTCTCTATAAAAAAACCTGTATTTATAACTGAATGTAACTGCATTCTGATAGTCACACACTGTGTGGGATCATGTTACATTCCAGTTATATTTCTTATTACTTCTGATTCATATAGCCTTAGAATATATAAGTGAAATAAGGAAATTCTTGTTCAGTTATATATTATCAGGTAATAACAATAGATTTATTACTTTTTAGGACAAATATGTTCAATAATCCAGAAGTAATGGAAGCTTTTTCTTTCTTTTCTTAAAACAAATATATTATTACCTAACTAGTTCCTAGAATTATGTTTTTGTTTATTCCAATCTGAAGCAATACAACCTCAATTTTATGAGTTAACATATCTAAACAGTTACATATGAATAAAATATGTAATTGTTTACTCTAAAAGGGTTAAAATCACAAAATAATTCAAACTATCTTCATCAATACCAAAGTTATTAACAGTACCTTTCTAACTGAATTATTTAGCCTAGGGCAAGACTAACCATATACAACCACCCTGGAATAAATAATTTCAACAAAAACTATATTCTGCACTCCAATTAATGAAACATCATTTTGATGTCTTTTGACATAGCACTTCTCTCCTGTAAGCGGAAGATCCGTGTACCCCCATTAGCCCTCCTCATTCTCCCAACCATATTATGTGGGAGTGTGACGAAGGCACTTATTCCCCTGAGAGATATATTTACTCTCTTTCACTGGTAAATTGTGATTACTTGCAAAAAATAATTTATACAATGTATCATCTAATCTCATATGTTTTTTGTTTACTCTTTACTCCATAATTCACTGGTTTCTTTTCTATCTATTCATCTCTTCAGTCCACACAGGTTGATCTGCGCAGTCAGCTCTGCATAACAAAAAGTAAGTAAAAACTATTTGATCTGTTGCCATGGCACCACTGAATGTACTTTCCCTGAATGTTCAGGGAATAAATGTCCCTCAAAAAAGGACCAAAGCCTTCCGTACTTTTCATAACAAGAAGGCTCACATAGTATGCCTCCAAGAAACACACTTCACCAAAGATTCTACTCCAAAATATATTTCTCCTTTTTATCAACAAATTTACATGGCTTCTGCCTGTACCAAGCAAAGGGGAACTCTAATTGCATTTCACCGATCCACACCATTCACCTTATCATCAGAAATTAAAGACCCAGAAGGTAGATACCTGATACTCATGGGTTATATAATGGATACAGCAATCACGGTGATTTCCTACTACGCTCCTAACAAACAACCTACACCATTCCTCTCACATATATTACAAGTGATTAATACACACAAAATAGGAACAGTGATAATGTGTGCGGATTCGAACCAGGTCCTCCTCCCATTTCTAGATAAATCACCTTTTACACCATCCAAAATAACCTCTAGATTACCTTTTTCTCAACTTCTTTCCAAATACAATCTGGTAGATTCGTGGAGAGAAAGTAACCCAATGAAAAAGAAATTCACTTATTTCTCGCACCCTCATCAAACCTTCACCAGAATAGATCATATTTTTCTAACAATAGGAATGATACCAGAAATTATTGCATCAGATATAATTCCGATTCCGTGGTCTGACCATAATGCAGTATACACTACTATAGCCTCTGCCATACCAAAAGCGCATGACCCAACGTGGTACTTACCGGACATAATGCTCAAACACCCACTACATCAGATGGCCATTGAACAAGCTTTAAAGGAATACATATCAATTAATAATACAACAGACATCTCCCCAATAACACTGTGGGAAGCTCATAAGCCTGTCTTGCGTGGTACAATACAAAGACAAATGGCACTATTTAAACGGGAACACAAAAATCTAGCAAAAAAACTAGAACTCAATTTTAATGCAGCCTACATATCATTTCAAGATAATCCATCTCAGAGTACAAAATCTCATCTGGAAAAATCTAGATTGGAATACGATCTATTTCTCACTGAGTCAGTTGATAAATCCCTCAAACGCTCCAAACATAATTTCTACATGAATACAAACAAACCAGGTACATATTTGGCTCGGGCATTAAATTCAACTAACATATCTTTCAAAACAATACCTTTGAAATTATCAAAAAATGTTTACACTTGTAATCCAGTTAAAATAGTCCATAAATTTCACTCACATCTCGCAACTTTATACAAGACAAACAATGAATTTAATACTACAGAGGCTGAATCCTTCTTCTCAAAAATAACCTTAACTGAGTTATCTCAGAATCAAAAAAGCAGTTTGGATGAGCCTATAACTATAGATGAAGTTGCTAACACCATAAAAGACCTAAAACTTAACAAAAGACCAGGCCCAGACAGCTACTCGGCTTTATACTATAAAACATTCTCAGAAATACTCTCTCCCATTCTCACTGAAACTTTTAACAAACTTCTAGATGGACATTCTTTTCGGCAAGAAACACTAATGGCAATTGTTTGTATGATCCCAAAACCCCTTTCTGATGATACTTCCTGTTTGAATTATCGGCCTATCTCTCTGTTAAACCTCGATATTAAATTATTAGCAAAAATAATAGCAAAACGCCTCAATAGCATTATAGGAAAATTAATACATAGAGATCAAGTAGGCTTCATGCCAAATAGACAGGCAGGCGATAATATACGCAGGGCAGTGTTATTGGCACATATTGCTAAAAAACGGAAAATCCTTTTATGTTTTCTATCTCTCGATATTAAGAGGGCATTTGACACAGTATCCTGGCAATATATGCAATATTCATTACAAAAATGGGGTTTTGGACCCCACTTTTTAACATGGATCAAAGTATTATATAATAAACCCAAAGCCTATATAAAATATGCTGGATACAAATCTAATGCCTTTAATATCGAAAGAGGTACCTGACAGGGTTGCCCATTATCTCCCTTATTATTTGCCCTTATACTCGAACCCATGGCCCAATACATCAGAACAAACCAAACTATAACTGGCATTGAAGTAGGAGGTATTACACACAAATTATGTATATTTGCAGATGATATATTACTTTTTCTATCATCATCACAGGTCTCTGGTCCTAACTTAATACCAGCTCTTGATGGATTTGCAGCCCTATCCGGCCTTATGATTAATCCTAAGAAATGCCTAGTGCTTAATATTTCACTCACAAACATGGAATTGATCCCAGCTAGGGCTGCACTCCCATTCACATGGGCAGAAAAATCAATCCCATATCTTGGAATTCATTTAACAGCATCTCATTCTGACTTATTCTCAACCAATTATCCTCCTGTATTAAGACAGATCACAAATCTAATAAAACAATGGTCACAACTTCCTTTATCCTGGATAGGGAAGATTAATGCAATCAAAATGACTATTCTACCCAAATTGCTTTATCTATTTAGAGTCCTCCCTATTCCAATTCCTTCCTATTTTTTGAGAATAGTACAAAAAAGAGCAACTTCGTTTATATGGGGCTCTTCTAAACCACGTATACCTATACACACACTACATCTTCCCAAAAATAAAGGAGGCCTGGGATACCCTAATTTTACTAACTACTACAGAGCAGCACATTTGGCCAGTCTGTCCAAATACCATGCAAAACAGGAAATCCCATTATGGGTATTTATAGAGGCTTCAGAAAATGACCCTCTATTAATATCAAATTTATTATAGCTTGATCCTAAAGACCGCTTTAAAATTCATAATCCCATAACTAAACACTTCTTATCTCTCTGGGATAAACTAAAAACCAAATATCAGTTACAATCTCCACACAATCCTCTCCTTTCTTTTATCAGAAATCCGGCCTTTTATCCGACATGGATCTACCCAAATTCTTTTAAAGCTTGGTCAACATCAGGCATTCAGACACTAAATGACTTCATAGCATCTAAATCATTCCTTTCATTCCCATCGCTTAGAGAAAAATATGATCTACCAAACTCTGAGATATTTCGATATCTCCAAATCAAAAATTTCTATACACCATTCCTAAAGGGGGATACACCATTATCCCAATTATCCATTTTTGAATCAATCTGTACAAAAGATCCATTTGCTAAAGGTACAATTTCATCACTTTATAATCAATTATATGGAGTAGCAAATCTTAATAGACCCTCTTACGTTCAGAGGTGGGAGGAGGACCTGGGACGAACTTTAGAAGACACGGACTGGTCTAACATATGGCTCACATCTAAGTCATCTTCACCCAACATCTTAGCACTGGAGACAAATTATAAAGTCCTAACTCGCTGGTACCTTGTACCCGCTAGAGTGGCAAAATATTCACCTAATACCTCAGCTCTTTGTTTTCAAGGATGCCCAGAAATAGGCACACATTTACACATATGGTGGACGTGCCCAGTAATCCAAACCTTCTGGAAGGAAGTCTTCGTGATTGTATCTAAAATATTTAAAAAAATAATACAACCAGATCCATATTTAACTTTACTTAATCTAAAACCGGAATGGTTAACACTCTCTCAATTCAAACTTATGATCCAACTAATAACAGCTGCAAAACAAACAGTGGCCAAGGCATGGAAATCTCCTACATTGGTACTAGCAGAAACAATTCACAGAATGAATAATACAATGTCCCATGCTAAGATGGTAGCCATCGATCAAAATCAAATTCCAAAATTTGAAAAACGTTGGCATCCTTGGATAAAACAACAGTTCCTGTCAAACTTCAATGACTCTGTCCTGTTGCCATGGTAACAGATTAAATGACTTACAGAGACACCCATTCTAAGGCTTCAAAGAGAACTAAAAAAAATAATAATCTGACGAGCGGGACAACCTTGTGGACCATACCTTTACCTTTCAACCCTTTTTCTTCTTTCTTTTTCCTTTTCTCCACCTTAAGATTAAAGCTCATTATCAGAATTTATTTGACCTATATACACTCTACTTGTAAACAATATGTATAGTAGGTATAAATCATTTAAATACCTACAAAAGTAACTAAGGAAATGATATATATCTTTAATTTAGGTTTACGTGAACCCAATGTTTAATATTTGAAATTTCTTGATATTTACCTATATAAACATTACTGTAAAACAATGAGCTTACTTTATAGATCCTTGTAAACTTACTTTATGTATCTTTATAATATTGTATACTCAATAACCTTCTTTTGACAAGGAAAAAATTTTATAAAAAAGAAAAAAAAAAAAAAAAAATATTACTTTTTTTTTGTACTGTCACCAGTCAGTGTAATGCCCTGTACACACGGTCAGATTTTCTGACGGAAAAAGTGCGATCGGATTGTGTTGTCAGAAATTCCAATCGTGTGTGGGCTCCATTGGACTTTTTCCGCCGGAATTTTACACATGAAGTTTGAGAGCAGGATATAAAATTTTCCGACAACAAAATCCGATCGATTAAATTCCGATGGTGTGTACGCAAATCCAACACACAAAGTGCCACACATGCTCAGAATAAACTAAGAAATGTAAGCTATTGGCTACTGCCCAGTTTATAGTCCCGACGTACGTGTTTTACGTCACCACGTTCAGAACAATCTGATTTTCCGACAACTTTGTGCAACCGTGTGTATGCTTGGCAAGTTTGAGCCAACATCCGTCATAAAAAATTTGATGGATTTTGTTTTCGGAATGTCCGATCAATGTCCGATCGTGTGCACAGGGCATAACACTGCACTGCATTGGTGACAGTATGTAAAAAAAAAAAAAATCCCCAAAATTATGACAAAAATTACAACTTCAAAAAACTCCCCATGCCTCTTACTAAATACCTTGTATTATCTATTTTCCAAAAAGGGGTAATTTTGAGGGTATTTGTACTGTCCTGGCATTTTCGGACCTCAAGAAATGAGATAAGCCATCAGTACATCAGGATTGATCAATTTATATATATATATATATATATATATATATATATATATATATATATATATATATATATATATATATATATATATATATATATATATAAAAATATATATATATAGTTACATATAACTTTCCTACAGACTAAATAACAGACTAAATAAAGTTTTCTGTCTTTTTTTGTTTATTTAGCAAAAAGTAAAAACCCTGTGTGATTAAAGCTCCATCCAAAAAGGAATGCTCCGCTTGTTTGCAAAGCGTCTTAAAGAGCCAATGTACAGCTACGAGGAAGTGATGTCATCTCTTCTCGTGTCGGTCTTTTCGTTCCGGAGCCGAGGAGAGTAGATATCCAAGTAAGTGCACCAAACACTACACATACAGTAGAACACTTTAGGCACACTTTTCATCCACCATCACCCCCCGATCACCCCCTTGTACCCTCTGTCACAGTGACACCAATAGCAGTTTTTTTTTTTTTACTGATAACTGCATTGGTGTAATTTTGTGACAGTTATAAGTGGTAGGGCAGTTGGTGTTAGGCCCCTTTAGTTCTAGGGTACCCCCCTAATAAAGTTTTAACCCCGTGATCACCCCCATCGCCAGTGTCACTAAGGGATCAATTTTCTGATCGCTGTATTAGTGTCACAGGTGACGCTAGTTAGGGAGGTAAGTATTTAGGTTTGCCGTCAGCGTTTTATAGCATCAGGGACCCCCATATACTACCTAGTAAAGGTTTTAACCCCCTGATTGACCCCTAGTTAACCCTTTCACCAGTGATCACGTATAACTGTTACATGTGACGCTGGTTAGTTAGTTTATTTTTTATAGTGTCAGGGCACCCGCCGTTTATTACCTAATAAAAGTTTGACCCCCTAATCGCCTGGCGGTGATATAAGTTAAGTTTTAGGGTCAGATAGGGTCTGCATCGCCCCAGGCAGTGTCAAGTTAGTGCCAGTACCACTAACACCCACGCACGCAACATACACCTCCCTTAGTGGTATAGTAGTTGAACAGATCAATATCTGATCCGATCAGATCTATATTAGCGTTCCCAGCAGTTTAGGGTTCCCAAAAATGCAGTGTTAGCAGGATAAGCCCAGATACCTGCTAGCACCTGCGTTTTGCCCCTCCGCCCAGCCCAGTCCAGCCCACCCCAGCCCACCCAAGTGCAGTATCGATCGATCACTGTCACAAAACACCAAACAAATAACTGCAGCTTTTTCAGAGTCAGGCCTGATCCCTGCGATTGCTAACAGTTTTTTGGTAGCGTTTTGATACAGTCGCTAACAGTCAGGAGCTTTTTTGCCTGTGAGTCTCACTAGTGTACCACTAAATTTAGAGCCCAAAATGGCAAATCGAAGGTACACTAGTGAAGAGACCTACACGTTTCTGAGCATGACAGATAGTGAAGAGGAAGTCACTCATCTGTTAGATTCAGGCTCAGAATACGAACCTGTAGACAGCAGCGGCTCAATGACAGATAGCTCTGACGATGGAGTTGTGGTCCCTGCCAAGGTCAAGCGTACCAGACCCCAATCTTCTTCTTCTGCTGTTGAGGTACAAGAACTGCAGGTCCCTCGTATGGAGCAGAGAAGTACTAGCGCCGCTATTCCTTCTGGTGAACTGGCAAGCACCAGCGGCCTAGTACACCCTGGTCATACATCCAGCACTGCAGTAACACTTGGTGATGTGGCGAGCCCCATAAGTGCAAGCTAGCAAGGTGGCAAGCACAAGTAGTGTCCCGCTGCCACCAAGAAGGCAAACACTGTCCCGTCGTGCCCATAGTGCCCTTCCTGCTGCTAATTGGGAACCCACCACTTCTGCAGCACCCGTTCTTCCCCCATTCACTGGCCAACCCGGCATTCATGTGGAAACAGTTGATTTTACGTCACTTGATTCTTATTTGCTGTTTTTCATCGAAGATCTCTATAGATCTATTGTGGACCAAAGCAATTTGTACGCTGGTCAACACATCGCCATTATTCCCCAGTCCTCCCTTGCCAGAGATTGGAAACCAATTATGGTTTCCGAATGTAAGATCTTTCTGGGCCTTTCCCTTTTCATGGGCATAACCAAAAAGAATGAGTTGCGGTCATATTGGTCCACTGACCCAATTCACCATATGCCCTTGTTCTCTGCTTCCATGGTCAGGGCACGATACGAGCAGATTTTGCGGTTCATGCACTTCAACAACAATGAACTCTGTCCTCCTTGTGGAGACCCTGGATACGATCGGCTCTACAAAATTCGGCCCCTCGTAAACCACTTCAACCAACATTTTGCAGACTTGTTTACTTCCCATCAAGTTGTCTGCGTTGATGAGTCCCTGATTAAGTTTTCTGGCCGCTTGTCATTCAAACAGTACCTTCCCAGCAAGTGTGCCAGATATGGGGTCAAGATGTATAAGCTCTATGACAGGGCCACAGGCTATACATGTAGTTTATGGTTTACGAGGGAAGTGATAGCCACGTAGAGCTGACAAACTGCCCTGACTACTAGGGATGAGCCGAACACCCCCCCGGTTCGGTTCGCACCAGAACCTGCGAAAGGACCGAAAATTTGCACAAACGTTAGAACCCCATTGACGTCTATGGGACTCGAACGTTCAAAATCAAAAGTGCTCATTTTAAAGGCTAATTTGCATGGTATTTTCCTAAAAAGGGTTTGGGGACCCGGGTCCTGCCCCAGGGGACATGTATCAATGCAAAAAAAACTTTTAAAAATGTCCGTTTTTTCGGGAGCAGTGATTTTAATGATGCTTAGTTAAAAAAAAATTGAAATATTCCATTAAATATCATACCTGGGGGGTGTCTATAGTATGCCTGTAAAGTGGCGCGTGTTTCCCATGCTTAGAACAGTCCCTGCACAAAATGTCTTTTTTAAAGGAAAACAAGTCATTTAAAACTGCTTGCGGCTTTAATGTAATGTCGGGTCCTGGCAATATGGATGAAAATCAATGAGACAAACAGCATGGGTACCCCCCAGTCTATTACCAGGCCCTTTGGGTCTTGTATGGATATTAAGGGGAACCCCGCACCTAAATTGAAAAAGGAAAGGCGTGGGGCCACCAGGCTCTATATACTCTGAACAGCAGTATACAGGCGGTGCAAACAAGACAGGGACAGTAGGTTTGTTGTTAAGTAGAATCTGTTTGTAATTTTGAACTGGTACATTTTTAGCGTGTTTAGCTCCAGCCAAAAAATGTATTTTAAGCTTTTTGGAAAACATAAGGAAGGGTTATCACCCATGTGACATTTGTTTTGCTGTCTGTGCTCCTCTTCAGAAGATTTCACCTCATTTTTTGTCCCAATGACAAATGTTTTTTGAAAATTTGTTTTTTTTTGTGAAACAAGGATTGGTGGTAAAGCATCAGTGGAAAGGAGAAATGTTTTTACCATATTAACTCTTACAGGAGAGAATTTCCCTTCCTAGGGGTAGATTTCATCTCCCTTCCTGTTGTCTCCTTCCGTTTGCAGGTAGGAGTCGTTTGTAAGTTGGATGTTTGAAAGTAGGGGCCTGCCCCATATACTCAGCAGAAATTTGGGCCTTAGGTGTTGGTGAAATATTAGATCAAGAATTGTAATTACATGCCCCTGTTGAACAGGGGCTGAAAAATTGGGCCTTAGGCACTGGTGCTGGTGCCACAACACTGCAACCCCTCACAGATACTCTAGTTGGAACGCAGAAACGAGCCCTGCTGCAAAGTATTGCATCAAAAACTGTAATTACATGCCCCTGTTAAACAGGGGCTGAGAAATTGGGCCTTAGGCACTGGTGGTGGCGCCCAGAACCAAAAATGTTCTTACAAGCTATCAGCGTGATCATTGAGGAGGAAGAGAATAATTACTCAGGATAGTCACTCAGCATCAGCATAGGCAGTCTTTGAAGGGATCTGAGATTTCAAAAAAAAATATTTGGTTACATCAGCCTCAGGTGCTTGGTAGCTGGTGGTGATCTAAGACTGATTCATTTTTATGAAGGTCAGTCGATCGACCGAGTCGGTGGACAGACGCACCCTGTGATCGGTTACAAAGCCTCCAGCAGCACTGAATGTGCGTTCCGAAAGAACGCTGGATGCAGGACAGGCCAGTAGCTCAATTGCATACTGTGCAAGCTCTGGCCAGTGATCCATCCTCAAGACCCAGTAACCCAGAGGATTTTCAGTGGGAAAGGTGTCCAAGTCAGATCTTGCCCCTAGGTATTCCTGCACCATGTAAAACAGACACTGACGATGGTTGCTGGGACTGATCATACCTTGGGGCTGTGGACCAAAAAATTGTCTGAACGCATCAGTCAGATGGCCACCTTCTCCACTGCTCCTTCTTTGATAGACCAAAGCCTCAGCAACACGTTGTCCAGAAACAGGAGTTTGTAACCTCCCAGTCTCTGGGAACGCGTTGCAAAGACCTTTCTGCAAGGCCTCCCGAAGATGTTTCATCCTCTGCTCCCTCTGCGATGGCAAGATAAGTTTCGCAACCTTACCCTTGTTACGTGGATCAAGGAGGGTTGCCAGCCAGTATTGGTCCTTCTCTTTGATACCACAAATACGAAGATCCTTACGCAGGCTTTGCAGGATCAGGGAGGCCATGCAGCGTAGGTTTGCTGAGGCATTCGGTCCGGAGTCCTCTGGGTCACTAAGGACGACATGATCCGCAGCCACCTCCTCCCAGCAAACCTGGCAGTATGCTGCAGCAGGGGGAGCATGACTGCCAGATTGCTGTCCTTCTTGGGCACCCCCTCTGTCTGTGCTCACGTTACTGCCTTCATATATCTCAATATCATCATCAGAGCCTTCCAAACGCTGGGCATCCTCCTGGAGCATGTACCCAACACTGTGGTCAAACAGTTCGAGGGACTCCTCAGGAGGACATGGTGGGGCTAGGGAAGGAGTCACTGATGACATTGAGCCGAGGGAAGAGGCTGCTGCTTTGCCAGACAAAGTACCCTCAGCATGGGTGAGAGAGGATGAGGAGGATGAGGACGGCTTGGTCATCCACTCGACCAAGTCTTCCGCATGTTGCGGCTCAAAACAACCAGCTGCCGAAAAAAAGGCCAAGCGTGTCCCACGGCCACGTGCTGATGAGGATGCACCGTCTCCACGACCAGCACTGTTGCCTCTAGACACAGAGCCTGCTTGCCCTCTTTGTTTGGCTTGTGACTGTCTGCCTCTCCTTGTTGGCCTTCCAGACATACTAATGACCTGTAGCTGCACTAAGCTGGGATATATATATATATATATATATATATATATATATATATATATATATATATATATATATATATAGTGATACTGCAGCTAGCAAAATTAACTGCCTGCCTGTAGCATGAGAACACCACCAACCTTCCACAGGTAGCTTTAGCTGAACACTGTGCAGAGCTCACAAAAAACTAACTTGTAGCTTATTTAGCTGCCTGCGGTAGAGATAGGATCAGGAAAACACCACCAACCTTCTACAGGTTGCTTTAGCTGAACACTGTGCAGAGGTCGCACTACATTAACTTGTAGCTTATTTAGCTGCCTGCGGTAGTTATAGGATCAGGAAAACACCACCAACCTTCTACAGGTAGCTTTAGCTGAACACTGTGCAGAGCTCGCAAAAAAATAACTTGTAGGTTTAGCTGAACACTGTGAGGAGGACGCACTACACTAACTTGTAGCTTTAGCTGAACACTGTGCAGAGGTCTCACTACATTAACTTGTAGCTTTAGCTGAACACTGTGCAGAGGTAGCTAGACACTAACTTGTAGTTTTAGCTGAACACTGTGAGCAGGACGCACTACACTAACTTGTAGCTTTAGCTGAACACTGTGCAGAGGTCTCACTACACTTACTTGTAGTTTTATCTGAACTCTGTGAGGAGGACGCACTACACTATTTTGTAGCTTTAGCTGAACACTGTGCAGAGGTTGCACTACACTAAATTGTAGTTTTAGCTGAACACTGTGAGCAGGACACACTACACTAACTTGTAGCTTTAGCTGAACACTGTGAGGAGGACGCACTACACTAACTTGTAGCTTTAGCTGAACACTGTGCAGAGGTCTCACTACACTAACTTGTAGTTTTAGCTGAACACTGTGCAGAGGTCGCACTACACTAACTTGTAGTTTTAGCTGAACACTGTGAGCAGGACGCACTACACTAACTTGTAGCTTTAGCTGAACACTGTGCAGAGGTCTCACTGCACTAACTTGTAGTTTTAGCTGAACACTGTGAGTAGGACACACTACACTAACTTGTAGCTTTAGCTGAACACTGTGCAGAGGTCTCACTACACTAACTTGTTGCTTTAGCTGAACACTGTGCAGAGGTCTCACTACACTAACTTGTAGTTTTAGCTGAACACTGTGAGCAGGACGCACTACACTAACTTGTAGCTTTAGCTGAACACTGTGCAGAGGTCTCACTACACTAACTTGTAGTTTTAGCTGAACACTGTGAGTAGGACACACTACACTAACTTGTAGCTTTAGCTGAACACTGTGCAGAGGTCTCACTACACTAACTTGTAGTTTTAGTTGAACACTGTGAGCAGGAAGCACTACACTAACTTGTAGCTTTAGCTGAACATTGTGCAGAGGTCTCACTACACTAACTTGTAGTTTTAGCTGAACACTGTGCAGAGGTCTCACTACACTAACTTGTAGTTTTAGCTGAACACTGTGCAGAGGTCGCACTACACTAACTTGTAGTTTTAGCTGAACACTATGAGCAGGACGCACTACACTAACTTATAGCTTTACCTGAACACTGTGCAGAGGTCTCACTACACTAACTTGTAGTTTTAGCTGAACACTGTGAGCAGGACGCACTACACCAACTTGTAGCTTTAGCTGAACACTGTGCAGAGGTCTCACTACACTAGCTTGTAGTTTTAGCTGAACACTGTGAGCAGGACGTACTACACTAACTTGTAGCTTTACCTGAACACTGTGCAGAGGTCCCTAGACACTAACTTGTAGTTTTAGCTGAACACTGTGAGCAGGACGCACTACACTAACTTGTAGCTTTAGCTGAACACTGTGCAGAGGTCACACTAAACTAACTTGTAGCTTTAACTGAACACTGTGAGGAGGACGCACTGCACTAACTGTAAATAGTCTAGCTGCCTGACTGTGGTACTAATAGGATCAAAAGAACACCAGCAATTTTCTTCAGGTAGCTGTAAATACTGTAACAAGACAAGCCTGCCTGTCAGTAGGAAGATAACAGGAACGGATCTAGCTAAACTGAATACAGTGTATATATATATATATATATATATATATATATATATATATATATATATATATATATATACAACACCTGGGATGCATACATATACACAATAGACTATAAGTGCAGCTAACTCACTGACTGTCCTGCCTAATCTAGCTAACTCAAATGAAATGACACTGTCTCTCTCTCTCTATCTAAGCACGCCGGAACACACTACACATGGCCGCCGTGCAGGCGGCCTTATATAGTGTGGGGCGTGTTCTAAACCCCCTGAGCCATAATTGGCCAAAGCCACCCTCTCTACCAACGGCGCTGTGATTGGCCAAGCATGCGGGTCATAGTGCATGCTTGGCCAATCATCAGCCAGCAATGCACTGCGGTGCCGCAGTGAATTATGGGCCGTGACGTGCCACGCGAATTTGGCATGAACGGCCCATATCGTTTGCAATTCGGCGAACGATCAAACAGCCGATGTTTGAGTCGAACATGGGTTCTACTCGAACACGATGCTCATCCCTACTGACTACATAGGAAGCGCTGGCAAGATTGTGTGGGACTTGGTGTCACCCTTATTCGGAAAGGAGTACCACTTATATGTGGACAATTATTACAAGAGCGTGCCACTTTTTAGTCACCTTTTTGATCATCAGATTGGAGCATGTGGCACCGTGCAACCTAATCGCCGGGGCTTTCCCCAGCGGCTTGTAGATTCCCCTCTTAGGCTGAGGGAGAGAGCCTGCTTGCAGTGTAATAATTTGCTTGCTATGAAGTGGAGGAATAATAAGAATGTTTTCATTCTTACCTCCCTTCATGCAGACACGACAGTCCAAATTACTACGGCGACTGGTGTTGTGGAGAAACCCCTCTGTATCCACGAATATAACCAAAATATGGGAGGGGTGGACCTCATTGACCAGTTGTTGGCGCCGTACCTAGTTGCCCGTAAGGCCAGACGCTGGTATAAAAAAGTGTCTGTATACTTATTTTAATTGGCTTTGCTGAACGCTCATGTGCTATACAGAGCTTCAGGACGGACTGGACCCTTCCTTAAATTCCAGGAAGAGATTGTCAGAGCCCTTCTGTTTCCAGACGGTGCTCCACCTCACCTTCCCCAACCAAATGCAGTAAGCCGGCTGCATGAGGGGCATTTTCCTTATGTCCTCCTGAGTACCCCTACCCAACGAGCCCCCCAAAGAAAATGTTGTGTCTGTAGAAAGCGTGGATATAGGAGTGAAAACCACTATTATTGTCCCTCCTGTCTTGACAATCCTGGTCTTTGCATTGGTGAATACACAAAGAAAAGAAAATGGGGGAGGTTTAGAAAAACACCCCAGGGACTTTTTAGGTGCTTAGAATAAATAATAAACAAAAAGGTAGAGAAACATGTACGATATAATTATAAAAAATATATAATTTTTATTGAAAATTAATTCTAAAAGCATGTGTCAATAGAGAATGAGACACCATGATAAAAAGATAGTACATCAATCACAATAGTTAGACCCTTCATGGGCGCATAGAAACCGAGCCACTTAATTCCGTAACAATCTGCCACTCGACATGTTTTGCTCTAGTACGAGCTTCTTCAGGAGTTTATGGCAAAGATTGTAATAGGTTCTAAACAATGAATAGAAAAGACATATGTGAAACATTATATTAAATCAATTAACAATGACAAAAAGCTAACACCTCTGGGGTTTAGCAAAGTGATATATAAAAATCAGTATAAACTTTTAATCATACATGCACAATGCAGTAATAGATATATTTTGAACAAAATATGTATAAAAAAGAAGAAATAATTGAGTATTGGTATTCATAGTCTTACCAGGCTGTCCTTTCCAGGTAATACATTGAGATTAAATAGAATAACTTGCTGCAGTACTTTCAATGTACAGGCTCTCATAACATGGATTTTCTGTCTTAATATGGCCACATAATGATATAAAGTTTTGTATATCCTTAAATAATGAAATTATCAGAGATTAACAAAAAGACTAGAACAGGGCACCCCCATTAGCCTAAGATTTAGGAAAAGGAATTTTTAACCCTAAATAGAATCAATGATTTATCGCTCGAAGTGAAAAACACCTCCTAGCACAAGATGAAAGCAATGACAGTAGTAGATCAATAAATTATAGAGGAGCCCTGGTCCAGAATTAAGGAATCAGATAGGGAAGGAATTCCCATGTAGCAGATGTACCCGGTGTACCATTTTTTTTTTTCAGGTACGCCATTCAGCTGCAGCGCGGATTTATTTATCTCGACAGCAACCTCGTTTGCTCCCACGATACATAAAGCTGTGACTCCAGTGCTGTCGGAGGTGATTTCACCATCACAGTTTAAAAAAAAGAGCATATATGCCAAAGCATGGGGGCAGCAGGGGCGGAGGAGCGATTTGCTCCTACCTTTTGTGGGTGGATGCCCCTATGCTACGGCATATATATATTTTAGGCACAGGTTGCGTTAAAAAATGTTTTATTTTTTACTATGTTCTATTTTGTATTTGCTGTGCAGGTATGGTATGTCTAATGTCGCGTACACACGGTCGGACTTTTCGTCTACAAAAGTCCGACGGACGCCGACGGACTAAAGCCGGCTGACAATCCGATCATGTGTGGGCTTCTCCGGACTTTCAGCGGACTTTTCTAGCCGAAAATCTGACGGACTTTAGATTTGAAACATGCTTCAAATCTTTCCGTCGTAACTACGCCGGACCCAGAAATCCGCTTGTCTGTATGCTAATCCAACGGACAAAAAAACGACGCATGCTCATAAGCAAAAACTAAATGGAAGTACTCGGTCTAGTAAAACTAGTGTTCATATTGTAGGTAGCACATTCCTCACGCTGCAAATTCTGTGATCGTTGAATGCAGCGCATTAGTGTCTTCTTTAATAATGCTATAAGAACGAAGATGTTTTGCTGTTCATATTCAAACAGAGTTCTCCCAAACTGATTTCTGGATTATTTTTCTCTTTGATCTCATGAATGATATAGTATTATTTTTAAAAACAATGTCTCCATACTAATAATAATTTTTACACTTTTTTGGGGGGGGAGTCATCTTTTATTTAAGATTTTCTCCAGATGTTTATTTTAAGATTATTGTTGAACTTATTTTATCTACCTTTTTTTTGGGGGGGGTTTGTAAAGTTACCACAAAGAACCATTTTATTTATTTATTTATTTATTTTTTGGGGGGGTTGTAAAGTTACCACAAAGAACCATTTTATTTTTTATTTTTTGGGTTTGTAAAGTTACCACAAAGAACCATTTTATTTTTTTATTTATTTTTTTTTTTTAGTTTTGTATTTCTTAAATTGAACACAAATACATTTTTCTTTCATTTTTGTTTGTTTTTAATGTTGTTTGTTTTAACTTACCATAAAGAACCATTTTTTTTTATTGTGATTTTTTCTTTTGTATATAAAGTTAACAGAAAGAACCGTTTTTGGTTATTAAGTTACCACTAGAACATTATTAATTTTTTTTTGTGTGTTTTTGCAAACTCAAGGAGATTGTTGTCCCTTGTTAATTTGACATTGTGTCTAAATCAATGATTTAAATGAAAACACATAAAGTCTTTTCATAAACTCAAATATCCATTTATTCATAGTCTAAAGAAAATAAAGAGGAAGTCAACGCTGAAAAAAGTCTGTGGACAAGAAAATTGGGATCTTGAGGAGTCCATATAAGAGGGAGCAGGTGACAAACATATTTCGCCACTACTGTCAATTGATATGTATACATCATTTTTAGGCGAAAATTATTTGAATAAATTATAACATCCAGTTAAACATCATTAATATTAGGACAGTAAATATTTGTGAAATTAATTTACCTGACTCCAGATAGTCACATCTGGTTCATCCAGGATGGAAGACCCAGCTTGGTCCTCATCAGCCTCTGCTGGGGTGGAGGGAAGGGTGCATGGAAGAGTGCATGGAAGGGTGGAGGGAAGGGTTGAAAGTGATGCCTTGGCTTCAGCCTGGTCATCAAGAAACCGTAGTTTATTGTAGTACCACAGCCTGGGTACATATACATCATCTGCTGATGCTCCTGATCTCATGGATTCCTGGATCTTGTTATGCTCCCTCTTATACATGTTCCTCAAGATCCCAATTTTCTTTAACAACGTCTCCATTGTTGCTTCCGGGATGGTCGTCTGGACAAATGTCAGAAGTCTCTCCAGCGTTGACTTCCTGACATGCTTCAAATATTATTGAGGGTGTTTGACCTCCCACAGATTCCTCATCTCTCTGTATTTGTCTATAAAAGCTGAAAAAAATTCTGGATCTTTAAATTGGGCATTCATAATGTCTGTAAAAGATAAAGACACAAGACAAAAACACTTATGTTTCTGCTAAACCCTCATCTTCTTATGCCTATGTAGGCCTCATCAATCTGTCATGCCATATAGGCTGCTTGCTACAAAGTTTTGACCAAATTTATAAATTTATAATTACCTTCGTTTTGTAGCGTCCCGGTCCACTATCACCTACGCACAGAAGGTACGTACAACACAATACATAACAACGTTTTATACACTGCACATGCGTAATACTCCGCCTGTTTGGCCCGCCACTGACGTTCTTTTTCTTTACGCATATACCCCGCCCTTGACTCTACGCACAGAACGTACGTACGTACGACACGTGCGCAAGATCCTCTTTATACACTGCGCATGTGTGAAACTCTGCCTGCGTCTTACGCCCCTGACATTCGATTTTAACGCATATTCTCCGCCCATTTTTTCTATGGTGCGTAGTGGGATGAATAATGGCGGAGACACATCAGGTATGTACTACCTCAGGTAGCAACGAAAGCCCGGAGGCCGGAACGTCACGATCTGGGAACCCGAGATTTAAGGCCTCCAATATGTCCATTAAAGAGATGGTGGAAATGGTGGCAATTCTGAAAAAAAAGGACTATGATGGGAAGTATGGACCGTACGCCCGGCCAAATTTGAGAAAAGCCAAAATAATGGCGAAGGTGGTGAAGACATTACATGCTTCTTTTGGGGTACAGCGCTCGAAAAATCAGGTTCGGAAAAGATGGTCCGACCTCAAACTCCGGGAACCGGAGCAGTACAGACGGATCCGTAAAGTGCTGTAAAAAAGTAAGTACTTGTCGTGTGTTCATCTTCTGTTTATTACCTTGTATACTGCTCCATGTGCTTTTCTTTACCATAAGAGTTTTCCATCATTTGAAACGATCTTTTAATAAACCTCGTTACTAGGGATGAGCTTTGTGTTCGAGTCGAACCCATGTTTGACTCGAACATCGTCTGTTCGCCCGTTCGCCGAATTGCGGACGATATGGGCCATTCGCGCCAAATTCGTGTGGCGCGTCACGGCCCATAATTCACTGCGGCATCGCAGTGCATTGCTGGCTGATGATTGGCCAAGCATGCACTATGACCCGCATGCTTGGCCAATCACAGCGCCGTCTGAACAGAGAGCCGTAATTGGCCAAAGCCAAGGAGGCTTTGGCCAATTATGGCTCAGAGGATTTAGTACACGTCCCACACTATATAAGGCTGCCTGCACGGCGGCCCTGTGTAGTGTGTGTTCCGACGTTGAAAGAGATAGACAGAGAGACAGTGTCATTTGATTTGAGTTAGATAGATTAGGCAGAACAGTCAGTCAGTTTAGCTGCACTTACAGTGTATTGTGTATATATTTGCATCCCTGGTGTTGCATATATATATATACACTGTATTCAGTTTAGCTAGATCCGTTCCTGTTATCTTCCTACTGACAGGCAGGCTTATCTTGTTACAGTATTTACAGCTACCTGAAGAAAATTGCTGGTGTTCTTTTGATCCTATTAGTACCACAGTCAGGCAGCTAGACTATTTACAGTTAGTGCAGTGCGTCCTGCTCACAGTGTTCAGCTAGATCCGTTCCTGTTATCTTCTTACTGACAGGCAGGCTTGTCTTGTTACAGTATATACAGCTACCTGAAGAAAATTACTGGTGTTCTTTTGATCCTATTAGTACCACAGTCAGGCAGCTACACTATTTACAGTTAGTGCAGTGCGTCCTGCTGACAGTGCTCAGCTAAACCTACAAGTTAGTGGGGTGCGTCCACCTCACAGTGTTCAGCTAAACCTACAAGTTAGTGCGGTGCGTCCTGCTCACAGTGTTCAGCTAAAATTACAAGTTAGTGGGGTGCGTCTTGCTCACAGTGTTCAGCTAAACCTACAAATTAGTGGGGTGCGTCCTGCTCACAGTATTCAGCTAAACCTACAAGTTAGTGTGGTGCGTCCACCTCACAGTGTTCAGCTAAACCTACAAGTTAGTGCGGTGCGTCCTGCTCACAGTGTTCAGCTAAAATTACAAGTTAGTGGGGTGCGTCCTGCTCACAGTGTTCAGCTAAACCTACAAATTAGTGGGGTGCGTCCTGCTCACAGTGTTCAGCTAAACCTACAAGTTAGTGGGGTGCGTCCTGCTCACAGTGTTCAGCTAAAACTACAAGTTAGTGGGGTGCGTCCTGCTCACAGTGTTCAGCTAATCCTAGAAGTTAGTGGGGTGCGTCCTGCTCACAGTGTTCAGCTAAAACTACAAGTTAGTGGGGTGCGTCCTGCTCACAGTGTTCAGCTAATCCTAGAAGTTAGTGGGGTGCGTCCTGCTCACAGTGTTCAGCTAAACCTACAAGTTAGTGTGGTGCGTCCACCTCACAGTGTTCAGCTAAACCTACAAGTTAGTGTGGTGCGTCCACCTCACAGTGTTCAGCTAAACCTACAAGTTAGTGCGGTGCGTCCTGCTCACAGTGTTCAGCTAATATTACAAGTTAGTGGGGTGCGTCCTGCTCACAGTGTTCAGCTAAACCTACAAATTAGTGGGGTGCGTCCTGCTCACAGTGTTCAGCTAAACCTACAAGTTAGTGCGGTGCGTCCTGCTCACAGTGTTCAGCTAAAACTACAAGTTAGTGGGGTGCGTCCTGCTCACAGTGTTCAGCTAATCCTAGAAGTTAGTGGGGTGCGTCCTGCTCACAGTGTTCAGCTAAAACTACAAGTTAGTGGGGTGCGTCCTGCTCACAGTGTTCAGCTAATCCTAGAAGTTAGTGGGGTGCGTCCTGCTCACAGTGTTCAGCTAAACCTACAAGTTAGTGTGGTGCGTCCACCTCACAGTGTTCAGCTAAACCTACAAGTTAGTGTGGTGCGTCCACCTCACAGTGTTCAGCTAAACCTACAAGTTAGTGCGGTGCGTCCTGCTCACAGTGTTCAGCTAATATTACAAGTTAGTGGGGTGCGTCCTGCTCACAGTGTTCAGCTAAACCTACAAATTAGTGGGGTGCGTCCTGCTCACAGTGTTCAGCTAAACCTACAAGTTAGTGCGGTGCGTCCTGCTCACAGTGTTCAGCTAAAACTACAAGTTAGTGGGGTGCGTCCTGCTCACAGTGTTCAGCTAATCCTAGAAGTTAGTGGGGTGCGTCCTGCTCACAGTGTTCAGCTAAAACTACAAGTTAGTGGGGTGCGTCCTGCTCACAGTGTTCAGCTAATCCTAGAAGTTAGTGGGGTGCGTCCTGCTCACAGTGTTCAGCTAAACCTACAAGTTAGTGGGGTGCGTCCTGCTCACAGTGTTCAGCCAAACCTACAAGTTGGTGTAGTGAGACCTCTGCACAGTGTTCATCTAAAGCTACAAGTTAGTGCAGTGCGTCCTGCTCACAGTGTTCAGCTAGATCCGTTCCTGTTATCTTCTTACTGACAGGCAGGCTTGTCTTGTTACAGTATTTACAGCTACCTGAATAAAATTGCTGGTGTTCTTTTGATCCTATTAGTACCACAGTCAGGCAACTAGACTATTTACAGTTAGTGCAGTGCGTCCTGCTCACAGTGTTCAGCTAAACCTACAAGTTGGTGTAGTGAGACCTCTGCACAGTGTTCATCTAAAGGTACAAGTTAGTGCAGTGCGTCCTGCTCACATTGTTCAGCTAAAACTACAAGTTAGTGCTGTGCATCCTGCTCACAGTGTTCAGCTAAACCTACAAGTTGGTGTAGTGAGACCTCTGCACAGTGTTCATCTCAAGCTACAAGTTAGTGCAGTGCGTCCTGCTCACAGTGTTCAGCTAAAACTACAAGTTAGTGCTGTGCGTCCTGCTCACAGTGTTCAGCTAAACCTACAAGTTGGTGTAGTGAGACCTCTGCACAGCGTTCATCTAAAGCTACAAGTTAGTGCAGTGCGTCCTGCTCACAGTGTTCAGCTAGATCCGTTCCTGTTATCTTCTTACTGACAGGCAGGCTTGTCTTGTTACAGTGTTTACAGCTACCTGAATAAAACTGCTGGTGTTCTTTTGATCCTATTAGTACCACAGTCAGGCAGCTAGACTATTTACAGTTAGTGCAGTGCGTCCTGCTCACAGTGTTCAGCTAAACCTACAAGTTAGTGGGGTGCGTCCTGCTCACAGTGTTCAGCTAAAACTACAAGTTAGTGTGGTGCATCCACCTCACAGTGTTCAGCTAAACCTACAAGTTAGTGCGGTGCGTCCTGCTCACAGTGTTCAGCTAGATCTGTTCCTGTTATCTTCTTACTGACAGGCAGGCTTGTCTTGTTACAGTATTTACAGCTACCTGAATAAAATTGCTGGTGTTCTTTTGATCCTATTAGTACCACAGTCAGGCAACTAGACTATTTACAGTTAGTGCAGTGCGTCCTGCTCACAGTGTTCAACTAAACCTACAAGTTGGTGTAGTGAGACCTCTGCACAGTGTTCATCTAAAGCTACAAGTTAGTGCAGTGCGTCCTGCTCACAGTGTTCAGCTAAAACTACAAGTTACTGCTGTGCGTATTGTTCACAGTGTTCAGCTAAACCTGCAAGTTGGTGTAGTGAGACCTCTGCACAGTGTTCATCTCAAGCTACAAGTTAGTGCAGTGCGTCCTGCTCACAGTGTTCAACTAAAACTACAAGTTAGTGCTGTGCGTCCTGCTCACAGTGTTCAGCTAAAACTACAAGTTAGTGTGGTGCGTCCACCTCACAGTGTTCAGCTAAACCTACAAGTTATTTTTTTGCGAGCTCTGCACAGTGTTCACTTGAAGCTACCTGTAGAAGGTTGGTGGTGTTTTCCTGATCCTATCACTACCGCAGGCAGCTAAAAAAGCTACAAGTTAGTTTTTTGTGAGCTCTGCACAGTGTTCAGCTAAAGCTACCTGTAGAAGGTTGGTGGTGTTCTCATACTACAGGCAGGCAGTTGATTTTGCTAGCTGCAGTATCAGTACATATATCTATATATATATATCCCAGCTTAGTGCAGCTACAGGCCATTAGTATGTCTGGAAGGCCAAGAAGGAGAGGCAAACAGTCACAAGCCAATAAGAGAGGGCAAGCCTATGCTCTGTGTCTAGTGCTGGTCGTGGAGACGGTGCATCCTCATCAGCACGTGGCCATGGGACACGCTTGGCCTTTTTTTCGGCAACTGGCCGTGTTGAGCCGCAACATGCGGAAGACTTGGTCGAGTGGATGACCAAGCCGTCCTCATCCTCCTCATCCTCTCTCACCTATGCCCAGGGTACTTTGTCTGGCAAAGCAGCGGCCTCTTCCCTCGGCTCAATGTCATCAGTGACTCCTTCCCTAGCCCCACCATGTCCTCCTGAGGAGTCCCTCGAACTGTTTGACCACAGTGTTGGGTACATGCTCCAGGAGGATGTCCAGCGTTTGGAAGGCTCTGATGATGATACTGAGCTCGATGAAGGCAGTAACATGAGCATGGACAGAGGGGGTGCCCAAGAAGGACAGCAATCTGGTAGTCATGCTCCCCCTGCTGCAGCATACTGCCAGGTTTGCTCCAGTGATGAGGAGGGAGGGGATGATGAGGTCACTGACTCAACATGGGTGCCTGATAGGAGAGGGGAAGAGGAGGAGGAGGAGGAGGCACATCACCAATGAGGCAGGATGCCCTCCAGGGGCCAGCCTAAGGGCAGCACATTGACTGCATCACACCCCAAAGCTCCACATGTGCAGGGCGCTGCAGTCTCTGCGCGTTATTCAAAAAGTTCTTTGGTGTGGGCCTTTTTTGAGACAAGTGCATCAGATCGCACCGCTGCTATTTGCAACATATTTTTCAAGCGTATCTCGCGTGGCCAAAACATCTCCCGCTTGGGTACCACATGCTTGACCAGACATGTGTTGACCTGCCATGCAGTTCATTGGAAAGCGTATCTAAAAGACCCACACCAAAGAACAAAGAGGACCTCTCCTTGCTCCTCATCAGCTGAGATCTCCAACCCCACTATACCTTCAGTCCTCTCTGAGACCTGCACTGAGAGGAATGAAGGTGTAGAATTAGGTGTGTCACAGCCAAGTACTTGTGGGCAAACTGCTTTTGGTACACCAACGTCAGATTGTACCAGGCAAATTTCCCTGCCCCAGCTGTTGCACCGCAGAAAGAAGTTTGCTCCCAGCCATCCACATGCGCAGCGGTTGAATGCTAGCTTGGCAAAATTGCTAGGACTTCAACTGCTGCCTTTTCAGTTGGTAGACTCTGCCCCTTTCCGTGAGTTTGTGGAATGTGCGGTTCCTCAGTGGCAGGTTCCCAAGCGCCACTTTTTCTCACGGAAGGCGATTCTGGCTCTCTACCGCCATGTGGAAGGCAATGTCCATGCCTCGCTGGACAGGGCGGTCAGCGGTAAGGTGCATATTACCGCTGACTCATGGTCCAGCAGGCATGGACAGGGACGTTACCTAAGTTTCACGGCGCATTGGGAGACTCTGCTGGCAGCTGGGAAGGATGCAGGACAAGGTGCAGTAGTGTTGGAGGTTGTTCCGCCACCACGCCTCCAAAATGCTAATGATTGTGACACACCTCTCTCCTCCACCACCTCCTCTTCTTCTTCCTCCATGGCCTCTTCCTGTGCTTTGTCCTCAGAACCAGCGGTACTCCGTAGCCATTCAAGGGGCTACGCAAGTACGCAGGCCAAAAGATGCCATGCGGTGCTTGAGCTGGTGTGCTTGGGGGACAGGAGTCACACTGGGGCAGAGGTTCTGTCAGCTCTGCAAGGGCAGGTTCAGAGGTGGTTGACGCCACGCCAACTTAAGGCAGGAATGGTGGTTTGCGACAATGGCACCAACCTCCTCTCTGCCCTCCGACAGGGACAAATGACCCATGTGCCCTGTTTGGCTCACGTCCTTAACTTGGTGGTGCAGCGGTTCTTGGGCAGGTACCCGGGCTTACAGGATGTCCTGAGGCAGGCCAGGAAAGTCTGTGTGCATTTCCGCCGGTCATATAATGCCAGTGCTCGGCTGACGGACCTCCAAAAAGAGTTTAACCTGCCCAAGAACTGCCTAATCTGTGACATGCCCACCAGGTGGAACTCAACGTTGGCCTTGCTGCAGCGGCTGCACATGCAGCAGAGGGCCATCAATGAGTACCTGTGCGACTATGGCACCAGGACAGGGTCAGGGGAGCTTGTTTTTTTTTCCCCACGCCAGTGGGCCATGATCAGGGATGCATGCACTGTCCTGTCACCATTTGAGGAGGCCACGAGGATGATGAGCAGTGACAGTGCATGCATCAGTGACACTGTGCCCCTTGTCCACCTGTTGGAGCACACACTGCGTGGAATAATGGACAGGGCACTTGAGGCAGAACAGAGGCAGGAAGAGGGAGACTTCCTTAGCTCTCAAGGCCCCCTTTATCCAGACAGTGTTCCTGTGTGCCCGCCGATCACACAGGAAGAGGACGAGGAGGAGGAAGAGGTGGAGGAGGAGGAAGATTGTGTCAGTATGGAGGTGGAGCCTGGCACTCAGCATCAGCAGCAGTCTTTAAGGGATCAGTCCCAAGAAACACATGGACTTGTACGTGGCTGGGAGGAGGTGGCTGCGGACCATGTCGTCCTTAGTGACCCAGAGGACTCCGGACCGAATGCCTCAGCAAACCTACGCTGCATGGCCTCCCTGATCCTGCAAAGCCTGCATAAGGATCCTCGTATTCGTGGTATCAAGGAGAAGGACCAATACTGGCTGGCAACCCTCCTTGATCCACATTACAAGGGTAAGGTTGCAGACCTTATCTTGCCATCGCAGAGGGAGCAGAGGATGAAACATCTTCGGGAGGCCTTGCAGAAAGGTCTGTGCAACGCGTTCCCAGAGACTGGGAGGTTACAAACTCCTGTTTCTGGACAACGTGTTGCTGAGGCTTCGGGCAGTCAAAGAAGGAGCGGTGGAGAAGGTGGCCATCTGACCGATGCGTTCAGACAATTTTTTGGTCCACAGCCCCAAGGTATGATCGGTTCCAGCAACCATCGCCAGCGTCTGTTTTACATGGTGCAGGAATACCTAGGGGCAAGATCTGACTTGGACACCTTTCCCACCGAAAATCCCTGGCCAGAGCTTGCACAGTATGCAATTGAGCTACTGGCCTGTCCTACATCCAGCGTTCTTTCGGAACGCACATTCAGTGCTGTGTAACCGATCACAGGGTGCGTCTGTCCACCGACTCGGTCGATCGACTGACCTTCATAAAAATGAATCAGTCTTGGATCACCACCAGCTATCAAGCACCTGATGCTGATGTAACCGAATAATTTTTTTTGAAATCTCAGATCCCTTCAAAGACTGCCTATACTGATGCTGAGTGACTATCCCTGAGAAATTATCCTCTTCCTCCTCAATCATCACGCTGATAGCTTGTAAGAACATTTTTGGTTCTGGGCGCCACCACCAGTGCCTAAGGCACAATTTTTCAGCCCCTGTTTAACAGGGGCGTGTAATTACAATTTTTGATGCAATACTTTGCAGCAGGGCTCATTTCAGCATTCCAAC